>OX276390.1:27339503-27919942 GCA_946251805.1 Cybosia mesomella
GGCATCCGACAACAACGAATGTCTTGAATCGTTACCTGTCTATGAGGCATTGATAGGTTCTCAACCTAGTGACACTACAGGAGACGGTATGCCATTTCCATTGTCTATGCCAGATAGATTTATTAGTACTCCATTGACATCTAGTGATAATGAAAGTCTTGACTTATTACCCGGGTATGAGGTCCTACCAGATATACCACTAAGTGGCAATAAAGGGGAGGATATGTCTTTATCGATATCTATGAATCTTCCAGAAAGTTTAGTAACAAATAAACCATCTGATGCTACTCCATGGCTATCTAGTGATAACAAAAGTTTTGAATCATTGCCAGACTATCTGATAGGTACTCCACTTCGTATTAGTATAAACGATAATATGTCATTACCGTTATCTATAGAACTTCCAAATAGTTTACTAAAGAATGAAGCATTACTCGATACTTCCCAGATATCTAACGATTATGAAAGTCTATCATTACCAGTCTATGAGGCATTAATAGGTTCTCCATTTAGTGACAACAAAATTTTAGATAGAATGGTTGATACTAGATTGATATCTAGTGATATTGACAGCCTTGAATCATTACCAGGTCAAGAGAACCTGGCAGATATTCCATTTAGCGACAGCATGGAGGATGATATTTCCTTGTCTATGGAACTGCCAGACAGTTTTTTAACGGATAAAGTATTTGATGATACTTCTTTGACATTCAACCACAATGGAAGTCTTGAATCACTGCCTGCCTACGAGGTATTAATAGGTACATCCCTTAGTGATAATTTAGAGAATGATATCTTATTACCATTATCTACGAAACTTCCAGATAGATTTATTGATACTCCATTGACAACTAGTGATATTGGAAGTCTCGAATCATTACCAGACCATGCGGAGCTAAGAGGAACTCCATTTAGCTATACTATAGAGGACGACAGTTCATTATTTTCGTCTATGGAACTGCCAGATAGTTTACTAACGACAAAAGCTTTTTTCGATACTTCACTGATATCTAGCGACAGTGAAAGTCTTGAAGCATTACCAATCTACAAGGCATTGACGGGTTCTCCACTTGGTGACGATATGTCGTTACCATTGTCTATGGAACTTCCAGATAGATTTTATGACACTCCATCTAGTGGTATTGAAAGTTTTGAATCATTGACAGACGATAAGGAACTTGTAGATACTCCATTTAGTGGCGATATGGAAGATGATAAATCATTGTTATTGAATAAGGAACTTGGAGATAGCTTATTAGCGAATAACGCACTTAATTATACTTCATTGGTTTCTAATGATTATAAGATTCTTGGATCATTACAACCCAATCAAACACTATCAGGTAATCCACTTGTAGATACTCCACTTAGTAGCGATATGGAAGATGATAAATCATTGTTATTGAATAAGGAACTTGGAGATAGCTTACTAGCGAATAACGCACTTAATGATACTTCATTGGTTTCTGATGATTATAAGATTCTTGGATCATTACAACCCAATCAAACTCTATCAGATAATCCACTTAATGACAATACAGAGGACGAAATATTGACTATTAAACTGTTAGACAAAAATTATACGGTGATTCAAGAAACAGATAACAGTGATATTTTACAAGAAGGTGTTTTGATGAATAAAATGGAACCAGATACTTTGTTTACAGAAAATAATAAACACTTATGGGCTAGAAATATTATTCCAGATTCAGAAGAGTCGGATACCGAAGGGAATAAAGAATTACCAGCTAACAAAATTACTGACGAACTTAATGGCCAAATACCAGTGGATAAACATAATGCAAAAGATAAGTTAATGGCTAATAATATTTTTGGTAGCAAAGCAGTCAAGGAACTTCTACACAAACAAGTATCTGAAATCACTACAGATGGTAAATCCTTGTGCGTAGATGAGACGTTGACAGATAGTAGTTTATTAGATGATCCTCCATTAGAAATGAATATAATATCCCATATTGTTCCAACCCCGTATACCAAGGTTATCTCTGGTGATTTAAAGCCGTCAATTAACAAAAAGGTGTCAGTATTAATGGATAAGCAATTATCAAGTTCTGATCTGCTATACACGAGTATAGTCAAATATTTGTATGATACAGTGTAAGTTTTATGAATAGTGTATGTGTACAGATATATTTGTTATGTAATTTATTATAGTTATAAGGAAAATATTCTATTCTTAAACCGCTTCAGTTATATATGTAGTTATATTTATTTGAGTTTTAAGGACAGTCATGTTTTTATAATAAAACGGATCTTACTTAAACCCTTTATTCCATCTAGTCCTACCAGTCGTTCGATAGTCGAACTGTTTGGATTTTTTTATTCCAAATTGTTATACTGACGGATCGAACTATTTGGAAACGTGATTTTTATTCCAACTATTTAATTTAATTATTATCTACTGACTCCGATGTACAGAGATACAAAAAAAAATTATGTTTTTTTTTAAATAAAATACAAAAAGAAAATTTTACAAGAACACAAAAAAGCATATAACACCCAAATGATGCTTATAAATGGTGACATGTGTAGGACATAAATGGATCTAAAGCGAAAGAGGTGGTATTTGAAATTTTACCTGAAAATTTCTAAACAATGTCCTACAGATATGTCCCCATTTATAAGCATCATTTGGGTGTTTTGAATATGTTGATCCCTCAGGAAGCTCTCTCTTGTTCTGCTTTTAAATGGGGCCACGCAATTTTCAACTTGTTTTCTCAAAAAACTATACAAAGCGGCATCATCTTTAAAAACTTTTAATATTTTCAATAAAGCGGCCTTCTTCCTTCTACATTCATTGTTAATTTCCACATGCCAACCTTCTATAAAGTTGTTTGTGCGGTGCGTTTCACCAAAAACACACCAGGAATCGTTAAAATTACTATCTTTCATCCAAAACGTATTCATGTATGATACCAGTAAACACATTTTTTGTCATTTACGTCAAAAGTTCCCTTGGAAGTAAGGGTAAAACTGCACACAATGCAATAATCCGTCGAGTTCTTTTATTCTTTACAAGCTGCAGACTTTTACACTTTCTCCAAATACTATTTCTAAAATGATAGTAACAGCCTTTAGTTGTGATTTCCGGAAATAAAGCCAACATAGCATTGAACGACGGTTCCTCAAAATCGCTAGTGAATTTTCTAGGTGACCAATCCGGAATTTGATATTTAATCATTTCAAACAACGCCTATGGCTTTTGGCCGCCTTGGCAAAAGCATATGGCTTTTTGTGTTATTTCCGACATCTGAGCGTAGATCATGGGAATTGTATTTGTATTCGTCGTTTGTATTGAACTACTGATATCACCATGCAAAGTGTAAATTTGTTTAAAAGGTTCAGGACACGCTCGAAACGTTCCATCGCCAAGAACATGTTTTACAATTTTCAAGAGTTGTCTGGTTTCATCTGTACAAAATACTAAAATACGGACATTATCGCAGCAGTAATCTCCCAGTAGAAATGACTGATCCCGAAGAGGAACAATGACATCCCCAACATTTTTAAAACATGTTCTATGCATACCAACAGCATTGTTCCTTTTGTTGTATAAGGTGCTTTTGACGGAAGTAAAAGATGGAATTTCACATATTAAATCAAGTCCCGAGTCTTTGATATCTACTAAAGTTTGTTTGTAAATAGTTGGTATTGATTCCTCAGGTTGTTTAGCAACCTTTTCTTTACATTGATGTATTTTTAAATCTATGTCATTTTTGGCAAAATTTGGACTACATTCCGTATATTGTTATCCTGAAAACCAACAAAAACATAATTGACATTTAAAATCATTTTCACAAAATTATTTTAGCGTCAGAAATACAGCAATACAAAATAATACAGTATTTTTTAAAACGTTTCTTATTGGATTCTTTTTAGTTTCGAACAAAATAGAATTTTGAACTAAAACCTAAGTACCAAAACCTTCTCCTAAATGTAACAACTATTTTTCCGAAAACTGCATCAAAATCGGTTCAGCCAAACGCGAGATAGTCGCGGACAAATATACAGACAGACGGGAAAAACAGAGAACCTTCTTTTTTAAAGTCGGTCAGAAAAGAAGCCCATATCTATCTATGTATCTACGTACCAAATGAGATCCGTTCTTCAAAGAATTCAAACATCAAAACATCATCTGCAAACCTTCCCCGTCTATAATATTATTAAGTTTTTACCTGCAATGTAACTGGACCAACGCATTTATTACTTTTGCTTGAAGCACATTTCCAAATTTGCTGACCATTTGCATAAGTTTTGTTTTGTAATATTGGTGTCCTGCATAAAGTAGCACCGTACCCCTTCCTCTCTTTAAAAACACAAGACTCGATTCTTCTTCGTTTACTTCCATCTTTGCTCCACACGTATTATTTATTAATTTACATGAGAAATAAAATGAGTGACGTATACCTATTTCATAATTTGTTTTATGTTTGTTGGTTTACAGTGATCCTTCACAGAGGATTGATAAGAAATAATAAAATAGACAATTTCCTCTCCAGACACGAATACATTTTTAAGATAACTGTACAATTATATTCACATTAGTTCTATTTGGAATAAAATTCGCGTTTCCAAATAGTTCGATTCGTCAGTATAACAATTTGGAATAAAAAAATCCAAACAGTTCGACTCTCGAACTACTGGTAGGACTAGATGGAATAAAGGATTTAAACGTACAGTAGGTTACAAACACAGAAGATTCCTTGACGATTTATTGCAGTACTGGACAATTGCAAACCACTAAAACAGCCAGCGTGTGTGATTGCTGTTCATGAGATCTCGGCATTAGGGTTTTCTCGTCATTATCCGAATATCTATCAAAATCTTCCACTCTGACGCCCGGAGTCCACTTTATCAATCCTCTTTTCCATAGGTTGTTTTTTTTCTGACCCCCCACCCCGATATGAAAACGCCAGAGCCTCATTCCTCAATAAGTAGGTGCCGGTTTCAAGTGAGGTTTCACCAACCTCTAATAGATAGCAAATTTTAAAAGAAATGAGCACATCAACCTACCTTACCTAACTATTATATGCAATAAGAGTGTTACCAGAGTGTGAAGTCAGCGCTTATGTCGCTAAACCTAGCGATTAAGCGCTAAATAGCACTTAATACTACTTTACAAAGATTATGCATCCAGGTACCTCTGTTAGGCAGCCCTTAGCAGGCTTCGCGGCTACTTATTCAGGTTACAATGTGCTGATGCATTTAAATAGAGTGATTATACATATTGTCTAGCTATATTGAATAAGCTGTTTTCAATTTATACATCTAGATCGAGAACTAGAGAGAGAAAGCGGCGATAGCCTAGTGGTGTACGTAACGGACTGCCGAGACGAGGTCTCGAGTTCGATCACCAGTCGCCCCGGGCACACACCTCTGACTTTTCGTAGTATGTGTGTATTAAAAATGTTGATTATCGCTCGCTTAGTAATGTGCCGGGTAGATGGCAATAGGCTTACCCCCTATTACATTGGGACCTAAACATAACTGGCGAATCGCGGGTGTGTAATACTCCGCTGCCTACCCCTTCGAAGATACAGGCGTAAAGTTATGTTATGTTGTTATGTTATGTTCGATCGAGAACTAGAACGAAACCGGCCAAATAGATTTTCTACCCGTTGCCGTTATCAATTTCGAGCAAAAACGGGCAAAAAAATCACGTTTGTTTAATGGGAGCAGCCCTTAAATATTTGTTTTATTTTAATTAATTAATTATTTTTTAAAGTGAATATATAACTACATACTCTGTGAATATTTCAAGCGTCTGGCTGTGGCCGTTATTAATATCGAGCATTGTTATAGCCCTCCGTAGCAAGTGGACAGATTCGCAACTGGACAGATTCTCAGCTGGACAGATTCTCAGGTGGACGGATTAGCAACTGGACAGAGTACAGTCATTAAATAAAATAATTTAAGTAGGCACTTAAACAAATATTTGTAATTTCTGAATACGAAGAGAAAACTAATTACGAGATAATAAATAATAGTACAAGTTATAGCGGCAACAGAAATACATTATCTGTGCAAATTTCAACTGTCTACGGTTCATGAGATACACAGCCTGGTGATAGACGGACGGACGGACAGCGGAGCCAAAAAAAAAGTCCAAAAATTTTAACAGTATGATTGGGTATTAAAGGTACTGCTAGATTTCACTATATTTTCATCATTGGTATAGGGCCCACCGAGATCTTCGTGACCCCAGCCTACCTCACCTGCAAGTCAGTAGATCTGCTGATCGGACGAACGAGGCTCTGGTGCAGGCTTTCCTCTAGGACTTTGGAGTTGAGACGGCAGTCGCTCCCGTAAAAGCCAACATAAGATAAAGAAT
Organism: Cybosia mesomella; assembly: GCA_946251805.1. NCBI lineage: Eukaryota > Metazoa > Arthropoda > Insecta > Lepidoptera > Erebidae > Cybosia > Cybosia mesomella. The sequence goes on from OX276390.1 coordinate 27,345,856, forward strand.
AGGAGAACGGACCACAGTGCAAGCGAAAGATTTGATGACGATAATGGATGACGAATGCTAGATTTCACTATAGAACAGAAAATTAAGGACAAAGTTTTTAAATTAATGTACGGAGTCGTTGGACCATCTTGCCACTAAGGCAAGACTCGTAATTCAGGCTGTGGTATAAGTTGGGTTCAAGTAAGATGTTGACGGTAACTGCTGTAGTTTTAATAAATTCGATTTTTGCAACGTAAAAATTAAGGGGTTAGAGTTTTTAAAACTAAATCTTTGAACAAAACTTTTGCTACAAAGGTTGCTTTTATAAGCTGTTCCTACTTTAATAAGCCTTATTAGTGCGATTGAGTAATTTTGTACTACAGTAACCGGGCTTGTGATTTAGCACGTGGAGAAGAAGAGTACCTTTTTTTTTTTTTTTTTTTATCGTGCGGAAATCCCTTCGGATACCCCCCCGCCGGCCAGCGGGGGCGGTTATGTCGGGCTTGCACCGACTAAAACCGCACGCCGTCTCGGGTCTTCAGACGCCGGGGTGTAAGGTTACCCATAGAGCATATCCCTCGCACCCCGGCTGACCCTGGGCCGAGTACCTAAGAGTCCGGCTATCTTACAGCAAAACTTGATATATTTTAAGAGTAGTTCAAACCGTAATATAGTGTTATTAATTAATATACATAGTTTTAACTACTCTAATAAGCTACCAAACTGACAGCCCGATTGTGCTATTTATAGAAGAAATATCTACAAAACCGAAGCAAGTGTCGATCTTAACTTGAGACGTGTCAAATCGAAAACGATACTAACACGTTACTGATAGCCTTCATATAAAAACAAAAATGACTCATAACTTGCCATTATAAAATTGTAATCGAAAGAAATAATCCTCTTTTGCAAGATCCCCCCATCTTACAATCAAGACCTGATTTTGAACGATTCATTTATCATATTCTTAAGACAGACAAGTATGATTTACTGTATCGTTATATAAAATAATAAAGAACAGTATTAGTATACATTGGGTAGATGAACCGGTTCCAATGACAGTGCAAGGCGGCCTTGCACGATTACATCACGGCATCACATTGACGGGCGCGCTCGGCGCCGCCGCCGGTCGCGCTCCACGGCACAGGCGCGGCTCAGCGCGTGCGCATCTCACGCTCCACTGCGCGGTCTATAGTGTGAGCATTGAGTTGACTTTTGTTGTCTTCTATCATACACATTTAGGTATGTCTTGTGCTTAAAAATAGTAGCGAAATATTCGAGAATAAAATCAAACCTATAAGATATTGTCGGAAGTTTACGCGAATGTTACACATTGAAATAAAACTATTTTTAACGGATTCTATCCATCCCAACCATCTTTAGTCTCCCCGTGACCATGGCTGCTGAAAAGCAACCGAAACGTCGGGTTCAATGTAAAATATAAAATAACATCAAATAAACCGCGATAGAATCCGTTAAAAATAGTTTTATTTCAAACCTATAACATTAGAAACTCTTACAATCGTATCTTCTACATCCAAGCACCGGTACGAGCAATCGGTAGGCCTTACCATACTACTAATACGTCCCGGGTTCGAATCCTGGTCATAATGCTATGGATGCCAACCCCCTCCTAACGCCAGCGATTTAGCTTGGCTGTAGGGGTTACGGAAAAGATTAGTAATTTCGGTTCCTAATAAGTATTCTTAAAAAAAATAACGGTTACATCGTGAGGTCTCTCTGCTTACACTCACAACTCTTATAATCGTAACTGATTTTAATAGGCATTATATTACTATAACCAAACTAATTTATTAGATACCATTTACATAATTTTATTATCAAAGTGCATATTCATCAGTATAGGTTATTATATAAACTACCTCTCACTCTCAAGGTTTTTTGTTCCTATCATAATGTTCTGTTTCTATAATATTTTCTATTTTGTATATTATGCAAGAATGAGAGTGACCGATAAGTCTTCAAGTACAGTACAGCACATAGGTTAGAAAAGCGAGAGTCCGGCTAAGATCGGCTTGCTTTCATTTTGTTTTTGTTTTTGTTTTGCTTTCGTTTAGTGCTTTTATACATTGATTTATATATTACTAAAGAACTAGAGTATTTCAACTAAATTTTTAAGCAAATTATATGCAATAATTTGTAAAATTTAATTGAATTAATTAGGCGGAGTAATAAAAAAAAACAATGTTTAAAAATTATTGTTAAGTTATCCATTATTTCCGTAGTTCGCAAGAATTACGGTAGATGGCTCCAGCGTCGCCTTAAGACGTATATAATATATCGGAGAATTTCGAATACCTGGGACGCGTCTAGGTGGCTCAGTTGGTCAGAGCATTCCCCCTGTAAGGGACTGGTCGCCGGTTCAAGTCCCGTCCTAGATGTTCTCTTTTTCCGATCTAAATCTATAGCAACTAGAGTAGTTAAAATTGTTCGTGTTTATAAAATATTGAACGTATAACGAGTTACTCTAAAAATATATTAAGCTGATGACATGAGCTGTGCGATAGAGAGAACGCTCTAAAAAACCGAAGCAAGCCGAACTTTTACTTTTCTCGAAGTACCAAATCAATAGCCGGGTACTGTACCTACTGGATATTCTGTTAATAATATAAAGTCACTTAATCGATTTGAAAGCAATAGTAACTCCATAATCTTGTAGCGAATATTAATAAAAATCGCTTCAAACACTTCAAACACCCGACAAATAAATCTCGTTCTAAATATAAACTTCGATATATCGAGCCGAGTCATTTATCACACGTGCGCGTGCACATCTCGCGCTTCGCTGGACCAGCCATTGTGATGGGATTGCCTTTGTTCCGTTTATTGAGCCGAGCAAATAATAAGGTATTTTTTTTTAATATAAGAATTTACAGGATTATTGGTCGTTATTAAACGACGGGTGCCCAGAGCTCTACCAACACCTTCGGGTCCCACGTCAACCTCACCTGATAGTCGGTGCACCTGCTAAACAAAGGACGAGTCTTTGGCGCAGGCTTTCCTCTCGGGATCGGAAGGTCAGACGGCAGTCACTCCCGTAAAGAACCGTAAAGTTGATACACCAATAAAAAATAATAGGTGGTTTACTCTTTGGAGCCAGGGGCTCTAGAAATAGCTAAATAATTTGTCAATTTGTCATTCTCAAGTAATGTATAAATAAACTGTTGTAAATTATTTGTCAACTCTTAGCTGTCTAAATTACTAAATAGATTATACCACTAAGAGCCGATTTCGTTAAGCGATCAAATCGATTAGTACGAATCTGCATTTCAGAATCTATCATGTATTAAAGACTAAGAGACCTGTGGTTATTAAGGGAACCATGCCAGTGAATGTTTAACTCTCATTTTTTGGAGATAAATGTATGTTCCAGGTTGGGGTTGTAAAAGAGAGTCACGGCGGGGGCTCCATGACCATCCGACATATGTCTCTAGCCATTTCTGATGCTAGGTGTGCTAGAATGCTTTGTATGATACCTACGGTATTTTTAATAATATCAAAATTCCCCATCAGTTTGGCTCCTTCTTTTTGGGTGTGGGTACATTCCATCAAAACATGTTGAACAGTTAGTGATCAGCTTGTGGTATTTAACGATACCAACTTTTTCATTACTTACGGCCAGTCTAGTAGTGGTACGTAGGTCTAATAATTATGATTCCACTTTAGTTCCCGTTAGGAACACAAAATAGGGATACTCTAGCTGCGGTCTTAGTTCATTAGCTACAATAAAGAAGGCGTTGTTATAAAAAGAATAAAGAAAGCGTCACAGTGACGATGACGCTTGTTCCATGATTGTTGTTCACCCAGAAAGTGCTCAACTCGCATAAAAAAGCGAAAGACCACTAATTCCAACAATGACGCGCAACTTTTTGTAGCTATCATACACCTATATTTTTTGTTGGCTTATATAAAGCGTATCACTATTGGCTTCTGTTTCTTTCTCCGCCGTCGAATGTTTGTTGTTTTGATACACTTTTAACACAAAACTGTAATTTTAACGAGCTTACTATGAAGTATTGTAATGTGTTCATTGTAAACTATATATATTACACACCTAAAACTTTCATTACACTATTAGCAATAATTGTAAAAAATACACGAAATTTTAATCCATTTTTGTGTGATCTGTATTTACATCATATCCCTTACATAACTATACAAATACATATTACAATTGAAAAATACACCTCAACAAGCCTACAGTCTAATGGACATAAAAGAATGGTTGGACAACTACAGTACTTCTTTCTCCTAGTTATTATGTTGTCAGTTTATATCTTTCGTTTAATGGATCGAGCTAACTGTGTTGATTACGTACAAAATGTTCGCAATGATCGTTGATAAGTTTTTAAAGGTTGGTTTCCATAATGCTGGATCTTTGGGAACGCATCATGACGATTTCATCGCTTTGTTCGATAGGCACCGTGTCGATGTGATGGCAGTTAATGAGACTTGGCTACGTCCAGGTGAGGAAGGCCGTGCGCCTGTCGTCCCTGGCTATCAGTTGCGCCATATACCCCGCCCGTCAAGCATTTGCAATGGAAGAGGTGGGGGTGTCGGCTTTTACGTCAGACGTGGGTTCAATGTGCGTACGTGGAGTCACCCGGTAGATCCAAGATACAATTCCATCGAACAAATGTGGTTGACATCTACTTTAAATGGAAGAAAGCTCACAATTGGTACTGCTTATCGGCCGCCTAGGCAGGACTTACAGTTGTTTCTTGATGCTATTACTGACACAATTGCCTCCCTGGGCCAGTGTGATCACTGTATTTTACTCGGGGATTTCAATACTGACATGCTAGTGGCGAGCGATAAATCTAAAAGAGTGACTGAATTCATAAACAGTCTCAGTCTTAAACAGTTTGTCACTACAGCTACCCACTTTACGGACACGAGTGCAACTCTCATAGACTTGGTGTGTACAGATCTTCGCGCGAGGCATATTTATGTTGAACCGTTCCGGAATGTCAACGGTCACTCTGTTATTACTTGTGAATTTAATATCAAAAAAGAGAAGAGTACGCCTTTCTTCATCAAATTTAGACCTTTTAAAGATGTTTGTCAAGATAGTATAACCTTCGATCTGGCAACATTAGATTGGAGTGACTTCGTTGGTGCGAGTTCTGTGAACACTATGGTTGATGCTTTTAATCAAAATGTATTAACTGTCTTTGACTTACATGCCCCAGTTAAAGCTTGTCTTATTAAGGAACCATCGTACCCGTGGATCACGGATAACATAAAGTTCATGATGAAGTTACGTGATAAAGCGCTAGCTAAATACCGTTGCACTAAGTCAGTGTCCGGGAAGGAATATTATAAGCAATTAAAATCTTTAGTTAACACCTCTTTATATTATGAAAAAGCAGCCTATTATAAATATCATATTAATATACATATTAAGAACACTAAATTACTTTGGCAAAATTTAAAAAAGACTGTCTGTCGATTTAAACAGAATAAAGAACTTCCGTCCCATTTTTCTGACCCCACAGTAATTAATAACAGTTTTCTGGATGTACCTGGGAACTCTCTAGCTAGTATATCTCTTATGACTTATTTTGAGTTTCACAAACATATCGATGCCTCGTTCGAGATTATGCCGGTATCACTTGGCGTCATAGCCTCGACCATAGCCGAGTTGAAATCGAATGCGGAGGGCTATGATGGGGTCTCATTAAATATGATTATTTTAACGCTGCCCTACACACTGCCTTACATTACTGGCTTAATCAATCGTTCGATTGAAACATCCACATTTCCAGATGCTTGGAAGATTGCGGCTGTTAGGCCAATACCTAAGACAGCAAATCCCATAAATATAAAAGATCTCCGCCCCATTAGCATTTTGCCTTGTCTTTCAAAGGTTATGGAGAAAGTTGTGTGTAAACAACTTACTGAGTACTTAGAAAAATATAATATTTTACCTGATTTACAGTCGGGTTTCAGAAAAAGACGTGGCACTGCCACCGCACTGATAGACGTGACGGACAATATTCTAGCTGCTCAAGACAGGGGAATGCGCACGGTGTTGGTTTTGTTGGACTTTTCTCGCGCGTTTGATGGGATACATACGGGATTGCTTTTGTCTAAGCTTAGGTATTACGGTGTCGATCAAGGGGCACTCTCATGGTTTCACAGCTATCTGGATGGTCGCAAGCAGATGGTAGTACTACAAGCAAGTGATGGAAATGATATTGCTTCACACCTTGCATCCATCGGTAGAGGCGTGCCCCAGGGCTCGATCCTAGGGCCTATTTTATTCAGTCTATACTGTGCGGACATAACAAATTGCCTTAAGAACTGTCAGTATCATATTTATGCCGATGACGTTCAGGTGTATTTGTCATTCAACCCCGGTGAACATGGAGCGGCTGTTGCAAAGTTGAATGACGATCTTAAGCGCATAACAACGTGGGCGGAAAGTAATTGCTTGTTATTAAACCCACATAAAACTAAGTATTTGCTTTTTGGTACCAAGACTCAGATCAGTCGGGTACCCACCAGCCTAAACCTAAGTCTCATGGGTGAGCTGATAGATAGGGTTACTGAAGCTCGCAACTTGGGACTATACGTGGATCCCAGCCTAAGATTTGAAAAGCATATCGCTGAGTCAGTTCGGAATTGCTTCTACCGTTTAAAAGTACTGTATAAAATGAGGCCACAGCTATCTGAGGAACTAAGGGTACATGTAACTGAGTCCCTTGTTTTATCTAAACTCAATTACGCCGATGTAGTTTACGGCCCACGTCTGCTGGCTCGCACTGAGAGACTAGTACAGCGCGTTCAAAATGCCTGTGCTCGTTTCTGCTTCGCGATACCGCACAGAAGTCATGTCACACCTTACTTAAGCAATTATTCTCTACTAAAGATGAAAACCAGAAGAAAGATGCATATGGCATGTCTTCTGTTCGGTGTTATCAGATGCGGGGAGCCACGATATTTATTTCATAAGCTTGGCTGGGTTACTGGCAGAAGATTGTGTGCCAGAAGGCAGTGCTCCCAGCAACTATCTATACAGCAGCATCGATCTGCGTCATTCAGGGGTAGTTTTCGTTATGCAGCTTCCAAAATATGGAATAATCTTCCACCACCGTTACGTTCCATTACAACGATAACCACGTTTAGAAAACGTCTACGGCTGTTTCTCTTGGAAGCTCAAAGGAGGCTGGATAACGTAAACGCTAATATATCGCTAATTTGAGTTTATTCATGATACACATTTGATTGTATATGTTGTGTATTAACCGTATCATTATATTTATCTATACATTATACTCTATCACACTATCTATTTCACAAACACACCACTACACACGTCATTAACACACAGCATCGACGGTGGGGCGTCCGTGTGTCACTAAATAGTCGGGGTCCAGGATAAAACCAGCGCCAGGTTACTATCTGGCACATGCTGAACTGGGCATCCATTTGGTGCATTTGTGTGCCACATAACTATTATGCTCCTGTTATTTTAAAATCATTATCTTTAGTTGTTATATAATTTTATGTACTTAGTTTATGGCCTCTTTGCACTAATAAATGTTTCTTTCTTTCTTTCTTTCTTTCTATAGGTATAGCGCACCTTTCTGGGGCCTTACCACGACGGGGTTAAAACAATACAGTTTCAGGCCGCTCTGCTGAGGCAGAGATGGGAGCTATACCGTGGTAAGGCCCCTGAAATGGCATCTGTATGACAGCTACAAAAAATTGCGCGTGTTTAATGGTCGGTTGATGACGTTGAAGGTCTCTCCCGATACCTATTTTTCTTGTTCCGTACAGCCAGTCTAGCAGTATTGTAAGAATATGACATATCGCAGAGATGAGAGAACAAGAAACTGAAGGTAAAATTACATTCAATGATATTGAGGTTGAAAAGCTATAAATAATAGTTGACAAGAAAATCACTTTTCACTAAAGTGTATATAATGTCTTTTGGTATCTTTCCTTTGAACATTCAATGTCGCTTGTACACTTTTGCCTTTCAACTGTCGATATTATTGCGTTCCACTACAAACTATTGAGTAAGAAAGTTTGCATTTTTAAATCCTTACAAGTTACAAGCTTATAACACCAATTTACATAACAACAGAAACAGGAATGTAAAGAGTGAAGGTTCTTCATTAATATGTCTATAGGTAGGTACTATTATAAAATTGTGAATTAGTTATGTCTGTAAATTGTAGATATTATTTAAAAAAACTTGAATTGAACTAGAATCTATGTTAAATGAAGGATTCTTAAAAAAAATTTTTTTTTTGAATTCTTGTATGTTTGTTCGCGATGGAATCAAAAACTACTGAACTGATTTTGATGCGGTTTTTCCTATTAGAAAGGTCTTGATCAGACTTAAAATCTGCCGTATTTTTATTGCAATTGGTAAAGTAGAACCGGAGATATAATCAAAAAACGATAACCGACCTTCGTGCGGGTGGAGCCGCGGTCATCACATAGTTATAGAATTAAAACAAAATTTATATAGTAAAAGCTCCTTATAAAATGTTACGAGCAAACTATTTATGTTAATCAAATCGTGAGATATTTGCTCACTTAATTAACTGTTTAATAATAACATAAAAATCCATATTAATATGCGGATTGACACGGCTCGTGGCAGCTGGCAGTCGTTGTTCGTAAACGAGATCCTGTTTGTTCAATCTCACCGTATTAAACTACAAATGGCGGCGAATGACACCACATACATTTAATTTGCATGTAAAGTAAACACTTCTTAATTATTCAAACATCACAATACTTAGGATTTATATTATACGTCGTGTTTTTCCGATACACTATGATGTTTTGTGTGTAGAGTATTTTGTAAAAAGACGGTATGGAATATAATAATATAATAGAAAAAAAACGAAATTACAAAAAAAAGTTTTTCGCGTCTCTTGCGCGAAAACCTTATATTTTAACAATCTACATCTTAGAATTTACATTTCAATCAATTGAAATTTTAACATCAACTTGTAAAAATACAGGGCGTCCCACGGCTAAGTCACATGGACGGAAAGTGTGTTAAATTATGTAGATAGAAAAAAATTCTCAAAAAATTATCAAATTAACAAAAAAAAAACTCTTTTGCCTCTAAACTTAGTCACAAAATTTATTGCTCCCCACTATTATGCCTCTTCAAGTTTCATGTTTCGCGTAGTTTCGAGAATTCCACGCAAATCAATAACACCACTGTGTCCACAATTAAGAAGAACTGTTCTAGGTGCTAGTTCTCCTTATGCTAGGTTGTGCAGGGTGATGAATAGTTGCAGCCATTCAGTTGATATCTACTTTCATCACGATCGCGACACATTCGCGAGTTTTGATTGCTTAATAGTTTTTTTCATGGAATTAGGCGTACGTATTTTGTCATATACATCAACTACTGGAAGTGGTATTTTGACATTCAAGGGATCATCGATATGCGTCGTGTGTCGCGATCGTGATCGAGTTCGAGTGTGCAGTGAGACCAGTGGTAGTGGTGTTGCGCGTCAGAGACGAGTACGAAAGAGGGTAGATCGATATATTTACTCTTAAACTCGTTCACCGTTAACCGCCATCTTCAGTTCCTCCGTGATCATGGCGCTTGCAACAGTGCTGAAATATCGGACACTCTTAAAAACACATGGTAAATATCCCGTTAACTCTAATACTTATGTTAGTGACCATGATAGTTTAAATATCTATATTCTTTTATAATGTTACTTTTCTTGGCATGTTGTCTCATATAAGTAACTGTTACATTAAGACTTGTTACCTATATATATCGCTAGGTATACTGGTATAAATTTAAACAGTTGTTGGAGAACCTAAATAAATAAAGAAAGAAGTACCCGAGCGGCGCCGGACGCGGACGGCCTGTAGACTTGTCACATGAAATTGTTGAAAAAGGGTAGAAAATTCTTAGATTGACATATTAATAATCTAAGAGAAAATTATATGGAAAACAGTCGAGTGAAAATGTAATCAATAGTTGAGAAATTGTACCGGTAACTTTCACAACATTATTCATTACCAGCTTTGTCATCATCATCTTAGGTGATGATCCCGGTTGGATACGAGGCTTTCATCTCGAAGGCTCAATTGTATCAAGGTTTGGCTAATTTAGTCAAAGATGTGAGAGTGAAAGCCGTCTGAATTCCCAACCCTGGCAAATGCACCTTCGTCAGAGCCTCGTCCTTCGGTCAGCAAGTGCACCCGCTAGGCTAGCAGATAATGTTGGCTAAGGCTCATGCAGCATTAAATGAACTTGGTTCCCACAAGATCTTTGAATAAATAAACAAGTTTATAAAGTTGGTAATGAGGGTATTACCAACTTTATAACATGTTTATGTATTAAATAGTCAAATTTGTGTTTACCGAAACTCTAATTAAACTAAACCCTAATTTTCAATTATTCAAGTATTGATAATCCAGTAGGGTCAACAGAAAAGTCAATAACAACTTACATAACTTTTTAATGGCCTGAATAACGTAAGGGATATTTCAGCATTATTAACTTGGCATTACACTATAGTCATACTCGTCACCGTACGTTCGTACGTACGTTACACAGTAGACGTAGTTTCATAAAGAATGATTCTTAAAATATGATTCTCTTTCTTTATTTTCTATTACTCTGAGTTATTTACGCACTAGTAATATAAGAGTTTTGTATTTGAGTTGAACATCTACGTAAAACATGGCAATTTTTTACACTTGTTCAGATACAAGTGTAAAAAATAGCCATGTTTATCGTCTAAGATTTTTTCAAGTTATGTTTTTTTTTTCATAGAGTCATACCTACTTATGTTTTATCTTTTCAATCTTTGTTCATTGTAAACGAATGTACAGATTGATGACAGTTCATTTAAAACATTTTATTTAGAATATTTCATTCATTTTGAAAACAGCTAAGTAGCTTTTTCTTCTGTTTGTCGACTGATTTTTTTATCAGTTATGTTATAAGGTTATAAGACGAGCTTCGGTATTGCCACGCCTATTTTTCTTTCTTTTCGATTCGAATTTCGACCACACATGCCTGATTTTTTTTTAATTAATAAAAACATTGTTTACAATTTGACACATCATCTTTTCTGAAGAACTTGGCGACGGGAATCTTTCAACTCGTTTTCTACCGTATTTAAAATTAGTTCCGTGTACAAATTTCTATAAATACTGAAAGACAATTCTTTTGAATGAAATTAACAACTTAGTTAACAATTTTGTTCTTGTTAGTGTGGCCAACTTTGTTATCAGTAGCCCACAAATCTTGTAGATACACAGATAGTATTTAGTCAATTACGCTCGTTGTTCCTGAGACCTAGTTTCCCACGCAGTCTCGTCGGTTCTATAATTCCCCATTCATTGTATTTCGTAACCATGTAAAGGTAAAACGCTTTCATTGTAGATGAGGTAACAAGTAGGTTGAATGTATGTAGGTTTACCGTTTTTGTAGAAAGTGAAATTTTGTAAACTTACGCGATCATAAGCTGAAACAATGCTTTGGAATATCATTTGAACTGTTATTGCAAACTTGCATTACAATGAGTAATATTTAATAGGCACTCCTGGGTATATGGGAAGGCTCTAGCGCAGGTTTTCCTTTCTGGTTGGGTAAGCTCAAACGGTAGCCGCTCCCGTAAAAGCCAAAGTAAATTATGATTTATTAAAATTAGAAGTAGGAGAGTAGACCCCTAGCTCCAAATTGCACGCTTTGGATGCAACTGGGATTGGTGCTCGAATGGAGAGAGAACTAGTTGAACAACTTATCATGAAGAAATTAATATAAATTACTGTGCTCAAAATATAATTTTTTTAAATCTGATTTATTATCGTCTACTTTTGACGCTCCCTGTAGGTGCACAAATGCTACGGCCCGAAGTTTAGGATAATATGTTTCATGGTAGCTCAGTAGGTAGATATGTAGATTTCCTTCAGTGACAGTTGAAAAATAAAAATAAAAATTCACAACGGAGTAGAACTATAAGATAACATTTATTATTTTGGGTTGCGGACGCCAGGAACCCGACGCAGCCGCAGAATTCATATATTATTTAGTCGCGCCGTGCTGAGTAGAAGTCGAAAATATATTGTAGAATAAAAGAGCTAAGAAATGTTTCTTACCAAGCAACGTGAGCAGTATTTATGTAATGCAGATGTTTAAGTACCTGAAAAGACATAGTTCCGTTATTATTTTTAAAATTCAATTTAATATTTATAACAGGTTCTGGAAGAAAGAGCTTGATCAAAGGCACTTTGAGGCCCAAGGTCCACTTTCCTACTCTGCCTCATTCCCTTCGCAAGATCTTCGGCATTCTTGTTAGTGAGACCATCGGCAGGTATATTAAGATACATACATTCGACTTCAAGCCAGTTTTTTTTTTTGATCTACCGGAGTCCATTGATGTATGTCTACATTACTAAAGTAACAGGGAACTAGGATAATAGGTACTTATATTATGGGGTGCTTGGTTGGGGACCTCCACGCGGTGCACCCTGGGCAACGGAGGCGGCAGCGCCTCTCTCCTAGGGCGGGAGAGACGCTGCCGCCTACGGCCAACTCCGACCGAGGCGAGGACGGCCCTGTTGAGGGCTGTTTGGAAGCTTTCCACGTGTCCCTCTGATTAGCAGATGGCACAGTGGAGAGCAAGTAAGGGGGCCATCTCGAAACCGGAGATGGCCCAGGGTCAGTCGGGGTGCGAGGGATATGCTCTATGGGTAACACCACACCCCGGCGTCTTAAGACCCGAGACGGCGTGGGGTTTTAGTCGGTTCAAGCCCGACATAACCGCCCCCGCTGGAGACCCCCCGCTCTCCAGCGGGGGCGGTATCCGAAGGGATTTCCGCACGAAAAAAAAAAAAAGGTACTTATATTATTACACAAAAATAATTAATAGATAGTAGAAAGGAATTTCGTACGTTTGCCAGTTGGGACCTAGTTCGACATACGAAATGTAGTCAGCCGTGTACACATTCAAGTTACAAGTGTTCATGGTGTAAGTAGGTACTTTAATAAATAAAACTTCACTGATATAATATTTAATTTGTCCAAACTTATCCATAAAAAAAATCTATTTCATCTCATAATACGACCGCATCCTTCGTCTGTGTACATAAATCTTCATTAGTGCCCGTATCGACCACGCTGACCGGTCCTTTTACTCTCACGAATTTATTGGCTCACAGCCGCGGCGTTCATTGCCTATATAACTAAACCACGCGGGTATTATTCCCGGTTAGGAATTCTATCACACATCGCATGAAAAGTGGTGTCGTAAAAGTATCTCGAGGAGAATGGCTTCATACGCCTGCTTGTCGTAAGTAGTTCATGAATAAGTTAGATTTATATTCCAGCTTCTTATTTTTTTTTAAACTTGCCATAACCATAAGTACAACGGCTAACACGATGTACGTGTGAAAATTGTCCCCAGGGTGTCCTGTTTTAGTAAGATGTCTTTCAGCTAATCCTACCGTGTCCTTTACTATCCAGAACAACACGTGCAGGAGTGTGGTGTTACTCACACACAATAGAAACAAAACCGTCTCCTACCCCGCATATGTGCTTCCTTCTTCGTATAATCCCGGGTTCTTATTATTTATGTAATTTTTGATAACAGTTTTTCATTCTCCTATCAATGACCTTCATTTTGGTATCATTTTTATTTTTCTAACCTGAACACAACTCAAATAAAACTGGAATCCGTTTTGGGTTAGACCACTGTTTGAGAGAAATTCTATCGAGGAAAGTAAACGTCATCGTGTATCGGCTAACTGAAAATACTAGTTTGAATAGCCTAGAATAACATATATGATTTTCAGAATACAGTGACTTCTCATTTGCGAAAAATCGTTATCAAAAACACCATTCCTCAGAGAAATTCGCCTTAAGCGAGGCGTGAAAAAGCATCTGTCTAGGCCGGCCGTCAAGGTAGCCATCATTTGAGGATCGATAGTATATCGAATGGTGGCCCATATCTTTGGAATTTCACCCTAGCTTCTTACCATCCAGCGGGGTGAAGACAATTGACGGGCTAAGCATTAAAAAAAAATTGAATTTAATCTAACTCGTCGGAAACATCATTGAGTCGTGTTCAGTGCCCATCACCCAACACAAACGAGTGAAAAAATATATATATAAGGTGTCACAAAATTAGGTCTCTGAATTTGGTGAGATGACTTGGTATCGACAAAATCTGTATTTGAAACAAAAAAAAAAACGTGACGCACGTGGTAGGCGTGCAGTCCTTCTCGTACTATTCTCCAAGCGGATGTGTGGAAATTACCTAAATCGCGACCAGCGTCACGTGACGCTGGTCGCTGGTGGTGTTTTTTTTTTTTTTTTGCCCGATTTTTTTTTTTCAAATACATATTTTGTCGATACCAAGTCATCTCACCAAATTCAGAGACCTAATTTTGTGACACCTTATACACAAAAAAGCATTGTGTTATATTATTTTGATTCAGTTTATACAGCTCTAAGCAATAATTAAAGTTTCAGTTACGTTACGGGCAAATGTCGAAAAAACATTGTTTTATAATATCCAAACTCCATTAAAAATATAAGCAAGCCTGTTTGTGACATTCGAAAACACACTCGTATTATGCAGTTTCCGACTATTCTTGACGATTGTCGATTGGTGTGATTATTTACAATCAGTTAATTGTCAAAGTTGGTGCCAGTGGCTAATAGGCGTATTTACTCAACCATAAACCGGCTCATAAAGTAATTTCATTTTTAACTCGCACGCCACGAGCTGTAAGGCTGTAATCTAAACTCGTTTTAAAAGTTTAATTGCCTAACAAAAATGTCCGTGTGCGTTTAAATCTTTCCGACCTTATCTGACAATTAGACATAGGGTTATTTTGATGTAATAATTGTTGCCGAAATAAAATAATTACTGTACAGCGCAGCGGCCCATTAATTAGTAGAAATGCTGAAAGAATCAACAAAATGCAAATATCGGTCGAATTAAATTAAATATAACAAATAATACAACGGTAGTGTAGTTTCACACCTTGTTGTCAGAAAATCTTTAAAATAGATTATTCTGTGTTTGAATTAATCTAGTATGAATATTTTGCATTTACTCCTCTAGTAACCCAAATAAATCGAATATGCAAAGGAGGACTAAGAAAGCGAACCTCGGGCTCAAAGTGCACGCTTTGGATGGAACCAGTATTGGCGTCATCGGATGTAGAAATGACCTGGCAATGGCGGTAGAATGTTCAACTGCTAAGTCGGCGGGTTGCGTTCAGTCCAAATGTATCTGTTATGGTCATCAACATTATAGAAGCCCTTATTACAAGCTACGCTTAGTTTGGCACTAGATGACGCTGGGTAATATGCCCCAGAATATTATATTTATTTATTCAAATAAGTATGTTTTTTATGTCCTCATATTATTTGATCTCTTAAGATGTGAAAAGTTGTCCTATGAAGGACAACCCCGTGATCATCTTGTTATTAGATTGACACGGTCATAGGTCATTCTAATTACAATTATAATAAGTGTATTATGACCATGTTTATCTGTAATATCGAGTTGCGGATATTTCGGCACTGACAAGCGCCATGATCACGAATGTACTGAAGTTCTGCCGAATATCAGAAACTTGATATTACAAAACCTAAATATCCCGTAGTGATAATTCATGTTAGTAACAAGCATTTTGTTGTTATGTTCTGGAATGCTCTATTAATTGGACGTACAGCGTGTTATGACCTTTGCCCCGAATTATCACGGCTGTAGAGATCAGCCAGCGTGATGCAAGCCGCAGAGGATGGGGGCGGAGCGGCGTAGGCGCGAGGTCGCTTGCACAACAAACTGCACTGCTACTGCGCCGGCTTATGACAGGAGTAGTAGGTATAACTCTGAGATAATTTAGGCTACTTTTTCTCTGTCACCATGAAGACTTGGTAATTTTTTACCAACACACGTGTTTCCATCTTGCTACAATACGGGTCCATTAAGCGGGGTGGTAAAAAAGCAGCTGATGACTCCGGTCAAGCTGAAGGCCACCATTGTAGCATTATTGGTATTTATAAAGGTGACCCTCATGCCTGAGACTCCATCTTTAGCTTACCACCAGGTGAAGTGAAGTCATATTGACGTACTATGTTAAAAAGCTTCGATTTCACCAGAGAAAATCTGTTTATCTAAACTGTAAATATGTAAACATATTTAATCCAATGACATTCATTGAGTATAATGTGCCAACGCAGTTAAAATTAAATGAAAAGCGTTAATATGTTCTCCTCTGCAATCCAGCTTTATGGTATTTGTCAAAGACTTTTAAGTATTCTACTACTGGACAAGCTGTCACATTTCGAGGGTGCGGGGATGAAGTAATGAAAATAAATACATAGAAAAACGTGTATAAAGCCTAATTACATATTGATATCAAACTTACAATATAAGTGTGATGAATTTTTAAACACGATTTCAATCGCTTTGTAACTTATACTACAGAATTACGGATAAATTTAATATTTCAATAATTTTCGCGCCTCACCGATGACAGCTAATAAAAGGATAATAAGTTTTTTATTTGGATATTAATATTGATTATTATGATTTATCATTAGATGAAGAATAGAATTAACCTCAAAGAAGTGATCAAATTTTTGTTCCTTACAACCAGACTGCTAGAATCTACCTACACAAATAAGTCTCTGGAATTATTCGGTAAAATTTGTATTTTTTTAAGAACATGCAAAATATACCTTGCTACCTATTAGCTATCTTTTGAGTTTGTAAGATGTTTATTTGCCAACCTATGCGTGTTGGAGTCGCGCGTCGCCTCAACTTCCCGTGGAGTTTTGAGGTAGAAATGTAAACGGACGTCAGCCAGACGCAATTTATCAAGTGTCTTGAGTGTTTAGTGTTGAAAGCACAGATATAGCTGTTTAAGGCCCCATCACTGACTCTAGTTTATCCGATAAATATTTAAATATCATGTTTATAACATGTGCAGGTTGAAAAGATTTTTCTTGAACAGCTTTTTAGGTTTCCGTGGCCAAATGGCAAAAAACGGAACCCTTATAGATTCGTCATGTCTGTCTGTCTGTCCGTCCGTATGTCACAGCCACTTTTTTCCGAAACTATAAGAACTATGCTATTGAAACTTGGTAAGTAAGTAGATGTATTCTGTGAACCGCAATAAGATTTTCACACAAAATTAGAAAAAAAAAACAATAAACTTTGTGGGTTCCCCATACTTAGAACTGAAACTCAAAAATTATTTGACCAAAAAAAAGTCAACCCCAGATGTGTGTATCCATGGATAGGTCTTCAGAAATGATATTGAGGTTTCTAATTTTTCTTTTCTAAACTGAATAGTTTGCGCGAGAGACACTTCCAAAGTGGTAAATGTGTCCCCCCCCCCCCCCCTGTAACTTCTAAAATGAGAGAATGATAAACCTAAAAAAATATATGATGTACATTACCATGTAAACTTCCACCAAAAATGGTTTGAACGAGATCTAGTAAGTAGTTTTTTTTTAATTCGTCATAAATCGTAAACCGCAATTTACCTTTCATTCAATCAACTCAAATATAAAAATTATATAAAAAAACTTTATTATGTTACTTACTGCTACGGAACCCATAATGGCCGAGTCTGACTCGCGCTTGGCCGATTTTTTTTATTTTATTTCGTCAAAACGAATCCGATAGGAGTTCCTCGTGTCACTTTCTGGTTCAATGTGGTCACGACTGTCGGCGACGACGACAATCTGATTTACATACGGATTCAAAATTTCAACTCTATCAAATCGCGGGACGTGGATCAATTTCAACTTATATAGCATTTTCATCTAATTTACATTATCATCATCTTCATCTAAGCGTAGTTCCCGCTTGCACCCAAAGCTTTCACAATGGAGCTCATGGTCCGCTTACTCTTTTGATTTGGCTTATGCGGCTTTTATGGGATCGACTGCCGTCTGATCTCCCAACTCCGAGAGAAAAGCAATAAGACAATAAGCAAGTGTAATAATATAGGGTTAGGTGAACCTAATAACAGCTTGTAAACATGCCCGTTTGTAACCAACTATACCACTAAACGACGCCAGAATTACACACTGCGTACAGACACATAAGATTGTACAATAAGAATACAATGAGGACACTCAGTGATACACGAGGCACTTTATCGCTGCCAGCCGTCTTACACTTGGAATAGCAACTAAAAAAAGCCTGAGGCACTGGAACGATACGTACCCTCGCTAAATAATTGGTTGCTCATATTTCTCTAATGAAAATGCCCGTATAGACTTTTTAGAGTTCCCCTTTTAAATTGGGTTTCACCTGACAGTCGAATCTGTGTAAGAAACATGGGTGTTTAGAGCCCCACTAAGACTCTTGGGGCATAAATACAATCTAAATTAGGAGAAGCAGTAGGCGGACCCCGGACTCCGAGGTGAAAGCCTCGGACGCAACCTGGAACCACGCTAAGAAAATGATCACTTGGCAGGAGAATGTCATACAACACATACCACCATAGAAAAGTTAGGTCAAAGAGAGATCCTTTCTAGTTGGAGATTAGGTTGACCCCGGTGTACGTATGGTAATCACATCAAGGACGTTTTAAAGAAAGGTCAGGTCAAGAGTACTCCCAACCGGCAAAAATATTTAAAAATAAAAAGAAAGTAGAAGTAGCGAAAGGTGTATGCCACCCCGGCGTCTGAAGACCCGAGACGGCGTGCGGTTTTAGTCGGGACGCGGGCAATAAAGGATCGTAGCAAGTGTTATCTCTGCCTACCGTATTGGGAAAAGAGGAGTGACTATTTGATTTTGTATATATATGTTGGAAACTTAGAGACTATGAAAACGCGCAAGTGATAACTCAGAGATTGGCAGCTTTAACTACAGGTACCGCACAGCATTCTACTAACCTACCTGACAAGCCCAGCATTTTGCAACCCACTTAGGTCAAACAGGTGAGCATTGTTAAGCAACTGGTTCTATGCACCTAGATGCAGTATCCAAATATGGGATCACCACGTCACAGAACGTAGGCGGGAGTATGTAGGCAGCTCTTAATTCTTGTACATCTATCAATGTAGAAACGGATTCCAATCCTTCTTAGAGCGAGGCGGTATCTGGTATTTATTGGATTAGTTTTGAACTGTGTCAGGCCGTGGGGAAATGTCTTGAGCACTTGAGCAATTTATTGACATAAAATATAGATTGATTCGTAGGTATTACCTGCTCTTCTTCAGAAAATGATTGAGTATCGATTTAATTGTTTCAGATGGTTGACTAATAAGTAAGGTTAAGTAATATAGCAGGTTAGTCTTCTACTAGATTGGTGATTATTCCTACCACATTGAAACCTCTCCGTGCCTCGGTGAGCATGTGGCGATACCACATATACCCAGCGCCATCTAGCAACAACAAGTTGAACTACTTCGAAAGTACTACGTCACTACCAATCCTGAATCGCGAAAGTGAAGTTCGCGCGCTGGTAAAATATATATACAACATCCCAACGATAACCGTTGGGCCGCGACCCGCCAGGCGTGATCACCTTGCCTGGTCAGAGGATTCTCCCTTTGTGTTGGAGGGACATTAAACCCCATTCTTCCACAAGCACGTTAAGCAGTCGGTCCCGGTTGCCATACGAAAATCTGTGGCATGCCTTGGAGCCCTAAAAAGTCCCACAACCTGCTCTAACTATAGAACTTTAATATCGCCAGTGAGTGGTAGAGGTCAGATGGCAGTCGCTTCACGGAAAATATTGAAATTCGACAGTTTCGTAGTTAGACTAAAAGCCGATTCGAACTAAGTTGTAAAAGAGGCTCGGAGGATAATGATGATGGTCTCATGATGGTTGCCCAATAAGGCGTAATATGGAGGGCGACAAGCTTGACCACGATGATAATGATGGATTTAATCATGTATTCTAATCATTCATTATGCTTCCAATCACGTTAAG
This sequence comes from Cybosia mesomella, assembly GCA_946251805.1. NCBI lineage: Eukaryota > Metazoa > Arthropoda > Insecta > Lepidoptera > Erebidae > Cybosia > Cybosia mesomella. Next base: position 27,365,776 of record OX276390.1, read on the forward strand.
CATGTCAGTAATTTCTTTTGTACTAGTATTACTACAAATTAACATTAAATTATGAGAGCAAGGTAGCAATTATACATTTATCCGAATGGCTTAATTATGTACGAGTATGTTATTATGTTGAAAAATAACATGTGATTTCCATGTTTGTAATACTGCCATTCCTGGCATTTGAGTATGTTGAGTATTTAAAAGTTGACCGTGTATAAAAGTGACCTGAATTTTGATAGTAACCTCCATACTTTACCTTTTTTACTTAGGCCATTTACATCTGTTAACTGTAAAACAAGTGCCGCGTAAAATATTAAATTCGAGTAGCTCAATAGGCCTCATGCGGCTGAATGGATGAGTATGGCTGCTTTAAAATAATCTACTTTCCTAAAACTGCACAACACGAATAGCCTAAAAAATAAACATAATTCTGTGAAAACTCAATTAACCGGACTAATTTTATTATTGTCGTGAGTCATTCGGATACAGATAATTAAATATATGAAGTATGATTTATTTTTGATATCTCCATGGTTGTAAATCTCCAAAGTAAGCAGAAATGTGTACTTCTTGGTGTATTTCTACCGTAGGCAAGTAATTAATATTACAAGAATCTTCTATCTTCTATCAAATATATCGCCAATTTTAGTACTAACAAAACATTTTTTCAATTTCAAGGAGTTTTTTGATTTTGAGGTTTTTATGTACACTCCTGGATACTATGTTAGTCAGTGATGCATAGAAATATGGTCGAACAATTGAATTGATTATTATCATTTTGATCTAAAACAATGCATGTGATCGTATTATCTCAAAAAAAAAACATTATTATGAAAAGAACAATCGAAGTTTGAGTACACGCACCACTTTATCATAAATAGCAGAATCATAATTTGTCGTTTTTGGTGTAATCTTACTCAATATAACAAATATGAGGATGGATGGATGTTTGTTACTCTTTCTCCCAAAAAGGGCTATACCGATCTGGATGAAATTTGGCAAAAATAGAGAGATTATAGTCTGAAATAACAATAAACTTTACATATCAGGACTTATGGTTTGTGGCAATGGTATTTATCAGTATTTTACCCATGCCAAGCGGCGGTCAACAACTGGTTGTCTGTAAACCATTAGTGAACTGAGGCTTCATGGATGCCTAGCGATATGTAGGATTACTAAGGATTTAGATTTTGTGTAAACAAACGTTGCAAGTGTCTATAAATTATACAGTAATCGCTTATTAGGGCTACGTGAACAAGTATGCAACAAACTGAAATCTGTAAGGACTTCTTTCATTTGTAGAAGAACAAAGGTTGTTCCAGTGTACCTAAAGTTTAGCTTGGATAATAAACGACCGTATTTTTACACCTTTGAATAATTTGTGAAGAAGTCTGTCATGCTCACGAGCTTTTAGTTAATTAAATGAAGAGACCTCGATGGCATCGTCCTTTTTAAGTTGTTCTTTAGTCATTGTTATAGAGTAGGTACCTTAGGTACCAAACTTTTAGCCATAAGTGTATCGGAAATTAATTTCATTATCACTTACTCTGTAAAGTATACGTTTCTAGATTCTGATTTACCTAAAAGAACATTAGAGAAATGTTGAATTCGGATAAATTTCAAATGTGTTTTGATAATATTCTATAGGATACCTATTTAATCATAGCATCAGATAACATGCAGCGAAACTAAACTACAAAATTTATAACTGCGGTCGTATCATTGAAAGTATGTACGTTTTAATAACGAGCAATAATTTATACTTGTAATATGCTGCATGACGCACTAAACGTATTTTAGTTAGTGACGCATCTGTAAACTCAGATGAGTAAAGTACTAACACGTCGTTTTTAGGGTTCTGTACCCAAAGGGTAAAAGGGACCCTATTACTAAGGCTTTGCTGTCCGTCCGTCCGTCTGTCACCAGACTGGATCTCATGAACCGTAATAGCTAGACAGTTGAAAATTTCTGTTACCGCTATAACATCGAATACTAAAAACAAAATAAAAAGAATATTTAAGGGGGGCTCCCATACAAAAAACGTGATATTTTTTGCTCGTTTTTGCTCTATATTGATAACGGCAACAGATAGACCAAAACATTTAGCAATATATTCACACGTGTTATTTACCGTTTTTATAGATAATACTTTTACGGATAATATTTTATACGGTACCTTTTTTTTTTTTTTATCGTGCTGAAATCCCTTCGGATACCCCCCCGCCGGCCAGCGGGGGCGGTTTTGTCGGGCTTGAACCGACTAAACCTGCACACCGTCTAGTGTCTTTAGACGTCGAGGTGTAAGGTAGCCCATAAAGCATTTATCCCTTGCACCCCGACTAACCCTGGGCCATCTCCGATTTCGAGATGGCCCCCTCGGGTTTAGAAACCACGGTGTTCTCGTCTTGCCCCGGTTTGGGGGAGGGGCGCTAGTCGTCCCACCGTCCCGGCCTGCTTTTGCTGGGGTGACAGGCGGGCTCACCTGCCACTCCAAGGCCTGCGCTCACGGAGGACGGAGGTCGTTAAGCGACCTCCGGCGCCTGGGTCGCCTGCGATGCGCGGCGAGCATAATAGTATTGTACCTTCGAGCGAGTACGACTCGCACTTGGCCGGTTTTTATTATTAACTGTACAATCTTAAATATGATCTATGTTCGATGTATGTACGTAACATCAGTCATTCAATCTACCAGATAAACTGATAAACGAAATGTTTTGATAACATCTATAAAAAATAAATTACGAATTTTGTTAATTTGTATGTCATACAGCATCATCGTCATAGCGTAAGTCCCAGTTGCATCCAAACATTGGAGCCCGGGGTCCACTTCTTCTACTCTTTGAATTGGCTTACCTTGGCTTCTTTGACTGCCGTCTGACCCAATCACGAGAGCATACCCTGCACCAGAGCACCGTCCGTTTATCAGTAGGTGAGATTACCTTGGACCCCGAAGATCTGAGAGGACCATTATAGACCCCATTTATAAGTTATCTATGTATATGTCTGTGGAATAACAAAGCGATCATATAGAATACCTATTAAAAAAACTGAATGGATTTCATTTTTACCTAAAAGGTATAATGCCTACGCAATCTAAAAGCCATATTGGGTAACGTAGGTGTAGGAAAGAGGAAAATAAAATCGCAATGTTCGCATGAATGAACGCTTATGTCCTCAGCGTGGGCTCACGGTCAGTGTAACATTTGATTACAAGTTACAACAAAGATACGGACGGACGGTGATATACATCTGTTATGTCTGACTTGTTTTTATCTCACATATTAACATCATATTGTGTCTCTGCAAAAAGTAACAAGTTGTACAATATTAGTTCCTGGAATTTGTTGAGAAAAATTCGCGGAATGCGAAGTGTTTTTAAATTATGAAGCCTTCGTTAACCCTTCCAACTAGGTAACTGTTTGTATAGTGTTCACGCGATATAATCTAAAATGTAGCTAATTTACTCGTATCTACTGTATACGAATTTTACAGATACACCTCGAAGCGGTCTAATCCTTAATTTCCTCCATTAAAAGCCAGCGTTAAAGCTGCAAATTGACGTTCACATGGCCGTCAAGCACGCATGAATGGGCGTTGCGAGTGGGGGGTCACGCTTAATTTGAGCGTATGTACTTCCATATACAGAGTCTACTCTCACCGCTTAGATATTCGCTATGGTTCGCGTGTTCAATCTGTGGTTTATACTTGGAAATGATGATCGCGTAGTGTTTGTTGAATTGAGAATGTCAAGAACTTGTTTTTATTAACTGGACCTAATACCTTTTTTTTTTTATTTATCGTGCGGAAATCCCTTCGGATACCCCCCCGCCGGCCAGCGGGGGCGGTTATGTCGGGCTTGCACCGACTAAAACCGCACGCCGTCTCGGGTCTTCAGACGTCGGGGTGTAAGGTTAATATACTCAAACCCGGAGTCTCTCTGCACTTATTCCCGCCTTAATACCTATTATATAATATATTTAATAATATAATAACATATTATATAATATACTCAAACCCGGAGTCTCTCTGCACTTATTCCCGCCTGTTCATAAGCTTTCTCTTCTTGATGAGGATTATCTTTTCTATTGCGGGAGCGACTGCCACCTGACCCCCCCCCCCCCCTAGCCTCGAGAGGAAAGCCTGCGTCAGAACCATATCCGTTAATCAGCGGGTGTACGCAGGTGAGGTTGAATTAGCCCTGAACATTTTGGTGGACCCCGTAAGGCCTGCCTTGCAATATCGAATCGAAAAAAAAATGCTATGAAAATGTTTTAACAACTGTGGACACTTATGAAATTATATATTAAGCCTTAGTACTTTCACAACGTTCAGATAAATTTTATTGTTTATTTTTGCCTGGCCACCTTGATTTGGTGGTTATGTGTTGCACTGCGTGGGTTCATGACCATATTGCAGCTTTTGTTTAGAGTTACCTGTTATAATCGTTTAGAAATTGAGTTTATGTACCTTGCCAACGTAGCACTCGTTTCTTTTTTTGTTGAAAAGTAAACGGTTTCACAACTGTGTTTAATTACAGATCTTTAATAATGATTAACAATGAGCCTAACAAAGAATATTGTTTAAAAGAAACATGAAAGAATAGAAATTACTTCTTTATTTAGTTAATCCCGGCTTTGCCGGGAGCGCCTGCTGTCTGACCTCTTTACTCCGAGAGGAAAGCCTGCTTGAGAGCCTCATCTGTTGTTTAGCAGATGCACAGACTGCCAGGTGAGGTTGACTTGGGTAGCAAAGGTGGTGGTAGGGCCCTGTGCACCCCATAATGCTACTGTCATCATCCTCCTTGCTTTTCCCAAGCCATCTAACTACGAAGCGGTTGAGCTTCGATATTTTCCGTAACGAGACTGCCACTACCCATTGGCGATATCGAATTTCTGTACTTAGAACAGTTGTCCGACGTTTTAGGGCTCCAACTAGTCGTAATGAGTGCCATAGATGTTCGTTTGGCAAGCGGAAACGACGGCTTAACGTGCTCTCCGAGGCACGGACCCATATTGCTACTGTATACTGTTATAAACACAAAAGTATCTTAATTCTTTATAGTCTACAGTTTTAATTTGCAAGGAGCTCGTGGCAAAGTTGTAACCGGGTACCTAGATTAACATATTGCAAAGTTAAACAATGCGAGCTAGGTCAGTCCGTGGATGGGTGATCATTCTTAACATATTGAGACCATTCTATCCCTTTGTGGCACTCCGGGTGTACCGACAGAAGTGAAAACTTGAACAATTATCTGTGTATTTTTGAAGTGAAAACTTCTTTTGCGGCGTTGTGTACTTTTTTGTAATGGGTAAAAAAAGGTTAAACTCGCGTGAGTAAACACGTGACCCGATTGAAAATTCGTAAGACAACAAATATAGAAGCGCTAATACACACACATTCACACTGTACTTAACAACCTTGGTGGCGCGTTCGTGAGATCGATTCCGACCGAGACCCAAGAAACACTTTTTGTCATCATATAACTTTTTGTAATATTTATTCTATTTTGTGCCATAAATCTATTGATATAAAATGGAAATTAAACAGAGTGCATCTATTAATGAAAAAAGTGATGAAGAAATAGCGAAAGAAAATGAGTGAGTACTTTATAAATATATTGGCGATGATGGTTCTGGTAATAATTATGGTGAAAAAGTCGTTGAAATTATGGATGGAAGTTGATTTTTCTGAGAGATAATCTCTTTAATGTAAAATAATTGTAATAGTTCTGAAGTGTTAAATTTTTAATGTAGTGGTAGAGTCAAGCAACAGGCATTTTGACCGTTGCATGAATGGGCCGACTCGACCGGGGAAGCCGTTTGGTGAGTGAGAGTGCTGGAGCCCAAACTCCTTTCCCATCCCCTCCCAAACTCCTCTCCCATCCCCTCCCAAACTCCTTTCCCATCCCCTTTCCTTAACAGGGTCGGCAGCGCGAGTGTGATGCCACTGGTGTTGCACACGTCCATAGGCCACGGTAACCGCTTCCCATCAGGTGGGTCGTGTGCTTGTCTGCCACCTTAGTGGTATAAAAAAATAAAAATAAAAATGTAATATAAATTGTCATGTCTGTGTACGATAGCGCAATAAATGAATATTGTATGTTACCAAATGATAGTACTTTAATACTGATAATTAAAGCAATTCGTGCAAAATTATTCCCTAACCATTCCAAAATATCAAAAATGCACAACGTTAATATTCAAGTTTTCACTTCTGCCGGCACTCCCGGAGTGCAACCGGTCATGTTTTTTAAATTTTAAACGTCTCACTCCCTCCCTTCTTCCTACCCTACCTTTCTCCCTAGCTCACTCACACTTCCTACCTCACTCCCTACCTCACTCCCTCTCTCCCTTCCTCCCTAGTCTCTTCCTCCCTCTCTACTTTCCTCTCTCCCTACGTACCATCCTCGTTCCCTCCCTCCCTCTCTACTTTACTCCTACCCTCCCTCCTCCCTCATATGGAAAGTGCTCAACGTACCTAAAGAAGAAAAACACTTTCACTTTAAAAAAGCTGATCCAACTGATTGGAGAAAAAAGGCTCGGCGGATGATGACTTTTTATTTCCACGCACATGAAAAAGGATGCTTCCTAGTGCGCTATTGTTAGGCATTTGAATTTCGACACGCCTACACAAAGCGTCATCCTTAGAACGTATTGTTGCGATTGATTGGGCCATCCTGTTGAGGAGGCCTGGAGGGAGTTTGATTCTTCAATGTAATCTACGACAATAATAGATTTTCTACCATTACATGTGAATAACTTGGTATGCGACCCATCTGGATATCAATGTCGCTGGCAATAGAGGGCAATGGCAATATTTTATTTCTATTATAAGCGTCAATTTCTTATCTTTTGTAAAATGAGTTCTCTTATATACCTATATGTGTCCATATCATTTTTTTATCGTTGTTACTAGCGTTAATTTTTTATCTACAGTATAAAGAGTTCTCGTATATACCTATGTGTCCATTAAAAATACTGCTCACGGAATTCCTCGAGAAGAAACATACCTTTATCAGATTCAGTGGGAGATGTTCAGTAGATATGAGTAAATAAACTTAACCTTGTTCCTCAAAAGTCTGACAACAATACATTTGTCCTCAACTCAGTGACTTTGACACACTTCTCTGTTAATTACAATAACGTATGCACCTATGTCATCACTGGTTTAGCACAGCCCATGCATCTGAATAAATTCTCAAAGTGCCTTCAAGTGAAAGTTTACTCCGTTATTAGCAAATAACATAACATAACATAACTTCATGCCTGTATCCCGGAAGGGGTAGGCAGAGGTGTATTACACACCCACGATCCGCCAGTTATATTAAGTCCCAATGTAATAGGGGGTGAGCCTATTACCATCTACCGGGCACATTATTAAGCGAGCGATAATTAACATTTATTAATGCACACATAACTACGAAAAGTCAGAGGTGTGTGCCTGGGGCGACTGGGATCGAACTCGAGACCTCGACTCAGTAGTCCGTTAGGTACGCCACTGAGCTAGGGCACGCCGCACTAGCGGCGGTAAGGCCCATCATGGAGGATTGGCTAGAGAGGCGACACGGAAGCCTCTCGTACCGACTGACGCAGGTGATTTCCGGGAAGGGATGCTTCGGGGACCACCTGCATCGGATCAGGAAGGAGCCAACGCCTGAGTGTCATCACTGTGACGCGAGCGAGGACTCAGGGCTGCACACGCTGGCGTACTGCCCGGCGTGGGAGGTGCCGAGGCGTGACCTCGTGGCAGCCATCGGGGTGGGAGTCCTCTCGCTCGGCAGCATGATTGCGGCAATGGTGCGGAGCGCGAGCGCGTGGGCCGCCGTCACCTCCTTCTGCGAGCATGTGATGCTCGCGAAGGAGATGGCGCAGCGCGCCCGGGAGAGGTTAAGAACTCTCCCGGCCCGCCGAGCCAGCAACATGCTCGCCGCGCGTCGCAGGCGACTCAGGCGCCGGAGGTCGCTTAACGACCTCCGTCCTCCATGAGCGCAGGCCTGTGGGTGGCAGGTGAGGCCGCCTGTCACCCCAGCAGAAGCAGGCCGGGACGGTGGGGCGACTAGCGCCCCTCCCCCAAACCGGGGCAAGACGGGGACACCGTGGTTCCCAAACCCGAGGGGGCCATCTCGAAACCGGAGATGGCCCAGGGTCAGTCGGGGTGCGAGGGATATGCTCTATGGGCAACCTTACACCCCGGCGTCTGCAGTCCCGAGACGGCGTGCGGTTTTAGTCGGTTCAAGCCCGACATAACCGCCCCCGCTGGCCGGCGGGGGGGTATCCGAGGGGATTTCCGCACGAAAAAAAAAAAAAAGGTACGCCACTGAGCTGGGGTGCTTGGTTGGGGACCTCCACGCGGTGCACCCTGGGCAACGGAGACGGCAGCGCCTCTCTCCAAGGGTGGGAGAGACGCTGCCGCCTACGGCCAACTCCGACCGAGGCGAGGACGGCCCTGTTGAGGGCTGTTCGGAAGCTTTCCACGTGTCCCTCTGACTAGCAGATGGCACAGTGGAGAGCAAGTAAGGGGGCCATCTCGAAACCGGAGATGGCCCAGGGTCAGCCGGGGTGCGAGGGATATGCTCTATGGGTAACCTTACACCCCGGCGTCTTAAGACAGTTCAAGCCCGACATAACCGCCCCCGCTGGAGACCCCCGCTCTCCAGCGGGGGCGGTATCCGAAGGGATTTCCGCACGAAAAAAAAAAAAAAAAAAAAAAGGTACTGAGCTATCGCCGCTTAGCATTATTAGTAAAATATGGTGGTATTCATACTAGTACTGTGATCAGGTACCTACTTACTGCAAATAAGTAATTTGCCCTCGAGATGCTAGAAATGGTCCTATAGTGAGGGTAAATATTTCGTTTTATTCAAACGCATTCAAATGTAAATATACCCCATTGATTTCATAAATGCGAAAGTTTGTTACAGTATGGATGGCTTTATTTCACGCTGCGGTAACGGCTCATCGGCTCTGAGTAAATTTCGGAATGGAGATTGCTTAACAAATAAGCTACTCTTTACGATAAAAAATAAACCGCGGATACTGCAGAGTGCAGTCTGTTTAACGCTTTAGTGACTAATTATTTTAATTGCCTGATACATAAATCCGAATTGTCATCCTGGTTATATCCAAAGCAAAAAGGTGCAAGAAAGGAGCAATTGTTTATTCTTTTCTTTTATCTTGTGTCCTGCAGCTTCATCCGCTTACTGCTCGAATCCTAAGGGTCGTGGCGTAATGTTAATAGTCTTTAACCTTCCCCAAGGACTCGGCAAGTGCAAAAATTTTTTTTGAATCGCATTTTAGTTCCCAATATTAGTGCGTACAAACAAATAAAATCTTCAGCTTCATTATTAGATGGAGAAGGAAACACTTAGTCCCAAATACCTGCTTTCACCTAAGAAACTAACCATTTAACAAAGTTATTTCCAATTTCAATGGAGAAAGACCTACAAATTGGTCCTTCGATCCAAATTGGATTCACATTTTTCAGTGTGGAAGATATAAATAATATAATGTCTTAGAGATATTTATTTTTTATCTTTATTGGTATAAAACAAAAAATCGGGCTCTTTACACCTCGATCAGATATAGCGTCAGGAAGCTGGCACAAAAACACAACACACGAACGCTATATTTTTTCTTGCATCTAGTTAAAAAAGAAAGCTACTAAAACATCGAGAAAGCGTGCTAATGATTACATATTGACGATGAGCACTTATTTAATTACACTTGCATATGCCACAACAGTTGGAGCGGAAAATGACGTTCACTGGAGATATTGCAGGTACTGTTATAACAGGGCACGCTGCAATAGCGGCGGTTAAGCCCATCATGGAGGATTGGCTAGAGAGGCGACACGGAAGCCTCTCGTACCCACTAATGCAGGTGATCTCCGGCAAGGGGAGCTTCGGGGAGCACCTGCATCGGATCAGGAAGGAGCCAACGCCTGAGTGCCATCACTACTACGCGAGCGAGGACTCAGGGCTGCACACGCTGGCGGACTGCCCGGGGTGGGAGGCGCCGAGGCGTGACCTAGTGGCAGCCATCGAGGTGGGAGTCCTCTCGCTTGGCAGCATGATTGCGGCAATGGTGCGGAGCGCGATGGCGTGGGCCGCCGCCACCTCCTTTGAGCATGTAATGCACGCGAAGGAGATGGCGGAGCGCGCCCGGGAGAGATATAGAACTCTCCCGGTCCGCCGAGCCGACACAGGCGCCGGAGGTCGCTTAACGAACTCCGTCCTCCATGAGCGCAGGCCACTCCCTCAAACGGGGAGATGGCCCAGGGTCAGTCGGGGTGCGATGGATATGCTCTATATGCAACCTTACACCCCGGCGTCTGAAGACCCGAGACGGCGTGCGGTTTTAGTCGGTTCAAGCAAGACATAACCGCCCCCGCTGACCGGTGGGGGGGGGGGGTAAGGGAAGGGATTTCCACACGAAAAAAAATGTAATAGGTAATAATAATGTTCTACGACATTCTACATTGCGCTATGTAGACCCAAAAGTAAGCATAGCTTATCTAGCTTGTGTTATGGGTTCTAGAATGTGGTTAAACATACCTAGATAAATTTTCTTTTGTAAATAGATACATAATATTATACATAGAAACACCCAGAGCAATGCAAATAGACATAGGTATTTATGCATACAAATATTTGTACTAAGCGGGAATCGACCTCCGACTTTCCAAATGCTCTACGTGACAGTCGTTATAATAGGAATATTGATATGGTCGTCAGATTATTATCAATACTGCTCAATGTCTTAGTTTTTTCTTAACAAAATATGCATTTTAAAATAAGATATTGCCTGAAAATATGACTTTTTATTATTTCCCGAAAATAAGCCAAAATATAAATAATCTAATTAAGTCAACATATTGTTACAACGATCATCGATATCGCGAAAACTACTGATCGAATCTTCTAGAAATTAAAACGCATTGTTAATGTCGAAGTACTCTATCGATCCGTTTAGAAAAATCCAGAAAAGTCAATACAAAATCACAAGCACTTTAAATACCCATACCTACTTTACCTACAAATCGCGATAACAAGGGCATTCACCTCTATCGTCGGCACGACTGTGTAGGTACTTGTTTTCTCGAGAGCTCCAGTAAATACCTACTCTTCTCGAACGCTCTAGTTCCTTATCTCTAGATGATTCCGGAACATTCTACCCTCTTTATTAAGAGCTATAAAAGGGCGCCCAGCGATCGACACGAGTCTTTCGGCTGAGAGCGCTATGCGCTCGCCACACTGTTCGCGTAAGGTTGTAGAGGCCTGTCGGCCAACAACCCACACCCCACACAAAAAAAAAAAAAAACGACACGAGTCAGTTTATTTTTGGAAGCGAAAGCGAACACATCTTACCGAAGCGACTCAAGAGAGTTATACCTTTTTTTTTTTTTGTATCGTGCGGAAATCCCTTCGGATACCCCCTCGCCGGCCAGCGGGGGCGGTTATGTCGGGCTTGCACCGACTAAAACCGCACGCCGTCTCGGGTCTGCAGACGCCGGGGTGTAAGGTTGCCCATAGAGCATATCCCTCGCACCCCGACTGACCCTGGGCCATCTCACCACTAACAGCATCGCTCATCCTGTCTCCTCTGAAAGCAGAGGAGTACGGAGAGCGATGTGTTCCCGCCACGTTGGGTATTGGCCGACGATCAATGCCAACCCTATGAAGGGGTGAAGGGGAAGCCATTGACCGCCGCCCAGGGTGTACCGGCCGCTCCGATTCCGTTCCCCCCGGACTGCAGCGGGATCGGAATCGGAGCGACACTCGAGGAGGTTACCCAACACACACCCCCCTTTACCCAACACACACCCCAAGAGAGTTATACCTGCGACTTAATGAACTACTGTGGACTACTGTGAACTGCTGAGCGACTGGAACTGTTGAAGAGTACTGTGTGTGCTAGTTATTTAGTTGTCTAGTTTGTGGTGAGCGAATAAACCTCTTTGTTGTGTAAACGGCATTTAATTTGTACCCCGCGCACGTAACAATATAAAATATCTTAGATTCCTTATTAAATTTTATTATGCACTATACACAAATAAACGCAACGCAGACGCAGACTGAGATAAATGTGATAATCTCTTGTACTCCATACATTTGCACTACGTGCTACTAAGCTAGGACGTCACTACTAGGCACGATTTTTTACGGAGCGTTTTTAAGCGGCTCGAGAAATTGAATTTTGAAAAACAAATAATTTCAAAACTATTTGAAACGTACATTTTTCGACAGTACTTTTTTTGTTAACATGCCTATTACTTTGGCGGCTCGACATTAATCGGTATCACAGACGCCATTTAGTATACCGATAGTTGCTTGAAAAGTAACTTTATGATTGCGATTTTACATGAATGACTTTACTGTAAACATTCAATGATTTCGGAGGCATCGCTACACTTCATACTAGGGCAGAGAACATTATGGATCAAAATGCAATAAACAATTAATAACTATGCGATGGAAATGCAGTTGACTGCAATCTCCATTTATTTACGTTCATGGTGAGATTAATCAATCAGTAAAATCATTGGTTTATTTAACTGTGGAACATCTAGGTGAACCATCTAGGTTGGTCGGCATGTTGTTATATCCTATCGCTAGGAAGGCACGAACATGAGCTTATGTACTTGTGTCTTGTTTATTAATATAACCTTAACCCTTATACCTACTCTAACAAAATTGCATAATATCTTCCTAATACAATTTTGTTTATTAGGTAATATTTTATTCTTAGGGTCTATACAAACCGGGGTGTGTGTTGGGTAACCTCCTCGAGTGTCGCTCCGATTCCGATCCCGCTGCAGTCCGGGGGGAACGGAATCGGAGCGGCCGGTACACCCTGGGCGGCGGTCAATGGCTTCCCCTTCACCCCTTCATAGGGTTGGCATTGATCGTCGGCCAATACCCAACGTGGCGGGAACACATCGCTCTCCGTACTCCTCTGCTTTCAGAGGAGACAGGATGAGCGATGCTGTTAGTGGTGAGATGGCCCAGGGTCAGCCGGGGTGCGAGGGATATGCTCTATGGGTAACCTTACACCCCGGCGTCTGAAGACCCGAGACGGCGTGCGGTTTTAGTCGGTGCAAGCCCGACATAACCACCCCCGCTGGCCGGCCGAGGGGTATCCGAAGGGATTTCCGCACGATAAAAAAAAAAAAAAGGGTCTATACAAACCAAAATAAAGACATTATTTCATTTATAAACACTGCAAAACTTAACGATTACAATGGCAAAGCAATAAAATATATTTATTTATACATATAATAAAATCGTAACGAGGTAAAAATGTGTACATGTGTACTGTACAGAGTCCAAAAAAAGAATATTCATTCTTTCAAATTTCAAAAATTCAAAAGTGTCTGTTTATCAATTTTTTGTCTGTTTAGCAGTTTTCAAGTGATGCCTTCCGGACATCACTTGAAAACTGCTGATTTGATTCAGCTGTAATTTTGCATAAATATTCTTCCAGGGTATCTACGGTCAAAAACTGCGCTATATATCATCACGTTATTATAAGTGTGATAGGAGTAGCAGGGTAAAATCGATCAAATCTATTATTGACCATGCCTTTATTATTATAAAGCAGATCATCACGAAATTCTGCAGCTCGATAGAACTCGGACATGGTCAACGTTCGGACTATAAATCATCGCGCTATGGCTAAAAGTGATGAGCAGTAAAATATGAAATCTCGAAACTACGGAGTCACCTACGCGTAAAAAATTGTGATTACAGACTCAACTTTTGATAATAAATATTAACACGCTATTCCATTAGGGAACCGGGTGGAATATATCTCGATTTTACATGTAAATCACTATTTCTTCATAATAAATTATTGAAAACATAACGATGAAATAGGTAACCTAATATAACATGTATTAGGTTACGAAACTGCAGAATTAAACATACCTCGATGTATTCCGAATTCAACGCGGACGAAATCGCGGATAACAGTTAGTATATAATAGAATACTAATTTGTATTTCTGGCAATGTTCAGTTCTTTTCTCAGAACAATAGCGATGTATACTTTCTTCTTTATTTGAGCCAAATAACGCTGGGAATTTTTATATTCGGAATACGTAATACCGAACTATTAATAAGGTACCTACTACACACGCGTGAATACGTTGGGCGTACAAAGTACAAATAACGTAAAAAGGTATTCTTTTGGGTGGTATTGTTATGGCCCGCTGTCCCCGTGCATTGTTCGTAGCACAGTTTCACACAGCACACATGCAGATAGCGACGTATACGATTTCATACGTTTATAATGATATTATCATTGCCAGAATGGAGAGTCCGTGTTCGTGTGTAATGTATTTTTGTATCTGTATTGTTGTGTTATGTTAACGTTTAAATATTAGTATCTCTTTCTAACGTGCTTTTATTACTTTTGACTGTAACGAATTACAAGGTATGATGTTAAAAAATCTTGAGAGTCGTAATTAACTAACTTTTAATGTCGTATTTGAGACTGTAAGTACAGTCGCCATCAGTATTAGCTTAACACATTCTTAGTTACCGTACCCTAGGTTTAAAACTTTTCATGAAATATAGGTATTTAAACTATCATGGTCACTATGTAACATAAGTATTAGAGTTAACGGGATATTTATCATGTGTTTTTAAGAGTGTCCGATATTTCGGCACTGTTGCAAGCGCCATGATCACGGAGGAACTGAAGAGGCGGTTAACGGTGAACGAGTTTAAGAGTAAATATATCGATCTACCCTCTTTCGTACTCGTCTCTGACGCGCAGCACCACTACCACTAGTTCATGAAATAATATAAAAAAAATTAAAAATGTTATGTTGTCCCCTCAAGATTTCAATTGGAAGGTCCTTAGTAGGTAAATTCGTTAGCGTTTAGCAGCTTTTGTAGACGACTATACAATCTGTACATGTCCTCCAGTATCGGGCTAATCTAATAATATTACTGGCGCCAAGATGTGTATGTGTAGTGGAACTCTTCCACGACTTCTAGTAAACGTCTCAGGTTGCCCCCCAAAAAATCTCAACCCACTTATTGACCCTCTAAATTTGGGTGGAGCCCCGAAGTTGGTATTAAGGTTGGTTATAATTTACCGAGCGCAAGTTACACTGACAGAGTAATCTAGCTGTGAGTCACAGAAATGAGAATTAAAGAGAAGCTGAAAAATATTTTTTACAATAAAACTATAGGTAGTAGTATGTACCAGTCAATAATATAGTGCAATTGAAGTTAGTTTACAATAATGTAAGCGGGATTACATTTTAAGAGCGCTACCGGGGTTAAATACAAGAGCATCTCTATCCACGTGTTTCGTAATGTAATAAACCCATGAAAAAGTTCCCAGTTATCGGCAATATATTCTTGCGCCCTATTATGCGGATTTAATATAGTTTGCGACATGTGCCCAAGGTGTAAGCTAGCCAACATCAGCTAGCTAGCCTTTGGGGATTTAACAAGCGTGAGTGTTTGTATATTACTCAATCACAAATACAAAAATCTTTCGACACCTTGAAAGTACAAAAAAATCGGTTCTTCTGGGTCGCGAGAATAGAATCAGTATTCCATGCGGATACAAAATGACATTGTAGGTACTCAAGTCTTGTGACGCCTACTATACCTGCTCATGCTAAGGCTAACTACAATCGAGTGTCACTTTCTCGGATTCCAATACAGTAGTATGTACGCATCAGGAATATTAAGATTCATCACCTACAGGTATGATCACGACCGATACACGGAGGCCAGTCTATTAAAAATAATTAGTGGGTATTTATTTAATTATGATCATTAAATAACCTTCTTGAAAACGACTTCCGCTACAGACAGCTCTCCACGGTGGGCAAGAGAGCAAACTTAACGAGGGCAGACAAACACCCAGCTCCAGCAGATTTCATCAGACCAAAAGAAACGCCTGGATACGAAGGCGCCAAAAGAAAACACTGAACATCATCTCCATTGGCGAACTTTGTAGTCATTAATTCTCCTGCGGACCCAAGTTAACCGCTGCAAGGAAAATATAGGCAATAATAGGCTAAAGGGGCTCTATCGTCAGAACAAAATCTCTATATCGTATCTATAACAGTTTCTTTAGGTTCTATCCACACACATCAGGGCCGTGCCCGGGCCGAGAATGGGCCGTAGGTACCTCATCACGGGCTCAAAAAATATGATTGTGTATATTTTATACTCTCGTTTTATAACTCGTTCACAGACGTCCGTGTCCGGGGTTCACACACAGAGCTTCAGTGCCTGGACATGGCCCTGACACGTCCTGGGCACGGCCCTGATTAAGTGCAGATAGATAATTAGTAACTGATAAGAAAATTAAAATCAATTAAATTTTTAAGCAAGAAAAAAAAGAGAACATCAAGGACGGGACTTGAACCAAACAACTTGAAACCAACTGAACTGAACTGGAACCAACTGAGCCACCTAGACACGTACCTCTCTCCCTACCTCAGTTGGTGAGAGCATTACCCATGTAAGAGACGGGTCGCGGGTTCCAGTCCCGTCGTAGATGTTCTCATTTACCGATCTTAATCTAAATTAAAATCAATTTACTACTTAACTTGTATGTTACGTGAACTCTGATAGTATAAATGATTAGTATATTCTTCATCAAAACAGAACCGTATCTTTTTTTTTCGTGCGGAAATCCCCTCGGATACCCCCCCGCCGGCCAGCGGGGGCGGTTATGTCGGGCTTGAACCGACTAAAACCGCACGCCGTCTCGGGTCTGCAGACGCCGGGGTGTAAGGTTGCCCATAGAGCATATCCCTCGCACCCCGACTGACCCTGGGCCATCAACAGAACCGTATCTCAAGGGATTCTACAGAAATAAAAGAATGAATATTTGAAATCGGTTAGGTAGTTTCAGAGTTTATCGATTACAACCAAATAAATCTTTCCTCTTCATAATAATAGTATAGATATATAGATATAAGAGAACTCATAAGTTTACAAAATGGTATAGGGGTTGGTCTGTGATGACTTAGGTCAGATTTAGATTTAGAAGTAATTGAGGCTGCGAGGCAACAACGGCCTAACCAACATTTTATCAAAATTAGTTAGATGCCTTATAGCCATCCGAAAATAACCTAGGCCTCACATCGAGTTATTTTATATTGCCATCTCTTGATGTTATACAAAATCGATGCTAATTATACAGAAGAGGCAAGAGACATTAGGCGTAAGGTTTAATCAAAGCAAAATCGTACGTATATCGACGCGATTTTGCTCGCCTTTAGCTCGTATCTTCTGTATAATTCACGCCTTGGGTCAGTTGGCTAAATTGTTCCTATGTAAACCATTTGTGAATGGCCATTGGGCCTTTCAACTAATTTATGCGGCTGTTGGACTCACACACAGATTACACTAAACTGGGGTTTCACGTTCTTATAAATAAATTCATCGAGTAAAACGTGATAAAGGTTTGTTTCATACGATCGCGGTTACTACAATTAGTAAAATTGAACTATGTCATATTTACCACCCAAATTAAATTAAAACTTTGAATCTACATACTATCTATACTCTATACAAACAAATAAAATTGAAGTGTCTGTTTGTAACATTAAAATAACAGGTTTCAGATGAATGCATATGAGTGTTTGTGAGAGACATTATGACATAAAATCAAATTCAATATTTAGAACAGACATAGCTAGGAAAACTCCCGGCTAATTCACCTTTGCATGAGAAAAAACAAAATCAAAATCGGTTCATCCATTCGGGAGCTACGATGCCACAGATATACACACACAGAGGAGGTTAAAAACGCAATTTTCAAAAATTTTGTCTATGTCTTTCTATCTCTTTGAATAAGGTAATGTTACAAACGTGAATAGACCAGGGGAAGTAGTGACATCACCGTCAGTCTAATTCTGCATTCCTTATAATTAGTATTTAGGTAATTAAGTTATATAGATTTCAGATTATTGTTTTAAAAGTTAATTTCTGATTAGTCATTAATAATTGATTAAGTGCTAAATCGAATAACGATGTATCGAGACATTTTTTTTTTGAGTGGGTATCATTGTACGCGGTTATAAAAACACGATGTACAATGATTTGAGCTCTTAGTTCGCTGTAAGACGCTGAATAAACAACAACTGTATTGACGCTGCCTATTATTCCAAATATATACATCTTCGCCCAATCTCGGCCTATTCCTCTTCGTTACACTAATCTCTAGAATGGCTTGGCCGATTTTGACGGGACTTTCACTGGCAGATAGATAATAATATAAGGTGTAATATAAGCTACTTTTATTTTAGAAAAATAATTAGGGTTCTGCGCAAAAAAATAAAAAAAATAAAAATTTAAATCCACGCGGACAAAGTGATATAAAGAGAGGTCGAATTTTGTGAGTTTGTTCATTTGTTGGGGAATAATCTTCGGCACCACTGTACTTATTGGAAAAATTCTTTCATCATTTGAGAGGTACATTATACCCAATGGACATGGGCTGTATACCTATGAAAACAATTATGAAAGTGGAAGAAGCGAATGGCGTATGCCAGGATCGTAGTAAGTGGAAAGATGTTGTCTCTGCTTACCCCAATGGGAAAGAGGCGTGACTGATTTATGTATGTATCAAGTGGTTTTATTAAAAAAAAACTCATATAAACCGAAGCAAAGCGACGGCGGGTTGAAAGTGTATACTCGTATAATAAGTAACTACAAAATCTCACACATATTTAAAATGTTTAATATTCGTGTATCACCTTTCAAAGGCATTCTGTTTGTAAATTTAATACAGAGAACCGTGTGATGAGATCAAAACTGAACTTTCACTTTCCCATTTAATTTACAAGTTTACTTACATAACAGATCATATGAAGGGTTTCTTGTACATAATATTCTACATAGTAAATTTTTTTAAATAGCCGTGAGACATGCTATTTTAGGCTTAATCATGATCATCATCATCATTTTAGTGATGGTTTAAGCGGGATGGTTGCATTACATCCAAGGCTTTCACATTTTTTTAAGTTATACTTCTTTTGGCGCGTTAGGGAAAAAATGATGAGAGTAATTTTTTACGATGCGCGCGCACACTCTCACCTTATACTGTGCTCTCACGAAAAACCTGAAGTTAACTAGAAAACCAACACCCTGAAGTTAGCTAGCTAGATTTTACTTTGAGTACGTTTGTAGAATTTGAGGTTTGTTGACTGTATGCACCTATTATTTATTTACATCATAATCTAAAATAATTTTATACCATACCTACTCTAAAAAGCTTATTTTATTCACGCAAAACAGTGAATAAAAAGGCCTTTTATTCACTGTTTTGTTTTTATTCACTATTTTGGTGTTTGAATTTGGAACACAAAAATATATCCGGTCTCTATTTCAATGCTTACACAAACTCCTTGCGCTAAGATTCGAAATTCAAAACTCTTTGGTGCAAATAAATTCTCGAGATTTGATTGGTCGATATTTGCGACAAGGAGTTTGGCATTAGATTAAAAACTGTTTTGTGTTTGCTGCCTTTATAGAAAAAAAATAGTGAATTAGCGCCATTTATAATACTTACTGTGAATTGTATGATGTCTTTTCTCGTAGTCATGGTATAAAGTATAGTATGCAACTCCTGAATAAAGTACGAATTTATATCGAGGGCCATGAATCACTCGCGTCGTTCAGGATTCTAACAGTTGAATCACTCGCTGCGCTCGTGATTCAATCATTATAATCCTTCACTTGCTCGTGACTCATCTACGGCCCTCGCTTTAAATCCGTCCTTTATTCACTAGTTGTATAATATACTATTATACCATACCTACTCTAAAAAGCTTATTTTATTCACGCAAAACAGTGAATAAAAAGGCCTTTTATTCACTGTTTTGTTTTTATTCACTATTTTGGTGTTTGAATTTGGAACACAAAAATATATCCGGTCTCTATTTCAATGCTTACACAAACTCCTTGCGCTAAGATTCGAAATTCAAAACTCTTTGGTGCAAATAAATTCTCGAGATTTGATTGGTCGATATTTGCGACAAGGAGTTTGGCATTAGATTAAAAACTGTTTTGTGTTTGCTGCCTTTATAGAAAAAAAATAGTGAATTAGCGCCATTTATAATACTTACTGTGAATTGTATGATGTCTTTTCTCGTAGTCATGGTATAAAGTATAGTATGCAACTCCTGAATAAAGTACGAATTTATATCGAGGGCCATGAATCACTCGCGTCGTTCAGGATTCTAACAGTTGAATCACTCGCTGCGCTCGTGATTCAATCATTATAATCCTTCACTTGCTCGTGACTCATCTACGGCCCTCGCTTTAAATCCGTCCTTTATTCACTAGTTGTATAATATACTATTTTACATTGTTATTTTTACAAATGTAAGATAACGTCAAAGATAACATTTTTAGAAAGAGTTTTATCTTGATATATAATTTCTTACGTGCGTACATAAGTACACACATACTTTTTTTTAAAAAGAATATTAGTAACTGAAATTACTAGTGTTCCGCCTAACCCCTCCAGCTAAGCTAAATTGTTTGTGTTAGTAGTGGGTTCACGTCAGTAGTGTGATAGCCAGGATTTGAACCCGTGACCTTTCGATCATAAGGCCGACTCCTTACTCACCAAGATACCGACGCTTTCCATTTTATGTTTGACTTATTTTAGCTATTATGAGAGCGACTGCCATTGGCCTCCCAGCCCTGAAAGGAAAGCCTGCGCAAGATCCTTCGGGTCCGTGATGTTGGCTTGGGCCTTGGGCCCAAATTATCTTATAGAAACCCATACACACACTTAACAAAATTTTAGGCTTAACTCTTTTTATCAAAAAATGTGATGACATAGATACACTAAAATGTTGTGTTCTTCTCATTTTGACAGGTATCAATTTAAGACAGAAGATTCATATATAAGACAAGAGATCGCTTAATAAATATAATATGCTTAGTTATTATCGCACTGTGCGACTTAACAAGGAGCCATGAAACTATATTTCTATCAAAACTATCGTGTGAATTTTTTACTGCTTTCGACGATGTTATCATGCGGTCTACTTTATTCATATAGTTGATTAAACAATTTGTACCATCTTTTACGAAGAATACACACTTAAATAGTACCAGCTGATGCCCGCGAATCCGCCCGCGCGGAGGTCGGTTATGGTTTTTGTTCATATTTCCGTCGGTTCTACTTAACCAATTGCAATCAAACACACGGCAGATTTTAAGTCTGACCAAGACTTTTCCAATAGAAAAATCTGCATCAGAATCCGTTCAGTAGTGTTTGCATCCATCGCGAACAAACAGACACAAAGAAAAAATTCAAAAAAAAAATCCGTTCCCGCAGGGGGAACGCACAGGTAGATTTCGTGAAGCAATTAATATTATTTTATATAGAGAACTACGGACTTTAAACAGTTTAATTTTTTTTCTCGAAAACGGTAACTTTTAGCGAAAAACTTTTCAGACATTTATTTTAGACTTAAAAATGGCGTATCGATTAAAAATGTTTCCGACCACAAGAATGTTCACCGGTTAGAAGTTATGATTTTTTTCCCGAAAAATTTTGGTTTTTCCCCCCTCCACTTTTAGTTAAAGTTTTAATCTTATAGGTTTATAGGTAAAAGTTGTTGGTATTCATGTATACTATGGGATAAAATTAGAACGGTTCGAATATCTTTCATGGAACGTGAAATTTTGAGGAAAAACTGATTTCACAAAAAGTGAGGCCCTACCGTCCCCTGAACGTGAGGCCGGATTCCACCCGTTCACGAACTTAAACTAAGTTTACACCCAAGCAATTTTTGACCGCAGTTTGAAAGCGATCGGGGCAAAAATGCGACCGTGAGTGCCGCAAATTTTTGGAAGTGGAACCATACATATATATATATACATATACATATATATATATATATATATATATATATATATATATATAAACTTTTTGACCAGTGGTCATTTCGGACTCAGGGGGTCATAACTAGACCTCCTATGAAGAATTTTTTTTAAAATTCGACAGTACCTAGTCAAGAAACCAATAGGCAGATCGATTTCATCGAAATCTACCTTTTTTTTTTTTTTTTTTTTTTTTTTTATCGTGCGGAAATCCCCTCGGATACCCCCCCGCCGGCCAGCGGGGGCGGTTATGTCGGGCTTGCACCGACCAAAACCGCACGCCGTCTCGGGTCTTCAGACGCCGGGGTGTAAGGTTACCCATAGAGCATATCCCTCGCACCCCGGCTGACCCTGGGCCATCTCACCACTAACAGCATCGCTCATCCTGTCTCCTCTGAAAGCAGAGGAGTACGGAGAGCGATGTGTTCCCGCCACGTTGGGTATTGGCCGACGATCAATGCCAACCCTATGAAGGGGTGAAGGGGAAGCCATTGACCGCCGCCCAGGGTGTACCGGCCGCTCCGATTCCGTTCCCCCCGGACTGCAGCGGGATCGGAATCGGAGCGACACTCGAGGAGGTTACCCAACACACACCCCTCATCGAAATCTACCTAAATAAAAATTTTAATGTCAGATTTTTTTTTTTACATCTTCAATGTACAGACACGACTGATTTACAATTTTATAATAGTATAGATTTAAGTGTGTATTCTTCTATTATACTCGTATTATGAAAACTAGCTGTGCCCGCGACTTCGCCTGCGTGTACCTCGACGCGGGCGAAGTCGCGGGCACACCAGTTTCTGGGTTTTAATTTTTATTTTTCTGAAATCAAAATATCTGCCCAGCCGTTCCAGAGTTTACCTAATTCAAACATACAGACAGAAGCTAAGAAACAAAAAGTATTTAGTTGTAATTACCATGTAGGTATACATTCGTATGCATGCATTGAAATAATGTTATTTTAACCTTACAGACACTTTAATTTTATTTATTTGTATAGATGAAGAACATAACTTAAATGTTCTGGTTTGACCTTCACAGACTTACAAGGTATATTCATCTTTTTTTTAAACACAAACCGCACCGCAGTCTCGCAAAAGCAATTTAGTCTGCAGTTTATCATGCCGTGACATTTCTTACTGATAAAGAAGCGTTATTTGAGAAGACCGTCTGTGACCGCCGACGTCTTTTTGGAAAACTGTATTTAATTTAGTGAATAAGTACCAACATTATCATTTTAGCCATCATATCGTGATTTTACGAATACTGTTTACGTAGTGCATATATTATGATTCGTACGTGACCTTGCCCGATTTTCAGATATAAATAAACTAAAAGATAACTCTTATACCCGGCATAGCCGTTTGTTGGTGGCTGAACTCCTCCGTAACCACTCGCGCGATCTTGACCAAATTTACCACGGTGATAGTGTGAACACTAAGGAGTGTTTTGAAGCGAGATGGTTCATGTCCGATGTACCATTGATGAATAATCAACGAAAAACAGTATCACGAGGGCGCGCCCTTAGCTAAGCGCAACCGAAGTAAGATGTCTTATTTTCAAGTGAGAGTCCTGCTCGCTCAACTCAATTCATTTCAGTCGCACCTTGCACTGACACTTTTGAAAGTTCTACTGGCTCTACATCGAATATTAGCTTGGCTGCAAAACAAGGCACAAAGTGGTAGCGTAGTAGACTGAGTCGCTGCTTGGGAGCAAAATAGGCACACAGTGGTGGCGTAGTGGACTGTGTCGCTCCTTTTGCTTTGATATATAGGGTTGATGGCTGATTTATGCCGTTATGCGTCGTTATCGTTAACGGGTGGCAAGTACTCAGGAAAAGAAATTTTACTTGGTTCATAATTTAGTCACTTAAGTGGTGTACAATAAAATTAACGGGAATTAACGCGATCATATATAGGTATATACATACCTTTGGATTGCCTGATGTTACGATGTGAACGAGAAAGTTTAAAAAAAATACGTAAGTGGTGTGACTTAAATGAATAAATATATAAAATTAAGCGTCGTACACAAGAATTATAACTTTTATCGTGAAAGCGTTGACGGCATTGTAGAGGGTGGGACCGAGAAACATATCTACGAAGGAATTATTAACTTGATTTTTCTTCGATATTTACATAAATAGCAAGCGGTTATATCTATAAACAGCTGCTATTGTAAATTGGTCATATAAACGTCATCTACTAGAATGAGTCAGATCCATGCAACACGTAGTAATTATATATTAAAATTACTAGTAACCTTAACTGGAACAGTTGCACTTGTTTAAGCGTCACTCTGTAAATTTACTTTTCACGCGCCATTTTCTGTATTTTTATATGGATCTAATTATTATTCGACATGACTAATGGAAATGAAAATCTGCTACGTACGAAAATGTATTAAATGTGAATATGTCAATAGACATCTTTCGAATGCACACGTATTCGTTCAATAATAACTGTTACACGCTATGAGACCAATAGTTTGGAAATGTTGATAACAAATAAATGACCTTTCGACGGTCTGATAACTTAGCCATAGAGGACAGAGGTCAGGAGAAACGTCGTACATGTTGAAAAAGTAGCTTAAATCTTCAATTAGAAGTAGAAAATGATTCTAAAGTCTCCACATGCATTTATTGCTCTTCAACAGACGAAGACGTATTAAAACGGTACAACCTAACTTATGCTTTTATTTGACAGATAACATTTGACATTGCCATATCAAAGCCACATCATCATTTTTGTAGTGCCATGAGAGTCTCGTAGACATATAATTTAAATATTTTTCTTAATTTTTTTGAATTCGGTAAGCTAAAATGGGCGCTGTTTTTTTATTTACCGTTTTGCTAACCTGGCAATGCGATTTGCAACGAGGTACGTCGAAAACAAAATGGTGGCCATTTATAGGTGAAAATGAAACGAAAGCTGGTGAAATCATCGACTATGATTATTAACTAACTGATTACTTATTCAGATAATAAATCATACTCGTAGATGTCATTCGCTTTCATTAAACAGTTTTTTTTAGGGTTCCGTAGCCAAATGGCTAAAAACGGAACCCTTATAGATTCGTCATGTCTGTCTGTCTGTCCGTCCGTATGTCACAGCCACTTTTTTCCGAAACTATAAGAACTATGCTGTTGAAACTTGGTAAATAGATGTATTCTGTGAACCGCATTAAGATTTTCACACAAAAATAGATAAAAAAACAATAAATGGGGTTCCCCATACTTAGAACTGGAATTCAAAAAATTTTTTTTCATCAAACCCATACGTGTGCGGTTCTATGGATAGGTCTTCAAAAATGATATTGAGGTTTCTAATTTAATTTTTTTCTAAACTGAATAGTTTACGCGAGAGACACTTTCAAAGTGGTAAAATGTGTGTCCCCCCTACCCCTGTAACTTTTAAAATAAGAGAATGATAAAACTAAAAAAATATATGATTGAGATATGATGATGATGATATGAAAATTGGTTTGAACGAGATAATACGTCATAAATCGTAAACCGCAATCTACCTTTCATTCAATTAACTCACGTATAAAAAATTTACTTGCTTTTACGGAACCCCATTTTATTATTTTAATATTTTTTGCACTTCAATAACATCGCGTGTGCCCAGCAATGTCATCAATATTATTGACCGGATTGTGACATAAGTATATTGACAGTCTCCAAGCGCCCTATGAGTTTTTAATAAATAATTTGAAAAACCATGACAAGTTTAAAGCTTTTATCGGGGTTTTCGATAATAATATCGCCAAAATCAAGATCAACAATATTAAAAAATAAAACAAGTTTTGAAGTTCAAACAAGTATGGAATGCTGTTACAAAGTTGTTATTTAAATAAATTTCATTCATATTGATAGTATATTGTAATAATAATGTCAAATTAATGTTCTAAACATTACATTAAACATTAATTTCATATTTCATAATTTAATATTTAGAAATTAAAAAGGAACATTTGCCAAAAAAGCCTAATCATATAACACCTTTAAAATAAATGTTTTGAATGTTTTGAAATATCAAATTAATGTTTTCTTATCTGTCACCATGCTTACAATTTAAAAAGTTTAAACCGATACGACACCTTAGTAAGTGGTTGAATTCGACTTTCAATATTATGATAAATATACCAAGGCTATTATAATACACTAGTGATAATGGGTTTAACTAATCTGTTTTTAAGTACCTACCTTTTTTTTCGTGCGGAAATCCCTTCGGATAACCTACCTACTTTATGAAATTCATTGAGTTAATTATGCTAACGCAGTTTAAATTGAAGAATACGTTTATTTTCATCCATATAATTCAGCCTTCGCTGGTTACAAGTGAAAATAATCAAAACTTGTTAAAATACTTATGGGATTTGTAGAACTCAAAAGTATGCGGGAGCGGTGTTTGACATCTGCGCATTATGATAATGCAACCCTACGTGGGTTGTATTTCGATCAATTCAATCAAAATTAGATGCCTAACTACCTTTCCTAGCTTCAAATGTTCCATTATTTTTTGGAACTCACGTGAAACTATTTGTGAAGCTTGTTCTACAGTCTTGGACAAAATTTTATAAAAAAGAAAACAAGTAGGTATGCAAGTAATCAATACTTTTGAACGAATAGCCATTTTTTAAAGCAGCTGACCTACATTTTAATTTAATAAAGAAATTGTTTGCACAAAACAATACGAGTCTCTTAAAATATAATATAGGACGTTATAACCTAGCTTAATATAAAGAATTCTTACATCGATTGTCAGTATTAATCAAATATTTCCTACGATAATTGACATTATATTATTAATAATATAATGATTATATAATTAATTTGATACAATCACCTTGATTACACACCATATAATTGCCTTAGCTCTTTCTTTCTTAATAATATTTCTTTTTCTTTCCTAATGTATTTTTTGCGATGATATATCCTATCCAATATATATAAATGTAGATTTTGGATATGAGTCTATAATACTGCCGTGCTATGAAGAAAAGGCACTTCTAACGCTTTTTCAAAATTGAGTCATTCATATATTTAGAATCAGGAAAAAAGGCACATCTACCCATTTTTCTGTGTTTATTTTATCTCTATAATCTACGGCAATACACTAAGCCCAAAGGCATATCTGACATCTAAATTGATATGCATTAAATTGAAAAGATATAACAACACAAATGCTTACTTACGTCTTTAATTTTATTTGAACACTAGCTGTTGCCCGTGGCTCCGCCCGCTTGGAATTCTGATCCCGTTCCCGCTACCCATGGGAACCTATTCTCGGTATCAAAAGTAGCCTATGTGTTATTCCGGACTATAGTCTATCCCTGTACGAAAAGAGCAACAAACAAACATACATACAAACATACATACTCACACACTTTCGTGTTTATAATATTAGTAGGATTATAAAATGAGTAGGTACTTATACATTACATATGTGTAACTCTAGCGGTTTTGGCAGCGCACGCCAGAATACCTCGCAGATGGTAGATTTTTTCCTACTTACTTGAAACATGTCGACATATTTTGGACAATTCTCACAATATCTTTATAAATTGTAGCTTATGTGGTATGCTGATGTATATTCTATATTATTGTAAATAATTCATTAAAATCCATGCAGTAGTTTTTACGCGAAAGAGTAACAAACATCCATCCATTCAACCATACTTACATATTTTTTCTACGCACGGAAATCACTTCGGATACCCCCCCCCCCCCCCCCCCCGCCGCCGGCCAGCGGAGGCGGTTATGTCGGGCATAAACCGAAAGTGTCCATTGCCGGGCACCCCGGGTAAGCCATACCTATATTATTTTAAAGATGTTATATGATTTGGCTTTTTTGGCTAATGTTCCTTTTTAATTTCTAAATATTAAATTATGAAAGTTTTAACAAGAAATACTCAAGTGGTCATTTGTAGACTCGCTAAGAACAAAATAATGTTACGTAGAAAAGACACAATCACACAAATATGTTTCCATTCATTGTAACAATAAAATTTTATTGTGAAGAAACGTGTATGTAAGTTTGTTGTTTAGATTAAAGGTAAGATTGTATTTTTTTATAACAAATAATAAATAAAATATATTCCTATTTAAGGTTGGCTAGGTATTTTGTATTTTGTTAGTGTGTAAATAATAAACACAGGATATTACCAGCCAATAAGCCATCGAAAAACTTTAAACTCCTTTATTTGATGTTTTAATTTCTTTGAACATCAATGCCCTAACTCTTAACCTAAGGATGAAAGTTAGTCTCATCCAATGCCTAGTGATAAAATCATACTATGCGTGTTGGTATTTAAGAAGAAAGGGAGCCAACGGAAATTATCAGAATGTTTAAAAACCATGTTTATAGAGCTATAAATAAATCACGCGTTTACGCAACCATAGGCCAGAGTGCAACACTGAATAAAGTTTTATGTTTTCTCTCTATGTGCATACCAGTAATGGACCGGAAGGTAAAGCTATACCCAATCAAACGGAGCGCAAATATGCCTTGATGCATTCATTAAAATGGTAAAAAAGTAAAGTTACGTGATCCAGTAATCGTAAGCGAAAAACTAATCGTCGAATTTTGAATTAGGTAATTGTGACTACACAGAAGGCGATGGTCGATGACGAGGTCATTGTCATTCTGTCTCGTATGCTGATATCGTATCAACTTTTGTCTGTCAGTTTGCCTATTTTGCTCTTGTTTAGTAAAACAGTTCAAAACCGTTGAACTTACCCTGAGATTCAGGGAATTTTCTGCTCTGTCTTTTGAAAATAATGAGAATATGGGTGATATTCTGAACTATAGCGAAATTTCAACAGCTTGTGAGAATAAAACAGTGTGTAGTTGCTATTCTACCTCATGCTTCAGCACTGCAATGACTTTGCTATGGATACAACATTAAGAAAGCTGTTAAGAAAATATACAAGGCTATATGGAACGCAAACCACCTGTAGGTATAAAAACTACACCTTTACAGAGAACCGTGAGATCCATGAGGTAACAGATTATATAGACTAGCACTTGAATTATGATGACGAATTCTAAGGTAGTTTTTGTTTGTAACTTATAGTAATATGTTGTGCAGTTAATAAATAGGAAAATGTGCCAAAACCTCAAAGGTAACTTTGATAAAAATATGATGTTTAATTTTAATATTTTAATTAAATATTTAGTATTGTTATGGTATGTGCGTAAATTAGGACTGACGCTCTGGCTCTACCGATAGTTCTGTTACATACGTTTGAGTGACATAAAAGTGATAATTTATTCAATATTTTTGTTATGAACACATTATACGCTGATATTTACGCGGCCTTCGATAACTTTGTATTCGTCGCGAATAACTGCGTCACGACTCAAGTCTTATTTGAACTTGTTTAAACTGCGACTAATGACATCAAATCACTTGTTTAAACACTATTTTGAGGCTCTTTTGGGAAGATGAAATAAAAATATAATGCGTTAGCAAACTTTGCTAATTACTCTGTGGGTAGATACTATGAAGTATAAAAGTCAAACTTTCTGTCTGGCGCTGGCGTCCAGAGTAAATATTTAGATATTTAATGAGTCTTGATCTTGAGTCTTAACCACAGAATATAGTAGTCTTAACTATGTATGAACATATATTATAGTACATATATGTTTTTGAATTAATTTGATTTATAATTTTTACACAATTAAACGTGCTATTTTTGTATCTCTGGCGATTCTAAGATTATCGCCAAAAACTCAGTACGAATTTTAAAGTTCCGTTCGGCGAGATTGTTTGAAATTTTAATCAAGAATATGTAAGTAACTTATATTACAACTAGGATTATGTGAAGATTTTTTTAATTGTTATTAACGAAACTTATTTAACACTTGATATTACAATTGACTAATTTGTAAATCTAAGAATACGTAACACTTACTTTGTTTCTGTTAGGGCGAAGACATTTTGTTCATGTGTTCTTTGCACGCGGCACTTATCACTGCATTCAAACACTACATAACTCAAACGGCTTTGTCCGTTTCAGTCTTCTTACTATATTAGTGATGTCAAGGAGCTGGATTGTCTCTATTTTCACATAATGATGAAGTCTCTTCTCTCAGTCTCTTTATAGCTTTGGCGTATTTTTGTACTCTCAATCTACGATGTCAATGTTCAAGTCCCGATGTAGATCACAGTTTCGAATATACCAGGAAGCACCACATTTTAGAATCGTTGGATTATCTGACGATTGCTCTTACTGGTTCATAAGTCGATACAGGCATCAATACCTGTTTATATAGTAGGCATTTATTGTGTACTGATACAGGAGAATTTCGCCCAAGTAGCTAATACATTTTCTGGTAGCGTAGTCTTAATTCTGATCTTATTTTCTTGACGTATGCTTTCCAGCGCAGCTTGGCGTCAAGCGTCATTCCAAGATATTTGGCTGTAAGCGTATGGTTCTTCTTTACCAATTATAAATACAGGAATATACTATGTTCTCTTATATGTAAAGTCAACGTGAATTGACTTACTTTCATTCAGCCTAATACGCCATTCTTAGTCCAAGAGAGACCTTCATTTATGACTATTTTGACCTTTTCAATAGACTCTTTGTGATAGTTACCTATCACAATAATAGCCGCATCATCGGCAAAGGTTGTTATAGGATTGTTTTCGTTAGCTGGAGGAATATCACTGGTGTATAAGGGGATATGCCTCCTTACCGATATGGTAAATCTTACACCCCGGCGCCGGCGTCTGAAGACCCGAGACGGCGTGCGGTTTTAGTCGGTTAAAGCCCGAATTAACCGCCCCCGCTGGCCGACAGGGGTATCCGAGGGAATTTCGGCACGAAAAAAATAAGTACAGGATTGGGCCTAATACACTTCCTTGTGGCACCCCAGGTTTAATTGGCCTTATTTCTGCATAGGCGTCTTCTTGTCGATACGAAATGCTCTGTTCAATATATAACACTCTAGAATTTCAGCCAATTGTCGCAGTATTACTTTCAGTTTGTTTATGATGCCTTCGTGCCAAACTTTATCGAAGGCTAGTGCTGCATCAAGGAATATGGTAGAATAAACTTTTTCTTCTAGCGCTGTTTCGATGATATTATATATTCCATGTACTTGAACTATTTTTGAAAGCTTCTCTTTGACTGCTTTCTCTCTCTAACGCTAATTTTCTACTGTCATCTACTGTGTTGAAGTACCTTTTTTTTTTCGTGCGGAAATCCCTTCGGATACCCCCCACGTGCCAGCGGGGGTGGTTATGTCGGGCTTGAACCGACTAAAACCGCACGCCGTCTCGGGTCTACAGACGCCGGGGTGTAAGGTTGCCCATAGAGCATATCCCTCGCACCCCGACTGACCCTGGGCCATCTCCGGTTTCGAGATGGCCCCCTCGGGTTTGGGAACCACGGTGTTCCCGTCTTGCCCCGGTTTGGGGGAGGGGCGCTAGTCGCCCCACCGTCCCGGCCTGCTTCTGCTGGGGTGACAGGTGGCCTCACCCGCCACCCCCAGGCCTGCGCTCATGGAGGACGGAGGTCGTTAAGCGACCTCCGGCGCCTGAGTCGCCTGCGACGCGCGGCGAGCAAGTTGAGGGCTCGGCGGTCCGGGAGAGTTCTAAATCTCTCCCGGGCGCGCTCCGCCATCTATTTCGCGAGCATTACATGCTCGCAGAAGGAGGTGGCGGTGGCCCACAAGTACCTGGTATAAAGAGATCAACTAAAATCCACGAATTGTAGGTTAGAAGGTATGAATTAGCGAAAGTTCTATGAGTAACAGTTATTGGAGTTAATATAGATAGTAAGACATCAAACATTACATTGTGAGTGGAGAATTAACATAATATTTCGTCCAGAGGGTCTTGACAGGATGCGAGTTATTCATAATACTTATATAATAATGGTCTGTAGGAGCTTATCACACAATATTTGGTTGTAAAGATCCGCAATCATGGAATCAAACAAATTAGGGAAGTCGCATTTTATTTACATTAATTAACATAAATAAAGTAGCAATTCACGATGGCCAGCATTTTTTAACAGTTAATTCGTTGTAAATTTAAAGTTGCCTTCAAGGTTGAATCTCAAATTGAAGTGTAATTAAAGAAACCACACAATTATACGTCACTTTACTTACGGACTTAGAATATTCTGAAAATAATCTTGTTAATACGAAGACCGCTTTTTACGCGAGGCTTTTATTGGCTTCTAATATTGAAGTACGAACCCCTTACAAAAGAAAATCCTGTACAATAATAGAAACCATCTTTTGCCATCTTTATCAATGATACTAATTAAAATCGAAATTGATAATATTGTTTGTTGATATTGTTTTTTGTTCAGTAAATATACTGAATATTTACATAATGCTCCAAAGTTCCAAAGCTCCAAGTGGTCAATTCAAATAAAATTATAACAAGTGTTTAGTGCTAGTTATGCTCGACTCGATCGATAAAAAAAAGAAAAGAAGCAAATCAGACGTTTCAACTTTCAAATGCATTTTTTTTACTATCATTCGGAGAAAGAATTTGCATATTTTATTAAGTTGTGTTAACGAATACTAATATTTTCAAACTAATATTAATAATGATGAATTTCAAAAATAACTGTCTGTCTGTTTGTTACCATGGTAAACAGAATCGATGATAGTGAATTCGTCAAACCGATAATGGAATATCTGAATATATTAAGAATGCTGAATCATCTGGTGAATTTTTTGTTGGCTTGTAACAATTTCAATTGTAGGTAGGTAGGTAAATCTGTACCGTACTCGTCCCGAGGACGATTATGAGGCTTATACTGATATAATTTATGTTGTTTCGTTATAGCAAGATTAACATAAACTTCATATAATAATATCTCAAGGCAATTTCATAATAGTTTGTTAAAGTTAGACTTTTAGGACGATTATTGTAGCTCAATATTTTTCTCCAAAAGAGTTTTCAGCCTTTTCCTCTAGTGCCACCTACAGATTTTCTAGAAGAGCGTGCAATATTTCCATTCAACCTTCATACACAAGCACAACCCACGCGAACGATTAAATGCCACTTAAAAGTTACTTAAAATCGCCGCAATCTGAGTGTATGACGAGTGCCGACTTACGCAACGTCACACGAAAGTGAAAGTGGTCAGATTCACCGCTCAATTTATTTTGACAACGTATTTAATTGTGCCTAATCACTAATAAGATATTGAACTACCGACAAAACGCTTTCGTAACTAATCGGAACTTGTATATTTAGTATTGGAAAGTTTTATATGAACACCAGTGGATATCTCAATAAATATGTCTGATTAAAGTTATGTGAGGTGCTATGGTCAACTGTTTTAAAATTGACTAGTGTTCGCAAATAATCATTATTCAAAACATAAGTCAACGTAAGGAAAAAACAAATGTTATTATTTTTCTTTATTAACGGCACTAAAATTATAGTGAAGAGCTAGATACTAAAGGTGTTGCTCTATGAAGAATAGAGATATAACTAAGTATTATTTATTTGAATGCTTGCGATATGATTTTGCTAATACCTAAAATTATGACTAGAGTAACCCAGTTATAAAAATAATAATTTAAAAGCGTTTATTAAGTTGGTCAAATGCAGTTACGATATATACGTAGGAGGTGTCGATATTACCAAAGTAGTACTTATATTGCGAAACACAATTTTAGTGATTATTAATCACCATCTATAATAGATAACTGAGAGTCATCTGTACGCCGAGTTAGGAAAAAAAAATTATTCTGGCTTATCCATCGTCCGGTTATTTACGTAACCAAATTATTAACATTACGATTATAGGCATCTTACGACGGCAGCTGTTTATTTATTCTGTTATTGTTTATTTACGTTGTTAGCACACACAATGGACGACGACTGAGGTGGGTGACTATTGTCTTAATACACTTACACACTAGGTATATATACATAACCGGAAAATCAACCCACACGTAATGACTAATGAGGCGTTATCGATCTCTCAAGCTCGGTCTGGTCATTAGCCGAATTTTAAATCCGCCCTTTAGTCTGACCTTGGGTATAGAAAACTTAAAAATATCAGTGAACACATTTCGTGGAGACATTATTTATTAATATAATTACTAGATGTAAGAGGTTTATGAAATAAGTTGAATAGCGAACATGAAATCATGGTTTTCATCATGAGGGTACTTAAATAGAAATTATACACTCCTTTGCAAAACGGGACCCTGTGGGGTTCCGTTTTTCAGGCTTTTCTATGGATAATATTAATATTTTTAGTACGTCATTAACTAAAATGACTAGATTTTTTTTAACATTAATGGATATATTTTCATTAAAAATCAAAAATTCAAAAAAATCTAGTCATTTTAGCTTAAGGTTTTTAACACTTAAATCCTGGAATCGGTGTTTTAGTAAATGTTAACCGAGAGACGTATGAAAAAGGAACTAAGAATGCTACTGAAAATAAGACTGAGTATGTATGTACTTTTATGGTAGGTATTTTATTAAAATACATTAAAAATTAAAAATAATAATGAGTATAACCTCCCCTGGAAGCGATTACGGCAGGTAATCGCCTTGGCATGCTTTCCGGCAAGCTTTTGGTGGTGTCCTGTGGAATGTGTTCCCACTCATACCCGCCTTTTAGGAGGTCCCGAACGGGCTCAATGGGGTTAAGGTCGGGGCTCCGTGCAGGCCAATCCAAACGACGAATACCGACCTCTTGCATGTAAGCATCTACGTTGCCAGAGCGGGGTGGGCCCGAGCATTATTGTCTATGTAAATGGCATCTTCACCAATTACAGTCAGTGCGGGTTGTGCATGTGAATAAAGGATTTCTGTTGTGTACCTTTGCGCATTTAGTGACCCATTTTCAATGAATAATATCTTGGTACGATAGCTGGAAGTTAACTTCGCCCAAAACATAACGGACCCTCCACCATAAGGGGTGATTTCTTCGTAACACACGTCAGCATAGCGCTCCTCTGGTCTTCAAAATACTCGCTGACGTCGGTCCTCACCAAGCAGACAAATTCATTGCTCATCGGAGAAGAGTACGCTACTCCAGTTACCTGGTGAGCAATTCGGTGCTCACGGAGTAACTTGGGTGCCTGCGCTTGTCGTCGATTGCGTATATCAGCTGCTAAAAGCCTCCTCCTCACATTGCATAGGCTAAGTTGTGCTCCTCATGTCTCTTCAAGGTTTCTTTTGAGGTCTATGTAACTACGTTTGCGGTTCCTCAGCGCCTGAGTTACTAAAAAGCGGTCGTCTCGTGGCTACGTGCAACGTTTGCTTCCAGAACCTTGCCTTCTCTGAACGGAACCGGTCTCTTGGTGTTCAGTCCAAGTTCTTTAGACAGTTAAACCACTCACGTTTAACTGTTGTGAGAAATATCATTGGCTACACCCCTCTTCCAGCAGTGCCATAATTATACTATCTCTCATTACTTTTTCTACCATTACAATAGACACAAAAATATCTGTTTTATGTCACAATAAGGCAGAAATAAACGACAAACATAATTTATTCAATTTAAAAAAAAACGCGATGTTTGTTTTAGTTGCCTGATCTGCCATACTTAAATATTGAATTGAATTGAACCTTTTAACGGCAATCCCGCCAAAAGTAATTAAAAAGATACAGACTGAAAAAGGGATTATTATTTTTAAAAACAAGTTTCAAATTTGGAATTTCCTTTTTTTCATACCCAGACTCTTTATTAAGTGCCAGTAACATACTTTGGTATAACCTCTTTAGTACTAAATTATTACCAATAATGTACAAAAATCAAAACTATCGGTTTTTTTTTGCAAAGGAGCGTAGATATAATTCTTCAGTCGTAGATTTTTTTTTATTTAGTTGATAGGGTAAATGCCAATAGGCCGAGAGGATGAAGTTGACAGTGTTTACTCTAGAATCGAATATCAAGTAATGTCTTAAGAATTATATATCAATAGTGATGTGCTTGAGAACATTTTTATCATAAACGAAAATTTAAATATTGTAATACTTAGACAAAATATGTTGTTTAAATTTACTAAATTCAAAATACTTTTTACACTACTAGTTTCTACGCCCATTATTTTTCTTTTTTTTCAAATACAATTAAATTACCTAAATTAAAAAATTCAATACCCCCGACCGATATTCACTAAACACAGCTAAGAAGACTCCCGATTAATTCACCTTACAAACAAGAAACAAAAACAAATATATATATATCTCCATATAAATATATATCCTAAATATAAAAAACAAAAAACAAAATCGACTTATCCGTTCAGGAGCTACGATGCCACAGACGGTCACGTCTAACTTACACACACCCCGTCGTTCTTGCGTCGGGGGTGAAAAAGAATCATATGCCCTTTTTACATGTTCGTTTGTGCGGAGTAATTATGAGAAAAACAGCCATTTTGCCGGATGCGACCTGATTCTTGAGGTGAACGCACATTAAATTTATATTAAAGCTCTTTATTGCAAAAGAAGTCCAAGTGTTAGTTAGTAAGTTTATAAACAAAATGGGCATATTGTAAATCTTGCACACAACATTTACGAGTATACCATGTTTTTTATAATCAAAAGTGCCTCATTACAAAACTGACCCTCTTGAATAAAAGTTTTAGGTATATATGATATATAATTTAAAATCAAAAATGCCATATCTAAAAAGGGCCCTTTTGCATTAAACATTGACCCTGGTTCAACTTTTTTTTGCCTTCGCAATATTTTGTCACACGGCCGTTTACCTTATAAATAATTTTCCTCTGGTTACAATAGTTTTCTAATTTACAAAAGAGTTATTTTTTGAGACACGTTTCATCGTATAAGTGTCATTTAGGTACTATGAAGCACGCAGGCCTGGGGGTGGGGGTGAGGCCGCCTGTCACCCCAGCAGAACCCGAACACCGTGGTTTCCAAACCCGAGGGGGCCATCTCGAAACCGGGGATGGTCCAGGGTCAGTCGGGTGCGAGGGATATGCTCTATGGGCAACCTTATACCCCGGCGTCTGAAGACCCGAGAGGGCGTGCGGTTTTAGTCGGTTCAAGCCCGACATAACCGCCCCAACTGGCCGGGGGTGGGGGGGTAACCGAAGGGATTTCCGCACGAAAAACAAAAAAAAAGGTACTATGAAGCAAGATCGAATATCGTTCTTTCGGTAGGGATCATAAAGTATGTTCGTGTTCGGTACATCAAACTATTATAAGCCAACATATTAAAAAATACATTCCATTGTACTGGATTGTGATAACCTTTTGAAATAAGTCGTATACCTAGTATCGTGTTTTCATTTTAATATTTTTTGGCGGGCTGGCATAATTCCGAATTTAGCAGTTTCGAGTCGTGACATGTCTTTTAGGTCGAATGAACTGCCATGTGCCCTCTTCGGGCCCGATTGCAGGACAAGTGCGTTTCATGGTGCCGATTGCCCGAAATTTCGCTTCGCAATTGTGGATGTACGTTTCATGGTAAGCATACTGTTTACACTAAGTACATCAAACTATTATAAGCCAACATATTAAAAAATACATTCCAGTGTACTGGATCGTGATAACCTTTTGAAATAAGTCGTATACCTAGTATCGTGTTTTCATTTTAATATTTTTTGGCGGGCTGGCATAATTCCGAATTTAGCAGTTTCGAGTCGTGACATGTCTTTTAGGTCGAATGAACTGCCATGTGCCCTCTTCGGGCCCGATTGCAGGACAAGTGCGTTTCATGGTGCCGATTGCCCGAAATTTCACTTCGCAATTGTGGATGTAGTTTTCATGG
Source organism: Cybosia mesomella (assembly GCA_946251805.1). NCBI lineage: Eukaryota > Metazoa > Arthropoda > Insecta > Lepidoptera > Erebidae > Cybosia > Cybosia mesomella. The sequence goes on from OX276390.1 coordinate 27,403,391, forward strand.
TAAGCATACTGTTTACACTAAGTACATCAAACTATTATAAGCCAACATATTAAAAAATACATTCCAGTGTACTGGATTGTGATAACCTTTTGAAATAAGTCGTATACCTAGTATCGTGTTTTCATTTTAATATTTTTTGGCGGGCTGGCATAATTCCGAATTTAGCAGTTTCGAGTCGTGACATGTCTTTTAGGTCGAATGAACTGCCATGTGCCCTCTTCGGGCCCGATTGCAGGACAAGTGCGTTTCATGGTGCCGATTGCCCGAAATTTCGCTTCGCAATTGTGGATGTACGTTTCATGGTAAGCATACTGTTTACACTTCAGAATTTTCTGACTTTTCTTTCTAGACATAGCTTCTCTATGACCTTGTGGATTTACTACGTCATAGCCTCGGTCGATTGGTACATTGAGCTGCTCAACTGTATCAGTGCTTCGGGGCTATAAAGCATACACTACATTGCTCTGCCAAACTGTTAAGAATAGTTAGTATTATGTAATACAGAAAGTTCAAACATCATGCAGCTTAAAAAACCGTGTTGCACGTAGCTTTTTCGTACATATCAGAATTTAATAGAATATTTATTTATGGAGTGTTGTATTTTTAGTAATGGCTTCAAGGCCTAATTCTGCGCGCCTTGCGGCAATCATCACCGTAGCCACTAATTATTGTCACTAAACAGACGAGGCAGTCAGATCCAATGACTTCCATGTTTATTACTATAACATGAATAGATAAGTCGGTACTATTATGTATTCTGTGCTACTAGGCAAGCCTGCTGCTCTGAACAAAAATTGTGTAAACGTTCCTCGGTGGAGCGAGAATGAATGTTGAATTTCGAATTTGAAACGGAATGCAGAAACTAGATAAATGAGTTAATAAATTTTGACATCTGTCTGTACAGGCACAACGCGCCTTTTTGTAATGTCATCTGTACTACAGCTACAAAAAGTTGCACGTTGTTGCTGGCCAAGTAGTGGTCTTTCGCAATACCAATTTTTTAGTTACAGCCAGTCTAGTAGTAACAGAAGCCATCGGTCGCATCCCATGTTTCACATGTAATACTTTGGTAATTGAGCTGAGTGAGACGAAGTCAAGCGAAAGTTCCTCATACTAGACTTCAGAATTTTCTTTGTCACAGGTCTCCTCCTAAATTACTAATCCAATCAGAACCAAATTTGCCATGATTAAAGAGGTCAATCAGAGGAAGGTTTATGGATATATTTTGAAAAAATTAATGCTACCACAGAGGAATGATCACCGTTAAAAAAATTCCAGATGGAATTACATAATAACTGCTCGAGACACTGTAACCAAACTTTACACGCCCAGAAAGCATGTCTAGAGTTGTGACTTTCAAAAAGAATTTTCAAAATCGGACTTGCCACGGACGAATGATCACTGTTCAAAATTTTCAAAATCTGATTCACGATGTCTCATTCAGCTCAACATTGCAAGCAGCGATTCGCCTTGCAGACCTAGTGTACAGTTTAGAAATGATATCCATCTTTGCTGATGACTCTGACGAGAATGAAACTTACGACTACTGTCCATATCCAAGTGTCAGATTAGAGACAAGTTATGTGACTGAGTAACTCCTAAATAAAGCGTTAATATCATTACTTTTGAACTCGCACCTAACCTTACATAGTTCTAGCCATTCTAAAGGTTCCTGAGAACTCATCGAATTGAGCCTGATCTAGGCGAAGAAATAATTCATTCATATGCTTAGCAGTTTGTACATGAGCCTACTACCGTGAGATTCTTGGTAACAACTAGTTTACACACTTATCAACATTATTAAGTTTGGCATGGTTTACCTAGAACTTATGGTAGAAATTCCCTTGTCAGTTCAGCTGCTATTCTTAGTTCATTTCTACCAATTTGTGTGTCATAGACCTACCGTGACATCTCATTATCTTATATTTTCAGTGTTAAAATTCTTATTAGAATTTTACTGTTAGTGGTCTAGTGATGACCCTCATTTATAATATCCAATTGTTGAATTCTGAGCGCAAATATAACTCTGAAATACAGACATACACAACAATATCCTGATAATAACCAACTATTAGGCGCCGAGATGTCCGCACATCTGTCTGTTGTCAGTGAAATTTTTCACAGAGCATGTAAACTATGGTAATGAAAGAGACAGAAAAATCCAATTGCAAGAAACTCAGAATCTTCTATAGTAAAATTAAGAAGATGTAGTGACCAAGATAGAGAAAATGATGCTGAGATGGTTCCAATATGTAAAGAGGATGAACGACGAATATTAACGAAAAGAACGATAAAGGCGAGGGTGAAAGGAGCAACCACTTTAATTAGATCGAAGACGTTTCAGGAAAGGCCTGGGTCAAAATTACTCACAACCAGCGTGCATGTATGAAAAGAATTATGAAAGTAGAAAAAGCGAAAGGCATATGCCAGGATCGTGGCAAGTGGAAATATGTTGTCTCCGCCTACCTCAATGGAAAATAGGCGTGACTTTATGTATGTGTATGTAGCAATTAAAGAAAACAAGGCGTGCGTGATAATTATATTCTCATCCAGCACAAAATTTGCGCAAATCGGTCTCAATTACCAACATTATGTATATATAACTACTTATTATGGTATTTTTACGCAACATATATTTACCATATTATCACTAATATAATCTCAGGTTAGATATCTTATCGTATATTAAATGGACACTTTCTCTTTTATTTATGCCGTTAGAATTTGTCTTTACACTTAGTTATGTACTTAGATTTCTGGATAAATGTGGCAGAAAGGTTCGAATAATATAAATATAATCATAACAACACATCACGTCATTAATGTTTCCATAAGCTTCAGGATCGCGTGCGAACATGCCAAAGGCCCGTCGACCTTGAGTCCTTACAACCTAGCCTAACTACTTCAAATCAACTTTATTACCACACTATTGCTTGGACAACTTTCTGCTCTGTGGGCCTAAACATACTGCATCAAGGTCGTAGCACTTTAGATTACCCCATTCCAGAAACTTGGTTTACTTATCATTAAGAACTATGTTCCATTCCGATGTTTTTATAGTACACCAAAATCTTATACGTGTATGGAATTGTTTAGGAAGTCAATAGATTGATATAATTATGTAGTTTAATGTACACTGTGTCTAATTTGTTGATTGCTATAATGAACTTAAAGGCTACGAAACGGTTTAATTTAGTTCTTCAAAAAGTTATATTTCTTGTCAAATCATCAACATTATACATTATAACACAAGCTAGTTAAAATCATGCTTACTTTGGGTCTAGAAAGCGCTGTGTAGAATGTGGTAGAATATGTCCTAAACACCTGCCTTATTTTGAGCTCGAGAGCGACCAGGCCCACTTGTAAGATGCATGTAACAAGGTAGCAATGTGATCATTGATGACAAAAGGACAAATGAGTGATAGATCCGGAGAACGTAATTTTTATATTAAAACACTGATTGATTTCGGCAAAACTGCGATAGAGAGCAAAAAAGAGCCTAAAGAGCAGCAGGCTACACATTGCGTGGGGGCTTAATTTGAGCTACGTATATATCCAATATATCCACAATTTGTTTATTTATACACATCTCGCTAGACAGTTGCCAACGCTTGGAATACAAAATGTACGCGGAACACCAAAAACGAGGGCATCGTGTTCTAATAAAGGACATAAATGCTCACGAAGCTGAAAAAGTTTAAATTTTACGATAGAGAAGTGAATGAGCATAGTGAAAAATTGAAAATGTCAAAATATATTGCCATCGCTTAGTTTTTGTACATTTATAATCTGAAATAATTACCGTTTTTAGACAAACGTCTTGTGCAAAAAGGCCAGTGCGAGGCAAATTTATCGGCGTAGTCGACTCGAGCGAGATAAACGCAATTGTTCTGGATTCATGACATTTAGAACAGTTCTCGGTACGAATTGCATAAGACCATGTCCCAATTATCGGGTGTTACATGATTTCACGCACGACACCTATGTAGTTCACAATTTTATTGCTTTAATTATGAACAATCACTTCCGCCCAATCTGTCAGTCACTTCCTGTCGATTAGATTTGAGTGATATTGCAGTTTTTTTTCTGTGTCGTTTAAGTGATTCAGACAGTCTGCTTACAATTGAATAGCGTTTTCACACTTTAACTCTTAGAGTTGTGGCTGTGGCGATTAATACCGATGAGTCTATTCTTCTATTTTCCCGGCTCATTCGGATGCGTTCGGAAGACCGTCGGCTCTAATCGGACGCCGTTGGGCGTAAGCCAAACCATTCCCGACGTCGTTCCGACGGATTTAAATTTGGAACACTATTTTTTTTTCTGTACCCATAGTAGACACGTTTGACGAGGTGAACAATCTTTCCGTTTAGAAATATACAAAGTCACATGTATTTGTATGCCTGTTATATGGTTCTACATTAAACTGTTTTAAAATGTTGGTTTTGTTAGAAAACACAGTGAACGCTGCTGCACATCACTGTGTGACCCGAATACCACAACATATTCAATTCATATCCTGCTTGAATATCGTACCTACCTATTTGATGATTCCACGTGCGTAAATGTAACGGTTGTCCGAAAACGCATGTTTATATTACACTTCATGAATTATAAACTTTCTGTGTAGGTATTATTTCGCGTATTATAGCTTGTCGTATTTTATATGACTCTATTGTTGTGCCATATTTATGTAAGTATTCTAATACGATTGAAGTCTACGTCATTAGTACAATACAAACATTTGCCATTCAAGGAAAACCGGCAGAAGGAAAATCCTTGCAGTGTTCATCTCTAGCACACGTATATGACACGAATGAGGACGCTACCAGTGTTAGGGGAAAACATTTTGTTATTAAGTGTTTAAATCCTGCTGCTGATACATAATAAATATTTAGAGCAATCTTGTAACGTACAGCCATCAATTCATATGCAATGGTTAAAAATAAACACTGTTACAGTACAGTACATAATTATAGCTGCTTCTTTGGAAAACCTACATTTTTGTAGGTCAAACCGAATAAAACATGTAGAACAGCATGGAACTCAATGTTAAAAAATTATCATTAGTAATAGGTATAATGAGGGTTGGTCCTATCTGGGGTGTGTGTTGGGTAACCTCCTCGAGTGTCGCTCCGATTCCGATCCCGCTGCAGTCCGGGGGGAACGGAATCGGAGCGGCCGGTACACCCTGGGCGGCGGTCAATGGCTTCCCCTTCACCCCTTCATAGGGTTGGCATTGATCGTCGGCCAATACCCAACGTGGCGGGAACACATCGCTCTCCGTACTCCTCTGCTTTCAGAGGAGACAGGATGAGCGATGCTGTTAGTGGTGAGATGGCCCAGGGTCAGCCGGGGTGCGAGGGATATGCTCTATGGGTAACCTTACACCCCGGCGTCTGAAGACCCGAGACGGCGTGCGGTTTTAGTCGGTGCAAGCCCGACATAACCGCCCCCGCTGGTCGGCGGGGGGGTATCCGAAGGGATTTCCGCACGATAAAAAAAAAAAAAGGGTTGGTCCTATCTGTGAATTTCGCACTGTGTCAAATGTGGACCCTGTACAACTAAGCGTAAATTGGCAATCTGACAACAATGCAACGAAACGTACTGAACAATGTACCTATCCATATACTTGCATGCACTAGTAAATCAGAATGCCATGCGCCATGATCGAATAAACCAAAGTAACATCAATGACGTATTAGTAACATTAGTTCATTACACTCATTCTAATATGGCTACTACTAACTTTCAGAGTTTGTTCATGTTATCATACTGGAAAACAATAACGCTTTAATTGTACTGTGATTACATGTGGGATCTTTCGATCAGGATGTGATATTTACGTTTTGTTTTGCTCTATCTCAAACACGAAATAGATTGGTAATACTGCAACTACCTAGATATGATTTTTTTGCAATGGGCAGGAAACTAGTGGTATTTACTTGTGAGCTTTAGTTAGTGCTTAAATGGTGAAATCTGACATTCACTTTAACTATTCATGTAAAAGTAGTAAAAGTTTCAATGTAGGGTACATTGAAACTAAGTGTTACACTCAATTTATTTTTGTGTAAAGGAAACCGTGTCGTGTGGACACTTTTACATTTATCTCGCTTCATGGAATAAGCAGTTGATGTTACTTCTTGATTCACGAAATAACACCAGCGCTCTACATGAAACAGCGAATGCAGTAAATACCAATATTAGTTCAATGTGTAGTACGCCCAAACATTGCACACGTTAGCTTAGCGTAAACCTGCTTGCAGAGTGCCTGTACTGTGACGTTAAGGTAGACATAAAATTATTCTTCGGACTCCAAAGTGGAGTAGGTCATTTCATAACACCTGGAAAGACACGACACACCAGCAGGTCGAAATTACATTTTAAGGCATATATCTTGCTCTATTTATTGAAGGGTACCTTGACATTTTATGTAAAATGAGAAGGAAAGCAAACAGGTGGATCATCATCATCATCATCATCATCAACCTATTCTAGTCCACTGCTGGACATAGGTCTCCCCTAATGAGCGCCATAGCGCCCTGTCTTCAGCTAAACATTATTTCATTTTTTCATTAGTCCCTAAGTTTTCTACACAAGCTGACTAAGCTTACCTGTGCTCTACTGATTACATCGTGTGGTCCTCGCCAAGTAGTGGCTGCGGGTGATTTTCTTTTGGCAAGCTCTAACGTAGCTTCACTTGGACATCGTTCAAACATAAGCACACGTTCAGCGACAGAGCCACGCGTTAGGAAGGGGCGTACAGGCGTCGCTCCCGATGCAGAGGCGGGTTCACCGGCGCCAGCGCTCGACGCGCGCCGGGCACGGGCCTCGAACTTTGAGCGCGCCTCTGTGACGTGGGAGCCCAGCGACGCCCGGCGCTCGCCGCTGGCGCCGGCGGCTGGCTTCCGAGCACCTGTATCCAGCCTGTCCTGGTATCTGCTTTTAGCGTAATCAACTAATGAGAGTGGCGGCACTACGTCTGGCCGCTCGGCGGTGCGCTCGGCCACCACGCCTCCCGTGCGAAGCGCCCGCAGCAGTCTCTCCTCTTCCCGCGCAACTTCGAGTCTCATGGCGGCGGGGTCGGCGCGCCGCGCGCCTGCGCCCGCGCCTGACATGCCATTACGCTCAGGTACAAGATCCGGTGGCAGAGTAACCTCTATTGTCTCGCCTTCGGGCTCTATTCTTTCGCGGCGTTGGTCGATTCTCTGATCTCTGCGAACCTCCAGGCGCTGGTCTCTGCCAATATCCGATCGATAATCTCGTCTAAGATCTGGTCTCAGTTTTATTTCCGGTTTAGGTTCTGGCCGAGGTTTAGTCCGAAGACTTTCTGCCAATTTGATCCCAGGCGTAGGCCTGCATGACAGTATCTCAGTGGGCGCAAGGCCGCGTGCCTTCCAAGTTTGGTAAATGGCTTCGGCGTGGTCCGAAATCTGTTTAGCTATAGCGGCAATGTCTTCCTCGCCCGTGTCTATCTCGCGGCGGGCAGTGGCCGCCATGGCCGTGATACTCGCCGCTGCGTCCTAGACAAATGGTTCGGTCGGGTACACACCGTACCGGCAGCTCTAGGGCCACGCCGGTAACGCCATCGACACTCACAGGTCACACAAAAACTCCACTCTAAGTGCACTAATATAAACGAAATCACTAATATGACACTGCGGCAATGCAGCACTTAGAACAGCTGGAAGCGCGCGTCCAACAATAAACAAAGGCGACGATCGCGTGTTACGATGCGGCACGCGACGTACATCAACAGACAACAAACCTCAAGCGGGCGCTCGTGCGGACTGCGGCGCGACGCCCGTGCGAGCCGCGCGCTCCCCCCGTCCGTCCCCACACTCTTTGCGCCGCTCCTGTCTCCTGGTTCCCGTTCTCTACACAGCTACATACATACACGTCCTCCTTGCTCATTCACTGAAACTGATACACAAAAACACAAAATGATTGTTTTGACTATGCAACACCCTGTAAAGTATCTGAAATCGTCAGATTCGTCAGTGAGCAGATGTTACATGTTTTTCGACGACAACGCGACTCTTACTGTTCACTTATTAAATAGAATGACTCTGTAAGTTGAGCTCCAGAAAATTAAAAGGCATGGCCTCGTATTCGCTGGGATTAAGCGTAATCAAATGCATTTATTTCGGTTCTGTGCTGCACTATGAACTTTGACGAGAAGGATATAATGGCAAAGATTATGAACTGGTGAGATGTACCTATAGGTACATACATATGCACCATACACCTTCCGGGGTAGGCCGTGACAAGGGACTGCCGTTTGCTTCTATCCACACTTTACAGTCCTTACACACCTTACGAGCCTCCTCCACTGTCATTAACCTTTCCTGTAAGCTCACCTATTTGGGATACTTCTGACCAGCATTTTGTTCGAAATATCATTGATTTTATCGGTGTTACATACAATTAGGTAAATATACTAACTATACTTTCAAAAATAATTTGATAACTATTTTCAGATTGTAAAACAATCGAAAAACACCTTTTTGTGAATCCTGTGTAACTGTGGTAAAACGCAGTGCAAAACGCGTTATTTCATTAAAATATTTATGAATACAAATGTATGTAAGGTTTGTATAATACCTACATGCCTAAATATATAGAAAGCGGGAAGCATTCAGATTTGGATTCTGTTGCACACTCACATAACATTTTGCTACACATTCAGTACCTTTTTTTTCGTGCGGAAATCCCTTAGGATACTACTTTACTTCGGTTATGTCGGGCTTGAACCGACTAAAACCGCACGCCGTCTCGGGTCTTAAGACGCCGGGGTCTAAGGTTGCCCATAGAGCATATCCCTCGCACCCCGACTGACCCTGGGCTATCTCCGGTTTCAAGATGGCCCCCTCGGGGCACATTCAGTACCTATACATTTTTGAAAATATCTAGGTATTAGGTTTTGCAGCTGGATTACTCCGAATCCCTTGAATGACATATCTGTGACGTACATATTTATAATCTATGGCGTGGCCGGCAGCACGTCGCGCACGCGCGTCCCGCTACAAATAGCACGAGACATGTATTTATTTACACTCTCTCCCTATTTTTATTTTTTATCAATCGACGAAGAAATATCGTTGATTGTCGCTCAGAATGACATGAAACCATGTCCTAAAAACATGCCGCTTTAAAAATTAATCTTAAATTTAATTTTAGAATCATCATCATCATCAACGCAGAGTCTAAACCGCTTTACATACAAACTTGAAATTTTGGAAGTAGATGCTTTTTATGTTGTAGGCATCCACAAAGAAAGGATTTTTGAAAATTTCACTTCTAAGGTGGCAAAATAAGGGAATGAACGTTTGTATGGAAGTCCGTCATTTTCAAAGTAAGAAGCACGAAATTGCTTCTTATAGCAATATTATATTTACCATTAGTCCCGGCGCTGCAATCGGGTTATAGATCATTTACACCATTTTGTTCCCGGGCGAAGCCGGGTCCCGGGCCGCTAGTTTAAAAGGATAATTACAAAGTAAAAACTTAATAAGTTAGTAAATAATTCTTAGACGTGTCGCTTGACGACCCAGGATTGACCTCCCAGAGTCGTAAGCATACTCTCCGTTACTATGTACCATTTTTTTTTTCGTGCGGAAATCCCTTCGGAAACCCCCCCGCCAGTCAGCGGGGGTGGTTATGTCGGACTATTATAAATGCGAAAGTTGGGATTGATGGATGTTTTATACTCAATCATGTCAGAACCACTCTAAGATCTAGATGGAACTTGCCAAAGAGATCGATTATAGTCTGGATTGCCACATAAGCTTCTTTCTATCCCGGAAAGATGTTCCTGCTAGTTGCGAGTACGGGATCATTATTTCACGTGGAGCCGCGGGCAACAGTTCGTCTCACTAGAACAGTAGGTATTTACTCTGTGATGCCCACCAAATAACCCTTAAAACGAGGGATGGCGGCCACTAAGGTATGTAGCGAATCTATAATAAAAACAGAATGTATTACTAACGTAAACTATGATCTCATCGAAACTGATAAATGAAATGATTCGTACTACTTACTACAATGACGAATAGATTTTGTTGATATGATAATTCGACACTCTGCGTATAGTATCGTAACTACCAATTGCACGTTAAAGTTGGTCAAATGCACTAACGATACTAAATTATGTAGAAGGTGTCACTGCGTAGCGCTCTATTAAGAACGGAGAAATAGAGATTATATAATACTGACAATACGATATTGATAGTGCTTAAAGCGTTCTCGGTATTTTGGCGCACTATTTTTTTTTCATCCCGCTAGATTGTGAGTAGCTGGAGTGAAGTCCAGAAGATACAGGCCATCATGCTTCGCGCCCCGCTTGAAGAACCCGGGATTGTAAGAAGAAGGAAACACGTGTGCGGGTAGAGCATTCCAACTCTTTATCGTTCGACAAAGAAAGGTAGCATCGCACCGCTGAGTTCGGGACGGGTTTGTTTGTACCGTGTGCGGGTGGCCTCGCTGTCCAGCACGTGTTGTTCTGGATCGGAAGGGAGACGGTGGGATTAGTTGAAAAAGTCATCAGAACACTCGCCATGGTAGAGGTGGTAAAATACAGCCAGACAGGCAATGTGTCTACTCTACGTAACTGCATGATAATTCAAAGGAATCGTGGCGTAGCAGTGAGCTCACTTATAATATTGTGTGAACACCGATGTGATGATGACCTACAGTTGCGCATTGCAGTGGATGGCCCATCACTGGCCACTCTATACTGCGGACATAACAATTGATACTTTAAAAAAAAAAGTTAGTCAAATGCAGTTCCGATAGTATACATAACACTTTCAATTTTATATTGCTTTCACAAAGAACGTTATGTGATAAACATCAATAAAGTTACGTTTTAAATGACTATCGTTGTGTAGCATGAAAGTGGCCGATGTTATCGATATGCTACGAACAGTCGAGGGCAAAAGTAGTTAACACATCCCAAAATTACCTCTGTGGCGGTATGGTAGTCGAATGCCTAGATTTATTGCAAATTCACATTGGTCTCGGTGTTTCTAAGTATAATGCGTAGAAATGTAACAAAAAAAGGTAAGTTAATCCGCTTTCTGGATCGCATATTTTAATATATAGTGACAGTATTTATATAAAAAGTAATAATTTTTAACGAATACCATCTCTACATCATCATTATCATTTTCGAATTACGACTAACCAAAAACAAAAAATGGCAGGTAAAATCCGATTTGTCTCTACATATAAATATGCATATCCCCAATGGGGACAAATTGCAATGAAAGTGAAAGTCCGATTTTTTGAATTTTCAGCCTCCAAGTGAAAAAGTGTTCCAACAAAACGAACCCCCAAGGGAGAACCTGTTTACTGTACTCGACATATTCCCAGTACTGTTTCCAGTACCTAGATTTTTTTTTCGTGCGGCCAGCGGGGGAGGTAAAGTTGGGCTTGAACCGACTAAAACCTATGTACGATTACAAAGTTAATAGTGCAATTCGTAAAATTATTCGTCATATCTTATCATAGATAGATAGATAGTAAATTAGATTTTTGGGCCCTACTGGTAATTTGTAGTGCCTACGTAAAATATTTTATACTAGCTGTTGCCTGCGGCTCCACCCGCGTGGAGTTTTGATCCCTTTCCCTCAACAATTTACTCTAAATAAACTTTATCCTGATAATAACGAACACAAAAAATGTATTACCCAAATCGGTGCAACCGTTCGGAAGTTATGCTTATTGATTGCTAGCAGACGAAAAGAGAGAAATCAAAAATAAGAGAGCTATGTAATCTACTCTGGTAATGGTTCGCTCCAGAGCGACAACGATAGATGACAGCAAAATTGTAAAAAATTACACTTAATCTTCTTGTTTCGTTCTAAGTGCGTACTGATTACCCATTCGTGTTAACAACTTACGACTTCGACTCAATAACTGACTATATTAAAATTTGATGCCGGGGTGGCCATAATTACAACAAATTTTCAACAAATAATTGCTATTGTTACTCCTTTAAGAAACTCAAATACCAACTTGACGCTTCTTATCACTGTACCTTTATTCAGGAATTAGCAAAAACAACTGTAGGTAAACTATTATCTGTGACTATCGCAATCATATACTTAGAATAGAAGCGTTCACTTGTATTTTAAACAAGAAGTTGATTTTAGCTCCGAATTTACTCAAAGATCACGGTTCTTGGTAGCGTCGGCTATTTGATACGCCTCATAATAGGATTAGCCTTGTAAACCATAGATAAACAGCAATTCATTATGTATTATAGAAGTACCTACTTATAATGTTACACTTGGCTGAGCTCTTAGGCAAAGAAAAATGCGGATGTTCTTTATTTTTTACCAGCTGTTGCCCGAGACTGCAAACTCACATTGATAGCTCAGTTATCGATAAACTATTCTTATCTCATAACATAATTATGATAAACATATAAATGAAGGTAATACTTAAAGTTCTACTTCAAAAGCCAACGGATTTATGTCAGAGGCCAGACATTTCACAAGTGAAATTAGAATGATTATTTACAACCTACGTATAACTTTTAAGCTTAAATTCGGAAATGCTAAACGCAAACGGATAGAAGATGCTGATGATAGGATATTATCTACGTTTATGCTGGAAATGAAACAAATGTTTTGTGAGTTTAGGACGCAGCAGAATGAGAAGTACGACAGACTGTTTGCCCTCGTAAATGATATTCGGGGTTCTCTTGACTTTCTAACACATCAACATGATGACCTCAAGTCCCGGATGGACTTACTGGAAACGAAGAATAGAGAAAATGTATCATATATTAAAGATCTTGAGAACAAATTGGAAAGCATAGAGCAAAGCTCAAGGGCAACCAGTATCGAGATACGTAATGTCCCGAGTAAAAATGGGGAAACAAAGACCTCCCTGCTAAGTACCGTAATTGAAACTGCAAACATAATAAATCTAAATATTCAGCCGAGGGATGTAAGAGATGTTTTCCGTATAAAGTCAAAGGACCCCACCACTAACCCTATAATAGTGGATTTTAACTCAGTCCTCCTTAAAGACGACTTCTTGCTAAAATTCCGTAACTTTAACAAAACTGGAAGCAAACTTAGTACGGAGCACCTCAAATTAAGTGGTCTTGGTCCAGGGAAGCGTATATACATCTCTGAAAACCTATCCGCAAAAAATAAGCGCCTCTTCTTTCTGGCTCGAGATGCTGCAAAAATAAATCAGTTCGATTTCTGCTGGGTGTCGCGCGGAAGGATATTTGTTCGAGAAAAATCTGGAAGCTCCCACCTTCATGTGAAAAACGAAGGTGACCTTGCGAAGATTATAAGGACCGCGTGACTGGTAGTCTATACAGTCAGTTTTCTAATTGTGTTTCTCGTTTTCATGTTAAATTTAACTGTCTTGTATCGCCTGCATGTTAACTCTGGAAAACTGTTTTATCGCGAGCTATTCAAAAATGTAATCAACCTGTTTTATATACTATATTATACACATTATATACACCTCTCACCCACTCTATCTCTACACAAGTTCGCACACACTATATACAAGATCTATGCGTCCACTAAAATATCAAAACCATCGGTTTATTTTAAATCTGTAGTAATCGATTCTTACATAAAATTACATACTTTGAGTAATTATGTCTCTGTGTATCTCGGATCACTTATACCCTTCTGTTCCTTCGTTGTTTTCTTAATACATAATGAATGACTTAAACACTTTAAGCAATGCGGTTGATCAGCTCTCTGTTTCTGACAGCTACATTTGCTCACCAGAACAAAGTGTTATGTATCTGAGCACTAATCTACACGATCTTAAAATCCTACATACAAACATTCAAAGCTTAAATGCTAATTTTGATAGTTTGATGGTACTTATGAACAGATTTTCTTATTTACCTGATATTATTGTATTATCGGAATGTTGGCTAAGCAAGTGCCCAAGGATCCCCTTCCTGAATGGGTTTAACTCTCATAACACAACATTTAGAAATCAAAATGATGGTGTGGTGGTCTATGTGAGGGATTGTCTTGATGTCACCATAGAGGTACCAAATTTCAATGATGCAAACTGTATTGTAGTAAAATTTCCTCTAAAAGCAGCTATAGTCTGTCTATACCGTTCTCCATCATACTCAGATTTGACTCGGTTCTTTGGCAGTCTTGATTGTCTGCTAGGGACTTTATCACAATTTAAAAGTCTTGTTGTTATAGGTGACATAAATATAAACATTGCACCGGACAGCTCTGATTCTGATATGGATGAATATCTAAACCTCACGGCATCGCATGCTGTCCTCCCTGCTTATACAATTCCAACCAGACTCTTAAGATGTCTCGATCATGCGCTACTTCGCTCGCAAAGTACTGCTACTTCACTTGTACTTGATTCCCCTATTACAGATCACTTTCCAGTTATAGTTTTTTGTAAAATAAATCATAATATGAACAAAGTTCGTCATGTGCATAAGATCAAGACTGATATCCAGGCAGTTGTCGATTGTGTTAGCAATACTGACTTCTCTGCTGTTCGCAATTCCCGAAACCCAAATGAAGCTACAGAATCTCTCATAGCGATTATGTCTTCAGCCATCAAGGCTAACTCCTATGCTTCACATAGTAGTAGTCAGAAACGCATTATTAAACCCTGGATTACTCCTGGACTCCTGAGATGTATACGTCACCGTGATAAATTATACAGAGCGTTTAAAAAACATCCAGACAATGAATCATACAAGTTGGTGTTCCGCCGCTATCGTAACTTTTTCAAAGATATCTTAAAAAAAGTTAGATGTGAATATGAACGTTCTAGATTTCGGAGTGCCAGAAATGATCCCAAAGCTACATGGCGGCTCATTAATGAGGCCGCAAATCTAGGCCAAAATACATCACCATCGTCCGAGTTATTGGGGTGCTGTAAAGACCCTTCAGAGTCCGTAGATAAAGTGAACAACTACTTTGCTGATGTGGGTAAACACTTAGCATGTCAAATTAAGGATTCTACACTGTATAAAGATTTATCACGCTCTCCAAACAATTCATTTGTGCCAAAATCTATTAACCAGATACCGCTTAACTCAATGGCACTTTACAATGTAGACGATGTAGAGCTCGATAATATAATTCTTGGTCTTAAGGAGCAGTGCGCTGCTGGACTAGACGGTATAACTGCTGCAGTGGTGAAAGCAACCAGACATGTTATAATCCCACTTCTGGTTTACATTTTTAACTTGTGTTTCACTGAAGGAATTTTCCCTGCCATCCTAAAAACAGCAGTTCTCCATCCTATCTATAAGTCAGGTGCTAAAGACAGTGTTTCAAATTTTCGACCTATCTCGTTGCTTTCGACAATTTCTAAAATATTTGAAAAGGTTATAAATACTAGACTGACTGAGTATCTCTCTAAATCTAAAATCGTAGCCTCAAACCAATTTGGTTTCAGGAGAGGTTTATCCACAGAGGACGCGGTGTTGGAACTTACTGATACAATTATTGAGCATTTTGAAAAAAGACGTAAGTCATTGGGTATCTTCTTGGACCTCTCGAAGGCATTTGACACTGTCTCCGTACCCATACTTCTTTCGAAGTTGGAGGCCATTGGCATACGTGGTGCGGCACATGATCTGTTCAAAAGTTATCTGACTGATCGTAAGCAGTATACCAGGGTCGAAACCTACATCAGCAAAGAAAGGTCTCTTACTTTTGGTGTTCCGCAGGGGAGTGTTCTGGGACCGACACTCTTCCTCATTTATGTCAATGAGGTGTGCCAATTGTCTTTGCCTAACTGCAAAATTATAGCGTATGCTGATGACACTGCCCTAATTATACACGGACGTAATTGGAGCGAAGCCCGTCAAAATGCCGAACATTGCTTGAGCGTTGTGATGAAATTATTGACCCTGAACCTTTTAACGTTGAACGTCAGTAAAACAAAATACATTGTATTTGCTGCCAATAAGTTAGGCCTTCCCAAAGTACCTATTGAAATTCGTGCTCACACTTGCTCCAACATAGACTTTAACTTGGGCTGTGACTGTCCGAATGTAGATAGTACCAATATTATCAGGTACTTGGGTGTGCTTGTCGATGAACATCTAAAATGGAAACACCAAATCGACGCCACGGCGGTACGTCTGAGGAAATTGACCTACATCTTCAAAAAGCTTAGAGGTGTGGTGGACTTTGAAACCTTGAAAATGATCTACTTCGCTCTTGCTCAATCGGTTTTAGGGTATTGCTTGTTGGTCTGGGGTGGAGCTCTTAAAACGGCAATGTTAAGAGCGGAACGTGGTCAGCCTGCTGTCCTGAAGGTGCTTGCCAGAAAACCTAAACGATTCCCGACGTCTACCGTTTACTCCTTGTGTCAAGTACTGACGGTCAGACAGTTGTTCATCTCACAGGTCGTCCGCCGCAAACACTCACATTTGATCTACAATTCTGACATATATATCACCAAGCGCCGCTCGGATAGGGTATGTGAGATGAAATTCCGAAGGACTGTAGCAGCTAGCCGACATTTTAGACATATAAGCTCTAAACTTTATAATAAAATAAATAAAATAATAAATATTTATCCCATGAGAAGAAATGAATTGAAGGTTAATCTTGACATGTGGTTAAAATCTCTCTCCTATGACGCAACAGAAGAACTTGTGGAAATTTGACTTGATGAAAACTCACGTAAACACATTTACACATATGCACTCAAGTAACACACGACACAAGACAACACACACTCATACATCTACACGCGCACACGTAACGTGTGTACATCCACACACTCATATGCATGCATCATAAATTATATTTTATAAATAAAAATTAATATTAAGTAAAAGTTTAATTTTATAAGTTATGCTAAAAACAGCTATAATATTTAACACTTTCATGATTATTATTATTTTTTGTTTTAATTTTTTTTTCTATTCAATTGTTATTTTAATTTTGTATGAGTCTAATATAGAACAATGAAACTTACCTTCCAATCAGGGGAGCGGCGTTGATGGCTGCGCCACAGTGTACACTTTAGCAGCTATCAACAACCCAATTTTTGTATTTTGCTCATATTGTTTTTGTACAATAAAGATTATTATTATTATTATTATTATTATAGCTTTTGTACTCGTATAAGATTATGTTTGTGCATATGATCATTAACGTGATCATGTAAATATAAGTTAAGCTGTTGCTTCGCCCGCGTAGAAATCTGGTCCCGTTCCCGCTCCCCATGGGAACCTACTCCACCACCATAACCTAAAGATACACAATACCACCATACATCATGTTGTTATAACTCAAAGGGTTTAGGCTATGTTTTCGTAGAACGGCTTATTTTTTTCCGACACCTCTAATGGTATGGTATGGTATGGTTTCGCGAGCTGGTATCCGCAACTCCACGACAAGGCGCGGTTTTTGCGTGAGGGTGGGCATTTCACTCGATCCACCCCAACTCATTGAAGAACGCCAGCAGGCTATTCACGCTGCTGGCGATCTCCCGGAGCGTACCTGTATTTCCGAAGTACTTAACCCTGTATGTGGCGGTTGCAGGGCAGTGTAGGAGCACGTGTGCCGCTGTTTCTTCCTCTCTCATGCAGGCTCTGCAGAGAGGGCTGTCGGTGATTCCTAAAATAAAAAGGTGTTTATTGAAGGAGCCGTGCCCCGTGATGGCAGCTGTGGCCGTGCGCAGTTACCGTTTGGTCAGTTGTCGAAGACGCCTGGTCAGTCTATTTTCAAGCACGGGGAGTGCTTCCCTCGCCTGTCTGCAAACTTCCAGATTTATCCAATAGCTGTTGTGTTGATCTCTCGTTCGTTTGTTTACCATGGTTCGTAGGTATGCAAAGGGGATCGTTATCATGGGCTCAGGTCCCATTACCACCATGTCAGATCCTCTCCTGGCAAGCTCCTCTGCTGCATCATTGCCGCGCGAGCCGCTGTGGCCCTTAATCCATTGATACACACCTCTAACAAATGTTATTATATTTTAGCCAATGTATACAAAACATTGATAAATAATATACTAAAATCTTCCTCAAGCTCTACTCTATCCATTGGCGAAAACAGCATGAAAATCGGTGCAGTAGTTTTTGAGTTTATCGCGAACAGACAGACAGACAGATGCGACGGAGGACTTTTTGTTTTATATATGTAGTGACATTTGACGTCGTTTATAAATGTAGCGGCAGGGCCGTCTTCACCCGGGATGCAAGGGAAGTGAGGCGCCCGGGCGCAAGGTCCTAGGGGGCCTAGCCTATTGCATTAGGCCTAAAATTTCATGTGTGTCAATCAGTTTTGGAGACTGCTTAACATCCACTATACCTGATTATAAAATTAATTATATATGTATATAAAAAATATATATATATAATTATTGTAGAGTTGGTAAGTAGCGTCTTGTTTTATGTGCGGAGCAGTCGTAACCGATGTTCAATAACAACACCGAACCCTGTAGAACACCATA
Organism: Cybosia mesomella; assembly: GCA_946251805.1. Taxonomy (NCBI): domain Eukaryota; kingdom Metazoa; phylum Arthropoda; class Insecta; order Lepidoptera; family Erebidae; genus Cybosia; species Cybosia mesomella. Next base: position 27,421,835 of record OX276390.1, read on the forward strand.
CAACATGGAGATGTAGGCGCTTAGTTCCCTGCGAGGATGGAAAAGTAAAATGAGTTCACCATCGAGGGCTCCGTATCACTCGCCCGACGTAGAACATGACATCGAGGCCGAAGTGACTTAGGCAGAGCAAATGGTAGAGTTACGTCTGCCCACCGGCCCCTTGCATTACTCTAGGAGGTGTGCAAAACTCTATGAACGGATTATAGCGAAGCGCCTCGTCGAGTGCCTTACAGAGGTGGGCTCGAATTTGGCAGGTAGTCAACGGTTATCATCGGACCACCGTGGATGGGAACTTGCACGTGTTGGCCCTAGTGGAGGAAGCAATGGCTTGAGGCGTGGTGGTACTGGCATGATCTTTTGATATTGTCAAATCCTTCAACACCTTGCAATGGAGCGATATCATAGAAGCAGTCTTAGAACATAGGGTGCCTCTCTATCTTGGCTGCAGAGTCGTAAGGAGAGACATAAGTAAGGCAGGGTTCGGTTGGCAAGATATATCGTGTAGGGTGCTGGGACCCTTCAATTGGAATCCGCTGCGACTGGGTGCTGCATAGTGCTCTTTTGGAGGGTTTTGCCATAAAGTGCTAAGCCAACGTTGCCCAAGTCATTGAACTTATTTGGTGGCTGTACCTCGAAGTGGATATCTTATTATCTAGGGCATAGCTGGCGCCCTAGCCACACAGGCAGATGTGACGAAACAACGTGTGGTTTCACTCGACTCGAGCCAGACATATCCACTTCATCGTTAGCTCCGATAAGTAGCGCCTGAAATGGGTTTCCGCACGTACAAAAAAAAAACTAGGGAGGGAGGGGCGCAAACCTGATTTTCGCACCCCAGTGCCTCTAATATGGTTAATACATATCAATTCAAATTCAAAAAAAATAATCATCAAATTACAGCGATTCATTTTATTAGTAAAGACTTAAAACTAGTGTTAGTAAGCACATGGTTGATTAGCTCACTATATATTATTTTGAAAGAAGAACCCAAGTTGGAAATATAAAAATAATTCTTACTGATCGTCCTCCTTACAAGAAATTTAATAATAGGAGAGTTAATATCCCATATTCTGCATAGCAGAGATGCAGTTTTTTTGGGACGTTGAAGGTTCGACTCACTTTGCCAAATCGATGGTATACCTTTCCGGGTTCTAATACTTCTTTCAATTTTTCTACATAAAATAAGACTTTTTTATGAAATCAGCAGATTTAATCAGAAATTATGAATATATAACACAATTATGAGTTTATTTTTGAACTTTGAAATAATTTCAAAGATTTGAGCGTGCCAACATATTACCATTGATTATAAAGGAATTAAAAGTAGTTATTACAGAATTAATAAACCATAGTCGCACCTTTGCCGTCTTCATACCTGGAAAAGAGATAGACCTATATAACAAAGCCAATCCCTTCCGGCTATCACAATTCAGAACCTTCAAAGAAGAGATGAAACTATGGGCAACTAAGATTAATAACTACTAGCGTCTATTCAAGTTTCATATGCGTAAAGCACTAACTGGGCATTTTTTTTTACACAACCATACTCTAAATGAGCATGTCCCAGAAGTTTATCTTTAATTTTATGGAGATATGAAAGAAAATTTGTTATGAAGTGTCCATGGTCAAAATATTTAATATTTAATGTATCCGAAATACATCAAATTATATGTATAATTTATTGATAAATATAAAATAATACTGAATATAATTTTGAATACCCTTGATTTTACTATGTCCCACATTGACCGGCTTAGTTTCGAGTTAAGTTTATTCGTGAATTTCCTTCAGTGGTAAGGGTAAAGAAGAATGAAGGTATCGAAATATGATATTATTATCAGAATTAAACATAAAACCACACTAATTTAATAATATAAACTATCTTTCGTAACATTATATAATGTCTCACAATTACGGCCGTGCATGGAATTACACTTTGTAACAGTAATTTGATGGACTTTGTCGCCAAAAAATATACTACTGACTACAAATTTCTTCCCTGGCAACAATACTCCAGACTTCGCCATTTTGTAAAGCAGTCAGAGAATGACCATTTTGACACATTTTGTGTCGAAACTTGTTGAGCGTTACCGTACCGGATTTTTCATCCACTTTGTAATTGTGATTTTTACTGGTAAGTTTGGTTTTTTGTTTATAGAAATATAATAATGATAAACTACAAACGCGTTATAAGCTATTAAAATAGTTGTTTTTGTGTTTCATCTTTATTAAAGTTTATTTACAAGCAATCTTAGGTCGGCGATTGGAGATGCGTTACTTCCATTTTGTTTGGTTACATATAACGTGAAATAAAAAAGGTACTAAATGGAAATATAAAGGCGAGTACAAATGCATGCAGGCATGTGTTTACTTATCTTTTTAGTGGATATATAATGATATCTTGAACGATAACTATTTTAGTACAATAATTATTATCGGTTACTTGCTAAAGTTTTGGAAGTCATTTTTCGACTACTTCTGATTATGCGATTAAGCTGAAATTTTGCATGCAACGTGACAATACAATATTATGATAACATGGAGCTGATCTGATGCTGGAGGAGGAAGGTAGCCATAGGAATTACTCAATAAAACGACACAACCCCATCGAGTTTGGGATCGTTTGAATGGTATTAACGAGTACTATGATCCTGTATGGTAACCAGGGTCTAATGCTGGAGCTGGAAGATTGGGCTGGTTTGATTTGCCTTAAGGCAGTCTTTACATAGATTGATTTTTTGAAACTGAACTGAATTAAAAGGCTGAATAGAAATAAAAGGCGTTGATTACTAAAATAGCATAGTTTCATTTATTTTATAAATTACCGTCGTTCATGGTCCTACCATCTACGTCCATCCTATTTCAGTACTGATTTGCAGTATTTTTTTATCAGGGTAAACTAAGCTTTACCTTTTCGATTTTGTAACTGAAGCTTTCCATTTTGTAAGTAATTGTCTTATGTATTACTGTTACCATTTCTTTAAATATTACTGATTTTGAAAGTAAATACCTTATTTTATTTAACTTTGCGTTGAATTAAAAATAAAGAGTTAATCATAAAAAAATAATCAACGTTATTAGATGGTTGTTACACGATATAAATCGGAAGTCAACCGAGCTAAATTACCAAATAGTTACAAAATGGTTACATTTTTACAAAATACTAAAAATACATGGCTTATCTTACTTATGCTGTAATATTATTTAAAAGAATATTATATTTATAACCAAATAAACGAAAATCTTCCATTAAGAATATACTATTTTATTTAATAATTTTACTTTAAAAAGTTACAAAGTGGATGTCTAAACCACTCTCGTGTCCGAAGAAAGTATTATTTTTTTCCAAACTTGTATATTTATAGGGTAACTGTAGCTATTTTAATGCTCTTTCAAGAATAGCGCATCATTCTATAAATTTTGTTTTGCATTACCAATTTTTTTTATTATTTCATTCCATTTTGTAACCTGGACACGTTTTAAAAAAATGCCCAACTACATTCAACCAGATTAAATCACCTCATCTCTTGCTTGCTCGACATAATTTATGCCTCCTGAGACAAAAATATTTACTTTTTTTCCGAAATGCCAGAGAATATACCTCCGTTCCCTTCCTTTTTCTCATTCTCCTCTACCAAACTGGCTTGTTCCGTTGTGAAGGTGGTTACGTACGAAGCACGCCTCTGATTTTGGAAACGGTCACAGTCCGTGAACTAGTTTGCTACCTTAATAGTGAATAAAAACACCCATATGAATTCAGCTGTCGGCAGTACCTACCGGCGAGGCGGCTATGTTCCTGAAGAGGTCGGTAAGTACATATGAGCGAACAGATGTAAAAATAGTAGACATTCTACAAAATACTAAAGCATCAATCCAATACTTAATGATTAAACGAACTTACCTGTACGTGAAGTTCTATCATAATTATACGAAGTGCTTCGTTCGAAGAGATGAGTAACCTGTAGGATAATATTATTAATTCATTCAACTTGTAGTAGTAGAACCAGCTGTCTCATCACTCCACTGTAATTGAGAGTAGTTGCATTTTTTTTTTTTTCTACCTCCATCCGGCTGTCGCTTGTCGGCCCGCCGCGGCCGCCTCGGCGAGTTCGTCATTCCGTTTAGAGCAAACGATCACTCCCAATGAAATGATATTTCCGAAAATTTTGGGGGGAGCATTTCTGCAGTACATCGGGGATGGGCGGGCGTTCGTTACTCATCTCTTCGAACGAAGCACTTCATATAATTATGATAGAACTTCACGTACAGGTAAGTTCGTTTAATCATTAATTATACTCGTGCTTCGTTCTCGAGATGAGTAACCTGTAGGATAATATTATTAATTCATTCAACTTGTAGACTTTGAGAGTGTGTTTTGAGGAAATATCAATGAAACTCAAAAGTCAACAAAGTTAATATTCTTTCTTTTGCTTTATTTATATTTATTTAGGTATAAGTAATTTTACTATAATTTACTATAATGGTAACGTATTAATAGTACATAGGTAATTTTTCAAAATGTATAATCATTAATAACAGCGTGTTAATTGCAATATCTTGCATTTGTGGATACACATACTTGTGGTACTTATATTGCAACTGTAAATATTTTGACGATTCTACTGAGTTGTAATTATCATAAGAATAAAGGTAATAATCGTTCAAAATCAGCCTAGCCAGAGAATCATTTTGATTGGTCACGATAGTCCTATCGTAGAACCTAGCGAATGTGGAAGATGTTCCGCTCCAACCCGCAGTTCTGCGGATCGTATCAACACTGAGCCCGAGGCGACGCGCGCGCGACGTGCTCGCGTGCCGCGTGCTGTGCGCGCTAAAGATCGATACATCTAATCCACATTCTTCTAAAGTCGATTTTATCCAACGACTTAGTGATTGCGAAGTGACAACCGAGTGAGGCTAATAAAAACATAATTATGATTACCTCTTAGCTCTATTGTTCTGTCTAAGTAGGCGAGTAACGTAAGCGCCGGACAAATTTCTGGCTTATGCCTAAAAAAGGGTAAGAATAGGGTTGGTTGATTATTACCTGCGCGTGATGTCTTAATAAGTTCCGGTATTTTAATAGTAATTTGTGAATCGGTTTCCACTATATTTCTAATGTCTATCTTGGACAACGTCTGTACCCTATGGGCTGTTGTCAGAGCCAGCAGCACTGCGCATTTTTTGGTCAGGTTTTCCAGACACAAAGTATCATTTGGGTACCACTTAGCAAGTTCTTCTAGGACGACCGACGTATCCCAGGTAACGTCATACTTGGGAGCAGGAGGTTTCAGCCGAAACACTCCTTTAAAAAAACGTTTTACTCTGTCGTCCGTCGATATGTATGAACCCATTAGCATTGATAATGCGGACCTATACGTATTAAGAGATCCGTACTGGGAACCAGAATTAAACAGGTGTGTGAAAAATGATAAAGTTGTAGGAATAGATTCATCATAAAAGTTTAAATCGTTGTCCCTCGTATAGGCGAACCAACGTTTGAGACAAACGTCATATTGTTTGATCGAATTTTCGGACAGGGATGCGAGAGATATATCTACGGAATCTGCTGGGACGTCTCGTCGCAGTAGCGCCGTCCGCAGAGCACTCCGGCAACCAGGGTAAGACTCGACTTGATGTTGTCTCGGCTGGAATGAGAAATTAGCACGTTTTCATGGGGACTAAACGTAATAGTATTGCTAACGAGCAGACGTAGAAAAAGTGGAAACCAAGGCTGTGTCTCCCATAAGGGGACTACAATAATTCCAGTGGCTTTATCCTGAATAATTTTCCTCAAGGATTTCAAAATAACTGATACGGGCGGAAAGGAATAGAAGAAGAATTTTGACCAATCAAGAGTGAATGCGTTTATCGCAAAGGCATCTGGGTCTTTGTGCCACGAAACGTATTTTGTGCATTTCCTATTTATTCGGCTAGCGAACAAATCTACTTGCGGCTGACCGAAAGTGGCAGCTACTTTGTAGAAAGCGGAATCCCTTATCTCCCACTCAATATCTGGGTGGTTACGTCTTGATTCTGCGTCTGCCAAGACATTATCTTCAGATCGGATATAGGAAGCGTAAATAAATACTTTTCTCAGTTCACACCATTGCCAGATGCTTTTGGTAATATCGGCGAGGTGTGGAAACTGTACCCCTCCCATCCTGTTAACGTACGACACTGCCGTCAAATTATCGACTCGAATAAGTATCTGGCAATTTGAGTAATTTTTAGCAAAAATTTTTATCGCAATAAACGCGGCCAGCAACTCTAAATAATTTATGTGTTGTTTTGCTTCCGAATTGGACCACTGACCACTGGCTGTTTCATTTCCACACGCTGCGCCCCATCCCGTCGTTGAGGCGTCAGAAAATATTTCGATTTCGTACCTTTTTTTTTTTTTTTTTTTTATCGTGCGGAAATCCCTTCGGATACCCCCCCGCGTGCCAGCGGGGGCGGTTATGTCGGGCTTGAACCGACTAAAACCGCACGCCGTCTCGGGACTACAGACGCCGGGGTGTAAGGTTGCCCAGTCCTCTAAAATTCTGTGTACCGAATTCTCGATTGAATTAAGCCACCATATTAAATCACCATGTAAATGGTTTGGAATATTCATAATTCTTTCATAATTTAGATCCTGAGCTAAGTTTAGATATTTACATCTTTCCAAATTTTTGGTGTAGAGCCATCCATATTCGATAGCAGGACAGGCTGAGACCAGTAGTCCGATGAGGTGCGCAAACTGTCTAATTGTACACGTTTTGGTGCCAATAAACTTTACTAATTCCTCTTTTATGCGTTTTCTTTTTTCGTTTGGAAGTGAAACTTCAAATCTTTGAGAGTCGAGGATGTAACCCAAATATTTACATTTATTTGATGGTGTAAGTATACTTTTATCGTGATTAATAATGAAGCCAAGGGAACATAATAGTTTTTTAGTAATTTCAATGTTATCCATACATTCTTCATAAGAATATCCTATTAAATTCATGTCATCTAAGTAAATTGTGGATAAAAACCCACCGGATCTTAGAAGTTTTACAATAGGCTTTGTGATTTTTGTAAAAACGTATGGAGCCGTACTCAAACCAAACGGTAAAACGTTGCACTGATATAATTTATTATTCCATTGAAACCTTAGATACTTTTTGCTATCTGGATGAATTTTGATAAAATGGTATGCATCTTTAATGTCTATTGTTGCCATATAGCAGTCACGTGACATAAGTTTTAGAGTTGTACGAAAGTCTTCTATTTTAAAGTGTGAGGTATCTATGAATTTATTTAGTTGTTTAAGATTGAGTATAAAGCGCATTTTACCATTTGGTTTGGGTCGTAAGAAAACGCTTGAAAGGAATTGATCTTTACAAGGTTTACAAACTGAAATCGCCCCGTATGACTCTAGTTTAGCTATAGATTCATTTAACAGCAATTTTTCGGATTCCGAGTATTTACTGGGCGGGGGCGGAGATGCTTGTCGTACGGGATTAGAAAATGTTATTTTATAGCCTGGGTCGATCCAAGAAAGTAGCTTGAGATCGTCCGTAATGATTGCCCATGATTTGTAAAAAAGCGACAATTGTCCAGCATATTTCACCTGATCTAGTAACGCCTGCGAGCGGACCTCAGTGGCCGCGGCGGCGGCTTGCGAGATGAGGGCGCGCGTGCTGTGCGCGGCTCTGCTGGCGGCGTCGCTGGTTGCCTGCGACCCACGACAGGAGGCTTCCAGTTTTTTGGCATCTTTGTTTGGGTTTTCAAGTCGGTACCTGACTTTGAAACAGCCTTGGCGGCTTTCAAGGCCTCTGTTAAGTTGTCCCCGAATAGGGACTTATCTATTTTGGTTTTGAGCAAAGGCTCCTTCATTTCCTTTTTCAAGGAATATACAGCCAGATTCCTTCGTGACACTGACTCATTACGTTGTGCGTCACAAATAAGTCGTGCCGTATCCATGAGGCGCTTTATTTGTTCATTGTCCTTTTGTTTGGCCTCAAGGGCATGAGAAAGCGCTTCCCCCAGGCAGGATATCGCTGCAGCCATTCGCTTCTGGCGATATTCTATCAGTTTGTCACGCCTCAGCGTGGTTTCGTTAAGGGCAGCTTTAACTTCGGCATTTAGAGCTGGTGCCCCAATCATTGTGCAATTTTCAGGCAACAGGTATTTTTCGCACAACTCTTTCCTAATTTCTTTGCTCAAGCCGCTGGTGGCGATATGGTTGAAGCGCGAAGCTAAGTCCGGACGAATATATTTTCCGTACTTCACTTTTTCTGTAGGGTCGTCGCCTAGAATCTCTAGGATGTCGTTATCTAGCTGAGATTCTTCTAAGAGACCATCGAATGACTGTATCGCATCATCTTGTGGTTTTGGTTGGTCTTCCTGCGAAGACAAGGGCACTAAACCCGACAATTCCGGCGTCGGCGGAACAGGTGACATAGCTAGATTTTCACCTTGTTGGTGCTCATCAGATAGGAGTATTGAATCTACTCCTGCGTTGTCTCTCGAGTAGTTCTGATTTTCCTCGCCTGAACATAGCAATAAAGCTATTTTAACGATTACAACTTACTTTGGGGGTAGAAATGAAATTAGAATTTTCTACCTAGGATAAGCGTAGATATTATTTAAAAACGAAAAAGTTTTACGTTTATTTATTTGCTGTTTTAGCAGATATATCATACATACATATAGATTTTTATTATCAACGCTAGGATGGTCCCGCGGACGTCCTTGTGCGTGAATATAATAATTGGTATATGTATGGCGCGACGGTCACCGTAGCCTGCATATTGTAGGCAGTATGAGATGTGGTGACTATTGGTTTACGCTCGGATAGTCCCGCAGACGTCCTTGTGCGTTACCAAAATGTCGGGTATACCCGGACTTAGCCAAGCGATGGTGACATCATGATAGGTTTTACGCGCGGATAGTCCTGCCGACGTCCTTGTGCGTTCACCCTTTTATGAGTCATGCGCATTTAACACAAAGTATAGCACTTTATCACTACATAATTGTTTTATATAAATTGTGTAGGTACATACCGTTTTGATTGTGCGTGGGTTGTGAAGAACCTTCCGAGGACGTAGAACTAATCCTGTTGCGGCGCCTTTTACACGTTTTTAGCATTCTTTCTATTTTTCTTAACTTTTTTGCAACATCACCCTCTTCGTTGTGCTTCCTTTTGGGCATTTCGAAAATCAAAAACGCGACCGAATTGCAATTTAGGGAGCGCATGAGCGGAGTGATCGACACTGAGAACACGAATGACGAACTCGCCGAGGCGGCCGCGGCGGGCCGACAAGCGACAGCCGGATGGAGGTAGAAAAAAAAAAATGCAACTACTCTCAATTACAGTGGAGTGATGAGACAGCTGGTTCTACTACTACAAGTTGAATGAATTAATAATATTATCCTACAGGTTACTCATCTCGAGAACGAAGCACGAGTATAAATATAATTTACTAGCAACCCGCCCTCGCTCCGGTTTGGTTTTATATGAGTTTTTGTTTCTCCAGCCATCGTAATTTACACATAATATATAAGTAGCCTATTTCTATCGGGGATACCTAATATTTACTATAATACTTTTATATAATACCTTTGAAATGGTGCAAGAATTATTCAATAAGTGCGGTAGTTCCGAACATTACCCCAACATATAAACAAACTCACAAAATTCGGCCGCTCTCTTTAAAATATTAATGTATATTAACAGACTGAATTATTTTTTATTCTTATGGGTAAGCCAAATTTTGAAGGGTGTCTAGAAAACCTACCATTATTCAAAAAGTGCAAGACTGGTAAATTCACAAAAAGCCCTATCGTACCTATTCATCATTATTTCGAGCGCTTAAAGGAAAGAGTGCTAAAGCTTGTTGTCTTTCATAATTACAAGAGAATAAAGCAAGGTTAAACTTTTATAACAGGACTGAGGGTAGCGTGAAATAATAAGTTAATAAAAATGTCAAGTGCGGCGGCTACCCTTGCGGGGTGCGCCGATCGTTGAACTCTGTCCTCCAGGTAAATAAAACCGTGGAGCGTAGTAAACAGAAAGGCGAGACCATAACATTAAGGTTGTCATTTCAGTAATTAATCACTGCTCTACTCTACGTATTACACTGTAGGGAAGAGTTCATAAATACGATTTCGATCAGCTTTTCTTTTATGGTTTTTAACCCACTGATTCGTGAGTTTGGCTACGGAATACGAAAACTATGAAGAACTCTACAGCTATCGCTTGTGTACTCCTATTCCTACTTTGAAAATGGGTCACATAACAAAATTGGCTAGAAATTATACCGACAGCGCCTTAATTGCTGTCCAGTATGTTAGACAAGGAATTTACGAAAGCGATATGGGTCTATAATTATGGATAGAGTCTGCAGCCCCAGACTTATGTACTGATTAATAGCAGACAACTAAAAGTCTTATTAACGGATTATTTGCGGATTTATTAACAAAAATCTAATACACGAGACCCGCATATAATACTGATCTCATTCCCACGAACCATAGTAATTATCTATTCCCGGAATAGAAAGTTGCTATTGCTCTATATTTCTACCCTATATAAATCTGAACTTCTGAATTCTGGAGCCCAAGAAAAACCGAGTGCGCTGGAGGCCTAAACATAGTATTGCATATAACATACATAACATAACTTCACGCCTGTATCCCCGAAGGGGTAGGCAGAGGTGTATTACACACCCACGATTCGCCAGTTATGTTAAGGTCCCAATGTAATAGGTGGTGAGCCTATTGCCATCTACCAGGCACATTATTAAGCATAACTACGAAAAGTCAGAGGTGTGTGCCACTGGGCTATCGCCGCTTCTTATTGTATTGAACTATATATAAATATATTTATAACTAGGACGGTTACCAGCTTCGCAATCAACCCAAACTTAAGCGTAGCGATATTTGCCTATCCAACAATAGGTCAACGTGACCGGTCGACTTTTTCCATTGATTTGATTTTTCGTTGATTATTCCTCGATGGTAAGACCGATCTGGACATTCGACCCCTTACGACACTCAGTAATGTCTACTTGATCACCGTGGCAAATTTAGTCGAGATCAACCGATGATACACCTCCGAGACCGGTCAAACGGTCTCGGAGGAGTATCATTTGTTTGAAATGCAACTTTGAAACCAAAGACGCTTCGCTCGCCTTCGGCTCGCTACGCTTTTTTTTTATGTTTAGGACACGTCAATTTGACTTCACCTCGCCTGATGGTAAGTTGAAGGTAAAGTCTCAGGAAAGAGGGTCACCATTACATTCACGGACCATGTTAACAATGGTGGCACTCAGCTTGAAGGCCTGATCAGAAGAGGATTGTCGTCGCAGCACCGCGTGACACCCACCGGTCCCACTAGTGCTACGACCACAGTCCCCCTGCCCGGCTATGCACTTGCTGACCCCTGAACGCAATCAAACTGAAATTGGATTACTATGGAGGGCTTTTCGCAATCGTGCACGGTGGTACCCACCCGGCCGAATTTTGATCCAAATTTGTGTCATCAAATTTCTATCACCAGTAAAATAATAGATAGCTTAATAATAGATAGACTAATCTGGTCACACTATTTACAAAAGACCAGACAAAAAGATTCTAAGCCAGTACTTGAGTAATCACATAAAAACTTTTAATGTCAATGTCATATAACTCTCAATATTTGTTATGTCGTGGTGTATTTGAACTAATTTTAAGCGGAAATTTTAATGTAACAAGTTTGAGTAAGACGCACAACTATGTAAATGATTACTTAAATAACGGCATCGATATTTGTACATAATAATTTTATTATAATAATACCAAGGTGATGCACATAACGACTCACCTAGTTATCAATCATAGTCTATTTTACCTAAAAATAAACAATATTCAAAATTATGAGTACACTAGACACAAAGCCGAAGATTGTAGACTTTGGTTGGGAAGCAATTGACATCTTTCTGTTTTCGAACGGTCAACAGTGTTCACCTCCAAGAAAGTATCACTTGCGTACAAATGAACTGGACTGGTGGGAAGCCACACTGAGCTACTTGGCTAGATCACACTACGGAACCTCGTAAATATTTTTATTTTATTTTATTTAGTGTCTTATTTAATTTTTCGCGAATGAAGCAAACGCGTCGTAGACTGTCGTAGTGATAGATGAGATTAGACTACCTCGGGCACACGTGACATTGGAAGTGAACATAGTCTGACGCAGACAAGTGACGGACCCATAAGACACAGCACGGCATAGGATAGGAACGGTAGCTCTTCAGGGCTGCCAGGAAGAGAATCACTGGGTGGAGCTGGAGTTTTTGGTCGGCTGGATTAGGGGCTTGTCACTTGCTGAGGTTGTCATGGACAGGGCGCTCATGTTTCGAGTGCGCTTCCCAAGAGCAGAGAAGGGTTAGCTTTCCTAGCTAGAAATGTCTACGTGGAAAATAAGCTAAGAAGCTCTTTATCATAACTAACTTCATAACGTAACATTTTCAAAATGTTAATCTACTCTTCAAAGTAAACAAGTATAGATTAAATGAAATGTTTAAACAACTAGTATACTTTTCCTATAGATTTAGATTGGAATAAGTCAACTTCCAGGACGGAACTTGTTCTGTCCTGGATGTTTAATGAATTTAAAAGTATAGATTGTCTGTCAGAGAAAGATTGTTATTGATTGCAGACATACAGCCATAGAGCTGTACACATTAGATGGAAGCAAGGTGAAAGGGCCTCTTGAGCTCTCTAATGGCATGCCCTATGTAGCTGTTGTGCCGCCCGATACTTTTACGGATGCGGGTTATGAGAAATATCTAATGAAGGCTTCAAGGCAAGTTGTCATAATATATTATAGACTACAGACTTTATAGGCGGAGGATCGACTGCTATGGCGCACGTTGGGAGAGACACATGTCCATGGTCCAGTAGTGGACTACCATAGGGTAAGAAACAAAAATCTGTCAATTTTACACTAACTTTACTTACATCAATGTTCTTTATGCTTACCGGAAAAAAGAGATTCCAATGCGCTTTTTCATTAAAGTTCACATTAGTGTAATACCAAGTAAGGTATCTACTTATCAAAAAAATAAATATGTGATTTATTTTATCAATACACTGCATATAGGCAAATTTCCACGTGGGACATCTCATATACAGGGTGGAAAGGTTAAGTGTGACCAGCCGCTTACATCATTATTTTGAAAGATATTTTAAATCTTTAAACTGATATTAAATCTGCATCACTTCATCTATAAAATGACATCAGACAACGACTGCGGTATCGGGCTGGTGCGTTTATCCCGTCTAAAGGACCTGGACCCGATGATACGATAGCTGCACTAGATTTATGTATTAATCTCACTAGTGCCGTGCATGAATGTAGTTTGTTTTTTAAGCATGTGTTAAGTTATTATTATAGTTACTAATTCAGATGAAGCGACCCAGCAGAATATGAATAATATCAAGTGCGCTGAACGATACCAAAAATGAAATCATTGTGACGACTCCAATGACAAAATCATCCATTTTTTGCAAGGTATTTAAACGTTAAAATGATAACATTGAATCTTCTGTCTTTATTACTCCTAGTAATATATTAAATGATCTTCAAAATCACAAACTAGTGAACAAACCGTGTCATAGGTAGTAAATTTATGGGAGCCGCAGAAATAACGAACTGATCGGCTGAACACACTTAACGTTTCACCCTGTATAGACGTGTGGTATAAGAGTTTATGAATAATAGGGGAGAAATATTTCTATCCTTATTGAAGTTTAGTAGCTATAATAAGTGAATATAATCTCTAGGAGATATTCAGTGATAAATGGTCTGTACTGTGAAAACATAGCTAACTACTGACATAAAGCAGAACAATGTTATCTTTATAATAGGTAGTTTGGTGATGTCAGACGCCGGAGATCGCTCAACGACCTCCGTCCTGCATGACCGCAGGCCTGAGAGGGTGGCAGATGTGGCCACCTGTCACCCCAGCAAAAGCAGGCCCGGGCGGCGGGGCGACCAGCGCCCCCCCCCCCTTCCGGGGCAAGATGGGGACACCGTGGTTCCCAAACCAGAGGGGGCCATCTTGAAACCGGAGATGGCACTTGGTCAGTCGAGGTTCGAGAAATTGCCTTATGGGCCACCTTACATCCCGGCGTCTACAGACTCGACACGGCGTTCGGTTTTAGTCGGTTCAAGCCCGACATAACCACCCCCGCTGGCCGGTGGGATCGTAAAGGACTTCCGCACGAAAAAAAAAACAAAAAAGGTACTTTGGTGATGTGAAAATATTTATGTTATATGTACAAAATGTGCAAAAACAAATATACATCCTAAAAAAAAAAATTGGTTATATTATCTGCAGTTTTATCTATTTTCATGCGTACCAGTGGCGCTACCTTGATTTCAATTGGAGAACAACTGGCGTTCAACTTTAGTAGCAGTTCTCACTTGTAACGATAGATGACAGTGTAATAATGCGGTAGTGACTTAAGTTCTTATAACAATATCAGGTGGTTTTAATAAATGAATAAATTCTACACAACTCTATCTAGGCGCAAAGTAAGCATAGCTTAACTAGCTTGTGTTATAGATTCTTAACTGCGGATAACTTAAACACTTTTTTTTTGTAATTACATACATATTATACATATAAATTACTTCTCATTATTTTAACATCAGTTTTGTTGCATAACATCATGTATTTGGCATACATTTCTTATCAATTAATCAGGTTAATAGCCCTGACAGAATATCGCAAATTAAGTAATTAAAAAATAACAGCTATTTTTATATTAAAGGTCTTGGGAAAAACGGAAAGCCAAAAAAGAAAACTTAGCTGAGGAGTCAGAAGTGAAAGACTTAGGTAAATATCTTCTTCTTCTTCTTCTCTTATATATAAAAATGAATTGCTGTTCGTTAGTCTCGCTAAAACTCGAGAACGGCTGGACCGATTTGGCTAATTTTGGTCTTGAATTATTTGGTCCAGAGAAGGTTTTAAAAGGTGAATAAATATGGAAGTTGTTATCGATTGAGGCAGTACGAAGTCTGCCGGTTCAGCTAGTTCTTAATAAATTTTATGCGATCTGTATTTCTGTGTAAATACTTTTTATTCAAGTTCCTTCGTTCCAATACATCCAATCCATAGTCCATCCAATTCATAGTCCATCCAATTTAATAGTTAGTATATTATGGGTTTAGATATTTAACACACATATAAACATACACTTTACGTTACTCTGGTCACGGTCTTTCGTTAAAAAACGTCTTCGAACTGATCGTACCCTTTCCGCACGAAAAAAAAAAGAAAAAAAGGGGACACCCTTTTACGTTTCACCCTCATCTCATAGTATTAACTTCTTTCGTCAATCCTCTACACAGGGAACATGCAGGTTATAATGTAGCAATTAGTTGATTCCAAAAAAAAGTCAGAGGTAAACTTATATACGAACTTTGAAAACCTTTCAAAAATTTTACCGTTGTTTTTTTATTAGCTGTAACTTAGTTTAACTAAGTACTCCTGAGTTTTCTCAAAAATTTCACACTGGTGATATATGTCGAATAGCCGCTTCCATTTTAACATACAAGTTCCTTTTTAATATGTAACCCATAATAAGGTTTTCTTTCTTTAGAATATGTGATACCGTTGACATCCTGTTGTCCATGTGGCATGGAAGATAGTGGTGAGCTTTCCATTAAATCAATAGGTACGTTACTACTAGGTGTTACCCAATAATGTAAGCGAATGGCATCGAGCAATAAAATAATTTCAACTGATCCTTCGCAGCTAGGGAGAATTAGAACTAAAAACCAAATGAAAAGCAAATGATCAAAAGTAGAAGTAGGAAAGCGAATCCCGGATTTAAAAAGTGCAGGTTTTTGGGTTCCCTGTTGGAACGCATAAAATTTAATGTCAAAATTTAGTATGGCACACTTTCATTTTTCAGTCACAGAGCTAAGCTAAGCTTGTATTCATGTAAACTCAGTAGCCAGTGGGCTAGGTTCAAGCTCGCATCTCAATTGCCTAATCTTAGACGTTACGCTATTATTAATACGCTAAATAGATGAATAACAACGATTTCTACTCCTGTGACGCATTTTACATAAGGCCGAAAAATTCACCTAAAATGATGAAAGGCCAGCCCTGTCATTTCAATTAGTATATGAGTTTATTTTCCAAGATTCTCTTTTAAGGAAATTTTAACAGACTGTCTTGGTGGCGCTCCGATAGAGCTCGCTACAGGTGCACAAAATGTCCCTGGTTAGATTCATGGATCAAGCAAAGCTTTATTGAGCTTTTCTGTTACAAAATTACTAGTAGCAGCACAGAGTCAGGTGTAATATACCTCAGTACCAGCTAATTTTGAAAATGGTTTTCAGGACCACATCAGATGGACAATGAAGAGCCAGTATTGATGTTGACTAGCGAGCTTGTAATTATCAAACAACCTGATGAGGCTATGCCTAGGGCATCTGTATGTGATATTGTAATTTTAATAGGCCTTTTTTTAGCGTGTGGAAGCCCCCACGGGCTTCACCGCATCGGTCCCAACAATGGTGTGGGCGTGTCGGAATCGGACCGACTGAAACCACACGGTACCCTTCCCAGGTGTCCATTGCCGGGCACCCCGGGTAAGCCTTCGAAAGGATTTACAGGGTTACTGGCGGAATTTGGCCAACACCGCGGCCTCGCTTGGGGGGGTCGGGTCTCATCCCAAGTCGGTGAGTTGGCAGGCGTGTGAGGACACACACGACACGCCTCCGCTACGGCCTGCTTCTGTAAGGACGGCGAGTCGGTCAACTGCCGTCCTCAGGCCCCGACCATGGAGGTCGGTAGGCCTATTTTAATAGGCCTAACATAACGACGACGGTGTAATCCGTCTAAATTTGTCATAAACTAAATGAAACATAATCTAAATGCTTGTTTGTTAAAAATCTTTTTAATTATCTCGTGTATTCTTGCTCCAAATTTGTAATTACAACAATTCACAGATTATGGTAAAACCAGAAAAAAACAACATACCGAAATCGAATAGATCTGAAGTCCGTCAGCTTCCAAGGAGTATCATCACTCCACCATCAAACACTCGAAACGGAAGAAAGCGGTCTAATGGACCTTGTACGTCATTTGAGAAAACCGCCTCACTGACTGTCGAGCGACCGAAAAGGAACTGTAACTCGAATAAAGGTGATATCCAAACAAAAACGTTTAGAAGAATATCTTATAAAACGAATGAATCTATTGTCTCTTCTACTGCAAAATCTAAAGGAACAACGAAATACTTAAACAGTAAACCACCACCATCAAGACCTGCATCACCACCCAAGTGCCCTGCTATGATAACGCTAGCTAGTACATCTTTAGTAACAGAATCTCTTTCAATTCAGGATTTCATCAGTGATAAAGAGATATTGTTTATAGCAACGGACTCAAATCTAAATCAGAATGAAGAGCCGAACCAGAATGAAATTAAAATAATGAATATGAGCTACAATCCGGCGGTCGTGGACGACATGACGAATTGTAACATTCCACTACTTGGTATTGAGGAGGAAACACAGACTAAGATTGACCTATATACGTGCGAAGTGAACACAGCAACCTCCAATTTATCGTCAAATTCTAACAGTAAAATAAAAGTTTTTCCCGTCACCCTTACTTCAGAATCTAACATTATTAATTGCAATATCCCTCTTGGAGATAACTGCATAGCTGTCATAAATAAGGGAGATGCTGTTAAATTAAATTTAAAAATTGAAGTACAGAATGGTGCAACAAATAGTGAACATAAAGAGAAACCTTCAAACGTCAGCCACAGTAATGCTAGGAAAACAAGCTCCTTATCGGACCTATTTAAAAAGAAAAAATCTGGGCACGAGGACCATGACCAGTCTATTGTGCCAACAAAATCTTTGGAGTCAGTAATATGCGATATTAATGAGTGCTATGCTAAAGTAGTAATGGTTCAATGCTCGTGTTGTGGAAATAAAAGTGCTGTTCCGCGTGTTAATACATTACCTGTGTATAAAGATCCAAATGGCTTCTTCATATTGATGCCAACGGCTGCCCAATATGGTATTCAAAAGTAAGTAATAAAGTAACTTTAGTAAAGCAATACTAATTGCTTGCCATCACATTAGGTTTGATGTTTTTTGTATGTTTTAGTTGCCTGTGTTGTAAAAATCATCAAAGACTATATCCCGATAATGGAGGCGTATCAGCATGTGTAGAAGATTTATGCAAGCCTACGTCTAGTACAGTTTATCCATATTCACAAGACGTCGGTATGGTTATGACTATTACTGGATCTATTGGTTCCCAAACTGGCGAATTTAAGAGAAACGTAGCTGACATTATATTGGCTAAACGTGGATTGCATAATGATTTTGTGTATTTCAATAAAGATCGACGAAGCACAGAAGAGTGCGCTACATCGCCATCTAGAATCATGAAGATTGAATATGTTGTGTCTACATCCGACATGCCGAAAGCGTTGCCATATAATCTTGTGGATTCATTTACACAAACTGAATGGTGCAGCATTTTGGTGAGATGATAATTATTTTTATATTAACGGCATCTAGGAATATTGACTGCATTAGATAAAACCTTGCCGACTATTGACCTCGTTTAGTCTTTGAGGAGTGCAACTAGCCCAAGTGTAGGCTCGGCTGAGTACCTATATAGTCGGTTCAAGCCCGACATAACCGCCCCCGCTGGCCGGCGGGGGGTTATCCGAAGGGAATTCCGCACGAAAAAAAAAGGTACATATATCCGTAAGATTGTTGAAACTTTTCGATTCAAATCCTGTCTGGAACCGGGCAAGTTTCAATTAGTGACGTCTGTATACTCGTAGTATATGCTCTAGATAGATAGATAAACTAGGTAGATATAGTAGAGTCCGAAATGTTCGGACAGATACCAGACATCGATATATACCTATTTGATTTGAACAATCGACTTTAACTTTCACCATCGAGCAATCTTTTAAAGTCATAATTTTTTGACATGGCGTAGTAAGCTCTTCAGTAATCTGTATTATAATATTGTTAACTAGCTGTTGACCGCGGCTTCACCCGCGTGGAATTCTGATCCTGTTCCCGCTACCCATGGGACCCTATCCCACCACTACAACCTATATAAGATTCACAATTCCACCATACATCATTTTGTTATATCTCAAAGGGTACAGGCAGCGTTTTCATCGAAAGCTGCATAATGGCTTATTTTTTTCCAACATTTTTGACAAATTATATACTAAAACCTTCCTCGAGAACCACTCTACCCATTGGTGAAAATAGCATGAAAATTGGTGCAGTGGTTTCTGAGTTTATCGCGAACAGACAGATAGACAGACACGGTGGAGGGCTCTGTTTTAGAACATGTCATTAAATAGGTAGATATTAAACCATATATTCTGTAAATTAAATTCAAAGCCAGTGATTGTATAGATCAATTTTATAACTAGTAGGTAAGTACTATTGATTCTATATGTACTCGCAATTATATGATTAATTATGTTATTGATAAGTAAAAGTATAAGTGTGTATAGACTACAATAACCCGTTGGCATTAGCTATACTTGTAGCTTGAGTATATTAAGAAAAAATCTACTTGTTGAAGGTGCAAAGACAATTCAGTTCAGTATCCAGAAAGACTAAAAGATCATTGCGTCTCCTGCGGAGTGTTAGTCCCTTTGGCGTCTTTACCAAAAGGGGTGGTCAAATCTTAAATACTCAGCTCCGGAAAATGAACAAAACATGGTTTCTATCCCTGGCTTCTGCTCTCTTCTTATTTTTGTTTATTATTTATTTTTGTTTTAGTTGCAAGCGCAGCGGCATGAAGACGGTCGCTACTCGTTTCATCTCCCGCCGCTGCATGTTCTCAAATACTATTCTTTGGTATAATAAACAATAAAAAATTACAACATACGTGTTTGTATCCGATCTTCTTTTACACGTGGTGCCACACGGTATTCGTCAAAGCAGAAAACGTACATAGGGCCAACCCATCTCCTTCTTTAAGTATCGTACGAGGTCACAGAGAATGTGGCTGTTTTTATCCAACAGTAACTATACAACCCATGAAAGAGTGCCGGGTTTACTGTAATTGGTTCGTCCCTTTCGGAGTTATATAGGCAAGAGTAATTGTTGGTATAAATCGTTTTACAAGATCTTAAAGTTTAGTCACAAATGACCATAGATTACTCACAGTGGAACACCATATAAATTTGATATACAATTTTTACAAACGGATAGTTTGTAAAAATCAAAACTACCTATGTGGCAAGGTAATTTGTAAAAGGGACAAGGATTTTTTCAAGAGTCCGTTTCACTGGAAACCAAAACCTTAAGAATAAAAGGCTACAATAAGAACTTTGACTATATTGTCGACCTCAATATAACGTACACTAATATAATAATGCTAAGTGAATAAAAAGGCACACCACATCCAGAATTACTGACTCGTTGGCTGCGGTAGGTGCTTATCTTTTTTGCAAGAATGTTCAGCGCTTTTGGTTCTATGTAACGCAGCTGCATTTCGGTCAAGTGCAGCAAAATCTCCGTCGGCATCTGTAGCATCACCTGTACCATTTCTTCATATGTAAATTGTGATTTAGATGGCAATTTAGGTAGATTGTTGACGAGACGAACCTAGATGGCCATCCACACCATAGCAGTTTATTTACATTGTATAGTCATCATCATCATCTTAACGTTGATCTCGGTTGCATCCAAGACTCACAACTCGGAGCACGGATTAAGGATAACTACTACTACTTCAAAATAAGATAATACACAGGGGTGTATGGAGCCCCACTAAGATCTTTGTTGCCCAAGCCAACCTTACCTCCAAACCGGTACACCTGCTGATTGGTGGACGAGACACTGATACAGGCTTTCCTTTTGGGGTCAGAAGGTCCAACGGAAAACGCTCCCATAAAAGGCAAAATAAAATAATAAAAGGAGAAGCAGGAGAGCGGACTCTAGGTTCCAAAGTGCGAGTTTTGGATGCGACTGGGATTAGCATTCGGATGGAGTAGAAGATCTATGACATTATATTCAAGAGCGATTGCCGTCTGAACCCGAAAAGTGCACCTTCCTCAGAGCCTCGTCCGTCTGTCAGCAGGTGCCTCATTTAGCAGGTGAGGTGCACTTTAGTCTCAAATATTTTAATGGAGTCCCTATCATGCCTCCGTATTTACTACGTATGGTATTATCTGGTATTAAAACAATTACCGAATTGAGTTATCAAATATATAATTCTTACTTGTGAAGTAATACCACTCATGGCCTCAGGATTGATGGCGCTTAAACTCTGTCCATCTACTTCAGCTAGAAGCAGACCTAATCTGGATACATCGCGAGCACTCCAGCTGTAAGATTTTCCCAACGCCTGATAAGAAATTATAGCAATAGGTTACTGAGATGTACCGCAATTTGCTATATGCATTAGTTTATTCCCCCTGTAGATACCTTTGCCTCATAGGTGCACTTTTTAAAAATCTCTGCTTTCGTTGCCTTTCGGTGCCATATCTTTCTGGGAAAGGAGTGTCTATACACACCTTTTCCAGGAAGATACGGCGCCGTTGCATTTAAATACAAAAGTAGGTTCGCTTTGAATTACCACTCTATTCCAATATTTTTGCTATGCATGATATAAGTAACAGCACAACAAAAAAAAATTAAACTAGATACTATACGGCTTATTTCAAAAAGTCGAAAGGTTATCACATAATCCAATACAAAATAATGTATTTTTATATGGTGGTTTAAAAGTTAACAAAGTCTTAGCAAATCCTATAAATACGCTAGGGACTCGGGCCTATACATCAGTCGCAGAGAAGTCGCCGCCGAGGAAGGTTCTCCGCACTCGACGGCGTCCGAACCTGACAACTGAGGATGTCGACCGCAGTGATCGACGAGACTTCTAGAATACAAGTTTCCGATGGACCACGACCAATCAGCCCGGAAGCAGTATATTCCCCTTCGTCCACGTTGGTAACTAGATTTACCTAACCAGTTACGAGAGAAGATTTTTGTTTCGCTGTTTTGTAACTAGTTGTGGAAGCAGAATTATTTTTCCATTTTCGTAGATCTATATATTTCCATTTATGTAACCAACCAGTTACGAGATAATAATTTAAATATAATAAATTTTGGTAAGTTAAAAATTTGGTAAGTTGTGAGAGATGAAATACAAACACTTTTAAAACATTTTATATTTGAACATTTATTAAATAAGAATACAATAGCATTTATTGATACCTTTGGATTCATTCTGTATTAATCAACATTTTACATATAACTAATATAACTTCACGCCTGTATCCTCGAAGGGGTAGAGGTGTTTCACAAAACCACGATATTTTACAACATTTAATATGTGGTAAAATGTATAGTATAGTACGAGTATATATGTTGACCTCTATCTCACCTGGTCGTAAGTGACGATGTGGTCTACGATGGAAAACGTTTGCCTAGAAGGAACCTATTCACTCGAGACTTGAAGATTACGAGGGATGAGTTTTTTCTTCCCACAAAACGATTTATTCTAGAATGCCATCCTTCTGAATGGTTATTACTTCTTAACTCTTCCCCTTCATAACACCAGATCTTAATAAAATTTACATCTTGCAGGCAATAACGATCGACGTACGAGTAAAATTTTGCTATTGTATCAGTTTTGGGCGATCTCTTCATGGCATAACTGTAACCAGTGCTAATATATTTTGACGGCAATCGGGCTAAGCCTGCACATCTCGCGCAATATGTCGCCGCTGAACTCTTGAATTGATTCCTAGCTCTTTCGCTTTTTTAAAAAGGCTACGACTGAAGTGATATAAGCAACCTTTTATATGTGTATCTGGAATGCTTGCTGTATGGCGTTTATAGCTGATTTTTCAAAATCGACTATCATTTTCGTTGGTTTCCAGGAAGGGAATTTAGTTTTGATTATGTCTAATAGGATTGCATATGTATTTTGTTTTTTGTCTTGGAGGAAAGCAAATAATAATGGTACTATTGTTTTAGTTATAGTATTGTAGCCGTGAATGCTATATAATTGATTGAACGGAGGTGGACATACCTTAAACGTACGATCTATCAACACAAATAGCCAGTGACTAACAAAGAGGTTTCAAGTATGTACATTGGAGGAAATAGGAACTAGAGGTGTCCTCCTATTACCTGTAACTGGTTAGGTAAATCTATTTACCAACGTGGACGAAGGCTTTTATTATATTTTATTTCTGGTTACAAAGTTACAAATATCGAAAAATAATTCTGCTTCCACAACTAGTTACAAAACAGCGAAAGAAAAATCTTCTCTGGTAACTGGTTAGGTAAATCTAGTTACCAACGTGGACGAAGGGGTATATTCTACATGCAATGCCTTAAGATTTAAAGTCTTAGCACGGTCTAGGAATATCGCCCTAAATCTACCGAACCAAATATACCTGTGTTCTCGTCATCATTTGAAGATAAAACCGTCGCTGCAATGGATCACACGCTCGTATATGGTAAAATATCTGGTGTGTCAGCTGTAAATATGTAGCCTTAGGTATTCTCCTCATGAAGATCATGGGTACGCCACAGAGCAGGTTGTTCATAACGTTGAGGTACCGTGCATGTGTCCAGTTCGAGTTAAGCTTTATGTATCTACTTGCTACTACGCCCACCTGTTTTACATATAAAGTTATCACGTTGAATAACTTTTACGACCTTTACTCGACGTTTAGCATTATTTATCCTTTTTGCTTTTATGGTGCCATTAGGTTGACGAAATTATACCTACTGCAGTTTTCAGAATTTTTCTCATGTTTTGATATTATCATTAAATCACCACAGGAAGAATTTATAATTATGAAACGTTTTTCGAAAAGCCTATATGTATTGTGAATTCGGTTATATTCTAAGATCCCATATATATATATATGCGTGGAAAAATGTCAGCGCGCAGACGGAACCTGTGTTACTGGCCCCTTGTTGGGCTGCTCTATTCAGGCATAAGCGGACACGTCTAATTCATAGCCGTACCTTCAGAGCCTTGGTTCAGTTGAAAGAGCTCTGCTCATACGGTCCCGAGATAAATGGTGATAAAATCACAATCATCTTCAAGTTCGCGGTAGATGGTAGTTTACTGTATCTAAAGCCGTTGCGGAAAGGCATACTTTAGTCAGTGTCAGAGACCGGTAACATTTAGAGTATTTTAGAGCCTTAAAGGGTTTATGTCGAGGGTCTCGTAAGTAATCTTGTTCGTAAGTGTAGAGCCATATACCATGAGCCTTCCAGCTTCTCCCTTGCAATTCTCATCATAGCTATTGTACAACCAAACTAATGCAACTGAAGAGGTGTAATAGTTCGATCAACCCGATTACTGCTACTAGAGGCACAAAGTTAAACATGCAAACATCATATGCACCTACCTGATGCCTAGTCAAATCAGGATGAGTTCCAACGTAAGAAAGTATCTTTTTGTCCAACAAGTTAAGTCTGCTAATTTCCTTGCCGTTGATATATTTAAATAGTGGCCGGAACTTCTCGAGGGTCTCATAAGTTATCTTGTTCGTAGGTGTAGAGCCCTTTACCACTAGCCAGGTGGCTGCCAACTTTTCCCTTGCGATTCTCATCATAGCTATTGTACGAGCCTGCTGGAACAATATATAACATTCTTTACTGCATTGATAGTGATTAAACGATGGATAACAAAACGTTTTTATCAGAAAGAACTTCACGCACAGCAGGGGTTATTGGTTCAGCACAAAGGCGCTTTATACCTCAACAGTTCTCTAAGAAAACATGTCAAATTATAAGAATTCTGTAGATTGAACATAAAATTGAGATAGAAGAAAGAACATTTTGATATTATTAAGATAGTAAATCAACATATAACCCACCTGAAGGTAAATGGTTACCCATGTGCCTTCAGAAGCAGGCCGTGGGGGAGGCGTGTCGTGTGTGCCCTACACACGCCTGCCAACTCACCGAAGCGGGATAAAACCCGACCCCACCAGGCGAGGCCGCGGTGGCGGCCAAAGTCCGCCGGCAACCCTGGGGTTATCCCTTCGAGGGCTTACCCGGGGTGCCCGGCAACGGACACTTGGGGAGGACACCGTGCGGTTTTAGTCGAGATACGACATAACCACCCCCGCTGGCCAGCGGGGGGGTATCCGAAGGGATTTCCGCACGTAAAAAAAATAAAAATAAAAACCCATGTGCCTTCTATTGGGCCTTCTGGGGCTCCAAGCGTTTATACGTACGGCATATGAACGCATGCAGCGCTTAAGACGACCACCGCAAGTTGTCACATTGAATATTAAGATGGAAAGGACGAGAAGAACAGTATAAGGCCTTCGGTACTCTCACATAACGTACAAAATGCAATAATTTTCTACTTACAATGTTATTTTCCTGGTCGATCCGGCCAATTATTAATAGGAAAATCACAAACAGAACTACATCTTCACATTATAGTGGTCATTCACGAAACAGTCGAGATTGTTTCTCATAACTTTTTAAGGAAATAATCAAATTGACCGTACTACTTAATATTAAACACGTTATTTTATTCGTCTATTAATTGATGTTTTTGGGTATCTTATCATCTCCTTTTAAGAATGAGATAAAAACCAATGAACACCTACAGATTGTAACACATAACGTGGTGGCAATCGCATGACATCCTCTATGCTCCCAGCAAGGAATATGGCGAAGGCGTCAACAGCAGTCTGCATATGATCTCGGGATATCTTCAGGTAAGCGTGGCCGCGGTGCAAGAATTCCGTGAAGGTCAGGTGCACGCTGCTTTTATTGTGGAACATTTCTGCTCTAAAGATGGAAACAAAACATTTTATGGTGAACTAAGTATAAAAAATTTTCGCCCCAAATTTGCCGTCCCATGGCTGCAGCTTACTAGGGCACGTCCCGTAGTAGCGGTGGTGAGACCCATCATGGAGAACTGGCTAGAGAGGTGACACGGGAGCCTCTTGTAACGGCAGAAGCAGGTGATCTTTGGAAAGGGGTGTTTCGGGGACCACCTGTATCAGATCAGGAAGGAGCCAACGTCTGAGTGCCATCACCGTGATGCAGGGGAGGACTCAGTGCTGCACAGGCTGGTAGAGTGCCCCGCGTGGGAGGTGCCGAGGCGGACCCTCGTGGCAGCCCTCGGAGTAGGCATCCTCTTGCTCGCCGCGATATTGCGGAGCACGAGCATGTGGGCTACCGCTGCCTCCTGTGAGAAAGTAACGCTCGAGAAAGAGACGGCGAAGCAGGTCCGAGAGAGACTCTGAAGGTCTCTCCCGATCCGCAGAGCCCACGAGGCGCGGAGGCGACTCAGGCGACCTCCATGAGCGCAGGCCTGGAAGTGACAGCTGGAGCCGCCTGTCACCCTAGCAGCCTGCTGTAGGCCGGGGTTTTTCCGGGGCAAGACGGGGACACCGTGGTTATCAAACCCGAGGGACCCATCTCGAAACCGGACTCTGCTGGCAAATTGGCCATTTAGGTAGGTACTTTACAAATAGTCACTGAATGTGTAGGTAGTAGGTAGGTCATTGTTTCGCAACCGCGAGGTGGCGGTTTCGAATTTCTCTCTTTACATAATCGGCGTGACCCACTCTCCACTCTAGTTAGGGTTCAACAAATTCTCGCAGTAACTAAGTGGTTCATGGCTACACTCAACGTTTAAAGATAAATAATACATCGAAACATGTGTCCGTCGCAGTCTGTCGTGCTTTGAGAAGTTAATCCTCACTTTGTTTTTTAAGAATTTTGCATTTACAAGTTAAGGTTAAAGCTAAGGAATAACAGAAAGTGGGAAGTCTCTCAATCAAAGAGAAGACGGACACTAAACAGCATAAATAATTTACTATTAATACTAATAATACGTAAGTTTATGTTACTTTTGACTAACCGCATTTCTCCTCCCGTAGGCAATTGGGCCATTATATCCACGACCGATTGTTTGATCTCATCTCTAATTTTTAATTTTGTGTCACTTGGAACTATAAACGAGTCGAGAAAGTTAGTTCATTTATCTCCAAGACCAGTGGGGTACCATAAAATTTACGTCGAAAATTACGCCCTTCAAGACTTTCGGGTTCAGCTCAACCTGTAAGCCGGTACACCTGCTAATTGAGGGACGAGGCTCTAGACCAACTATTAGGTTCCCGCTAACGCTAAGTCAAATCCTTCGTAATAAAGATTTAATGAGAGTTGAGGAAGCTCATGAAGTACGTAATAAGGACAAAAAACAGATGGCGGGCTGCTATCTCTGCCTACCCCGAAGGGAAAAAGGCGTGCACCTGAATACATGTATATATGAATAGTTCTGAATACCCACCTCGTTGTTGACCGTAGACAACTTGCTGTAT
Source organism: Cybosia mesomella (assembly GCA_946251805.1). Taxonomy (NCBI): domain Eukaryota; kingdom Metazoa; phylum Arthropoda; class Insecta; order Lepidoptera; family Erebidae; genus Cybosia; species Cybosia mesomella. The sequence continues at coordinate 27,449,195 of OX276390.1, forward strand.
TACTCCTTCGAATGTCTCTAACGGATCTAAAGGTAGATAATAATAAATATTAATAACGTAAGAAATATACATAAATTTAATTTCAATTCAATGCACCCCGCTGGCTGGTGAAGTCCAGAAGATACGGGCCACTATCCCAGACGCTGACGATCCTAAAATGGTGGTTCCTAACTTGACGGCGTCAACAGATGCTTTTTCACGCTCTGCTTGAAGAACCCGGGATTGTAAAAAGAAGTATATGAGTGTGATGCATCTATTTCGTCACGTATTATACGTACCTTTCAAATGGTGAAAGAATTAGCCCAATAAGTGCAGTGATTCCGAAGATTACCCTAAACATAAAAAAAACTGACAAAATTCGGCCTCTGTGTTTATAATATTAGTATAGATTATATCAATGGGTTAAGTTAAATAAGTAAATAGTTAAGTGTCGCTTTATTTACGTGCGAATACCTTCTCGGGCCTCACATCACCAGAACTAACGACGAGGTGAATACTGGGTATGTCGGACTTGAACCGACTAAAACCGTACATTGTTCCTTTACGCATGCCTGTATTGTCACTGAACCAGGCCCTAGGGCCTAGTAATCTTTAAATAACTAGACGAAATATAAAAACATTTACCTTGAAGTTTGGGGACAAGAGGTTTAATAGTTGCAAAGCTATAATTGTTTACGTCGATTATCTGCTTGGTGTACTGCCAGTCCTTTAGATTCATTAAATTTTGTTTCAATTGTTTTAAAGGCCGGCTATTCTGTACGTGACATTGAAAATCTGAAAAAGTATTGAAAAACATTTAAAGTTGTAACTTGAGTCATGGAAGCGGCAATACATTGCTTCTTTTACCTACATCGAGTTAGTCGTTAAATTACTTAACTCATAAACTTACGAGTTTTATGAACGGGAATTAAAGTGATTCTGGTAAGTATATGATCAGTGCAATCTGACCGAAACGTTAGAAAATTCAAAAATACAGTCAACGACAAAAGTTGATTAGGATTAAATTTTTACGCCCCTTTTTACATTGGAATACATGTACCAATAATAGATGTATCAGTAATTTTATAATCCCCAAAAGCATAAAGTTTATATATTTCATGTTTTGTTTATTATTTTATGAAATGTTTAAGAGTTACTGTGATTAATAAATTAGAATCTGTTAAGTTACTTTTGTCGTTGACTGTACCTACATCGCATATTACTCCTGCATACCGATACCACGATCGCGTTAATTTTCATGAAATAAGGATACAACTTTTGTACTTATTATAAATAACATAATTTTATATTTTAGGTCCTTACATATGAAATTGGCGTTTTGTAAGGGAGGAACATAAAATCGTTTTTTTTTAAATATAATATATTTATTTAATCAAAGTATCATTGCTATCTATGCACTTTTGCCATCTGATAGGTTGCTCATTGATCCCTTTTTGCTAAAAAACCATTCGGACGGGAATCAATAAAATCTTGGAAGGCGCTTTGGACTGCCCCATCGGAGTTGAATTTTTCCCTTGCAAGAAATTATCCAAATTTCGAAAAAAAATGGTAATCTGTTGAAGCAAGGTCCGGGAAGTACGATGGATGTCTTAGACATTCCAATTGAAGCTCCTGTATTTTGGTAGCGGTTTGTTGTGCAGTGTGTGGTCTAGCGTTCTCCTGAAGTAGCAGTGGCCTAGAGCAATTGACCATCCTCGATTGTTTATCAGCTAGCTTTTCCATCATGGTTAGTAGTTGCTGACAATGGAAATTCGCCGTAATCGTCTGGCCAGATTTAAGAAAGCTGTAGTGAACGACACCGGCACTAGTCCATAAAACGCTCATAAGTAATTTTTTTTAGTAAAAATTAGCTTGTGGCAGGATTTGGCTGGTTCACCAGGGTTCAGCCATTGCGAAGAGCGTTGCCGATTATCGTACAGGATCTACTTTTCATCACAGGTAATGATTCGATTCAAAATTCCTTCATTATTGTGCCGGTTGAGTAATGTAACGCAGCAGTCGACGCGCGTTTGTCGGTTTGCTGCACTCAATTCATGAGGTACCCACCTTTCAAGCTTTTTCACCTTCCCAATTTGCTTTAAGTGGATTAAAACAGTTTTATCACTAACACCGCAGCCTGTAGCAGTTCCGGACGTATTTTGCCATGGATTCGTTTCCTCAATAGCCTTCAATTCTTCATTAACAACCTTGGTCTCCGGCCGTCCACGGGGCTTGTTCTGCAGGTAGAAATTTCCAGAACGAAAACATTGGAACCAAAAACAAAAACGCACTGTGTTTTCTTTTGCGACACCGCCGCCATACACGTCATTAATCCTTCGAGCCGTTTCTGCAGCACTGGTGCACGATGGAACTCGTACTCGTAAATAACGCGTTATTTCAAGTTTTCCATTTTGTAAACTGAGTGACGCAAAGAAAAAACCAAAAGAGAAAAAAACAAATGAGTACCTAAATAGCTGTACAATTTTGAAATTGGAATTCCTAACCAATGAGGAGATATTTGAGATCAAAGTGGCCAGTACGATAAAATGCCAATTTCATATGTAAGGATATATTATTTATTGTATTATATACTAGCTGATGCCTGCTGTTTGTTTAGATAATTTTTTTAGTGACAGTGTATACTTAAGTAAGTCTGTAATAAGTGCGTTGCCCTCAGATCACTGTGGTCAAATAGTATCGTTTTCCAAGGGAAATAATAATCAACCTAAAGAGAAAATTATGTGTAGGCCCATAACCTCTAACAAAATTAGAGAATTCAAAAACTTGTTAGAGAACAAGCTTAATACTGTAGCTTACCTTGGCAATAATCCTGATGTTCATTACAATAGTTTATTTAGTACATTAACTAATGCTTTTTCACATACATTCAAACAAAAATGTAAAAAGCACAGTACTAAATCTAAATTCTGTGAATGGGCTACTGTAGGTATATATAAAAGTAGACGAACGCTATTCGATTTATACGCCCAAAAGCAGTACAATTTTGACGGTGGTTTCATTGACTATGTTAAAAACTACTCCAAGTTATTCAAAAAAGTATGTAAACAAGCAAAAGCCATTCACATTAAAAGGAAAATACTTGAGGCTCCTAATAAAATGAAGGAAACTTGGAAAGTTATTCACAAAGAGTCTGGTAAATGTAAAATGAGGGATATTATTACTAAAATTAAATTAGAAAACAGGGATATAACCTCTCCAAAAGATATTGTAAATGCGTTTGAAGATTATTTTACTAATATTCCATTGAAACTCACATCCTCTATTAATTCTAACGCTCAAAGTGCCGAGAGTGCCCTTCTTGAGAGTAATATCAGTTCTTCCAAATTTAACTTCAAACATATTGACCTCATTGACATATTAAAAGCATTTAAAAATCTCAAAATGAAAAAGTCTAAAGATTACTGGGGCATGTCAGTTACTTTAATTAGTCATGTAATTAATATCATTGCACCTGATTTAGCACTAATTTTTAATGAATGTATAGATGAAGGCACATTTCCTAATTTAATGAAACATAGTAAAATAATACCACTATTTAAGAAAGGATCTAAGTCAGAACTTGGAAACTACCGCCCTATCTCTATTTTGCCAGCTTTGAGTAAGGTGTTTGAAAGAGTGATGCTCAATCAAATGCAACTACATTTCAAAACCAACAATCTTTTTCACAGCCAACAGTATGGCTTTACTGGCGGGAAATCTACCACCGATGCGGGAGTTAGCCTAGTTAACTTAATTTACGACGCTTGGGAGGGATCGCAGGATGCTATTGGGGTATTCTGTGATCTTTCTAAGGCGTTTGATTGTGTTGACCATCAGACACTTTTGCTCAAGTTACGTCGGTACGGTTTTGACAAAAAATCCACAGAATTAGTAGAATCTTATTTAACAGATAGACTTCAGACTGTTGATGTGAATAACGTTAAGTCAAATGGATCAAACTTAAAAATAGGTGTACCCCAGGGATCAATCCTAGGACCTTTTCTCTTCTTGGTTTACATCAATGACCTGCCTAATATAATTGAAGCACAAGCTGGCATAGTATTGTTTGCGGATGATACGTCGCTAATATTCAAAGTAGATCGGCGTAATACAAATGCAAATAATGTTAATAATATTTTGAACGCCATTTCAAATTGGTTTTCTGCAAACAACCTATTGTTTATTTATTTATTGATTAGGACAGCCATTGGTTAATACAACAATACTATGCTATAATTACACAAACGATCGATCTATTTGGTTGTTTAACCTTTTAAGGCAGCCACTGCATGCTCAATTTTGATCGAGTTCAAGGCTCAAATCGGGCCGGCTCAAAAAAAAACAAACAACATAAAATACACAAACGTCACAAGAAAAGTTTTAAAATAGTAATAGATTAATTTGTCACAATGGTGCATAATGTCAAATTTAAATGTAAATTAATGTCAAGTAAGTAATTATAATGCAATCATGTCAATTAAACAGTTATTATGAGTTATATCTAAAAAAGGATAATAAAAAAAAAAAAAAAAAAAAAAAAATTGAATGAATACATATCAACTTCAAACAAATTAATGTCAAACGAATCAAATCAAGTTAAAATCAAAATCAAAATTACAATCAAAATCAAAATCAAAATTAAAATCATAAATTAAAATCACAATTAAAATAAAATATAAATCAAAATTAGTTTCAATGACCAATCAGGAATGCCTTGAGAATCGCTAACATTGTTCTAGGTCAACTTTAATTTGATCATTTTTTTGAAGGTGGTGAGTGAATCATGGTAGATATCCACTGACGAACTGCAACTATTAAGTAACCGACATAGGCGGGGAATGACTGAATTCCTACCAAACTCTGTTTTCCTGAGAGGGGCTGCAAGAGGTGCGATCGCTTTCCTCGGGTTTCTCAAAGGCACAGTCAGTCTAAATTTACTCAATAACTGTGGGCAGTCTATCAGCCCTCTCATAATTTTGAACAAAAAAGACATATCCAAAAAGTCTCTACGCTGGGCAAGAGATTGCACACCGAAGTGTAGCTGCCTCTCATTGTACGACGTCAAGGAATATTTCAGTCCTACACTGTGGCATAAATGCCATAAGAACCTCTTCTGTACTCTTTCCAGTCTTAAAGAGTGAACAGCGTAGTGCGGCCTCCATATTTGACTACAATACTCCAAAATGCTACGGACTAAGGTGTTATATAATAAAATCTTTGTATTTGGTCTTCGGAAAGCTTTTCCATTACGAATGACAAAACCCAGCATTTTCGAGGCTCTCTTGATAGTCTGCTCTATATGAGGCACAAAAGTTAACTTACTGTCAATGACAACACCCAGGTCCCTCACAGTTTCAACCTCCTCTATACTACTGCCCTGTATGCAGTAGGACGATGCTGTAGGTTTTAATTTCCTGGTGAACCTTATAAAGCAGCATTTTTTGGGATTCAGTTGCATGCCGTTCATAGTGCACCAGTTTATCACCTGATTTAGGTCATTCTGCAATTCAGTAACGTGATTAGATGTTGAAATTACTTTTGCAATTTTTAAATCATCAGCATACATATAGGGCACAGAGAAGTTCAGGTATGAGGGCAAATCATTGATGTAAATATTAAATAAAATCGGGCCCAAATGAGAACCCTGCGGTACCCCCGATGTTATGTCATATGACTTGGATCGATAACCATTTACTACTACATAAAACCTCCGATGGCTCAGATACGATTCCAACCATGATAAGAGATGGCCAGTGAAACCGTACCTTGACAACTTATGTAAAAGTGATCCATGGGGCACTCTATCGAAGGCTTTACTGAAGTCAGTATAAATGACATCCATTTGCCCTCCACGGTCGAGGGTACAAGTTACATCATCGATAAAGGTCGCCAGGTTAGTGCATGTCGAACGGGAACTCACAAACCCATGCTGGCAATCAGCAAGGGAGGATTTGAAATGCCGCAGTACAACCGGACACACAAGTGACTCGAAGATTTTGGCCATGGTGGATAATAGCGAAATTGGCCGATAGTTTTCGACTAAACTGTCCTCATCGCCCTTGTGCACGGGAACCACCTTTGCCAGTTTCCATGTTGTGGGAAATAGTCCCACTTGTAGAGATTTGCTATAAATCATCCACAAGGGAAGTGTCAGTGCCTTGGCACAGTTTTTAATAAATATTGGCGGTATGTCATCCGGACCTGCTCCTTTATTAGAGTTTATATCGCAAAGCTTTCGGTACACTGCTGACGGTTGCAATTCTAAGATAGACATTACTTGGGAAGAGTCTGGGATGTTTTCCAAATATCCCGTAGGAGGATTTGGCTGTGTATCATAAACTGAGGCGAAGTAACCAGCGAACATTTCACAAATATCGGTACCGTCTGTGGAGGTTTGAGACCCATTCGTCATCGTCCCCGGATAGGAACCCACATTACCCCGTCTACTTTTCATGAAAGACCAGAAACATTTTGTATTCTGTGCAATTTTATCTTCGGCTGCTGCAATATAAGTATTATATGACTCAATAGCCAGCCGTTTGCACTGCTTATTAAGTATCTGCAAATCGAGACCATCCCGCGCATTGCCATACTTTTTAAATTTGCGAAACAGCTTTTTCTTCTCCCTTAATGCTGTTATGAGTTTTTTATTGAACCAAGGAGGGTTTTTAGACCTACCAACAATCTGTCTTGGTACAAATTGTTCTATGGTACTCTTCAAGATGGAATAGAGATTCGCCACCATGGCATCCACACCAGACTGTGAGTCCAAGGTTGTTTTCCAATTAATTGAGCTTAGGCTTTCGTTAATTTGTTCATAATTGGCCCTAGCAAAATTGTATCTCGTACGAGATGGATGTTGTGTGAGTTTTACAGGTGTGTTTAAGGAAATATTAAACAAGAGAGGGGGATGCAGCGGATCAACCCTAGTAAGTGCATCGTCAGATACATGCAGCGAACACTCAACAGATCCATCCAAAAGAACTAAGTCTAATATTTTGTGCTGACTATTGAGTACAGTATTACATTGTTGTAGGTTGTTAACATGTATAAAATCGAGCACTTTTTGTATTTTTTGGGATCCGGTAATAAGTGGAGATGACCTATTTATTATTGTCCAATCTATTTGTGAAAGGTTGAAGTCCCCTACGATACACGGCACACAGTTTGCCTGCTCAATAATGCTATTACAATTGTCAATAAACAATTCCAACAACGTTTTATTGACAGGTGGGCTCAGATATATAGAGCCAAAAGCCAGATTGATGGACTTACTACCATCAGTTTTTTCAATTGTTACCCATAAGTCCTCACATTTAGTTTCCCACTGTTTTCTACGCTGAGGGTTGTGTACTTTTAATACAGCCACCAAGACTCCTCCACCATCCTTTTTGTCCCACAAACCAAGATCCCTATCCCTCCTAAAGACCGTATATCGTGCATCAAAAAGTTCAGCATTCAGTATATGGTCCTGTAACCATGTTTCCGTTAAGATAATGACATCATAATCACAACAACATAGATTTCGGTAAAAGATTTGTGTTTTAGTTTTAAGACCCTTTACATTCTGATAATATACCTTTAAGGTAGTGAATTATAATATGTAACAATCACAGTAGCATTTGTTTGGTTTTTTCTTGTACAATCAGGTAAACGTACCCTAATGCAATTTAGATAAAGCTTCAATGTTCTTAATAAATAGTTGTTCAGTGCCCTCGACCTTACGCACGTACACACGACCATTTCGAACCCAGACAAATTTGTAACCGAGCTCTTTAGCTTTAAGTCTTGCTGCCGCGTGCAATGCCTTATTTGTTGGTGAAAGGTGTTCCATAACAAAAACGGGATCCCTGTTGCCTGTAAAGCCTAAATGACTATTGTTCAATTTTTCATTAGGCTTTGCGCGATTGAATTTCATAACTGATGCTAAAATGTTGTCTCGGAAAATCTGGGAGTTAAATTGTACAACGACTCCTCGAGGTCTTGATGATGCGTTGTTTATTTTTGCAATTCGGGTGCAGTTTCTTATGTTCTCTGCGCCCACCGTGCATCCTATGGTGTCGCCGAGTTTCTTGACCACCGAGATAAGATTCTCTGACTTTGATTCCTTCAGCCCCTGAATTTCAATATTACAAGCTCGGGAGTACTGTTCAAGTAAGTTGACCTGGTTCTTGAGTTCGTGAACGCACGATTGTAAGTTTTTGTTCTGATCCTCAAGGAAGATCAGTCGCTCTGAAGTCACAGTATGGCTCTTCATAATATCTTCATATTTGGTATTCATGAAAATCATAGAATCTTTCACGTCTTGAAGGTCATTCTGTATTGATTGTAGTTTCTCCCCAATGGCCAAGTTCAGAGAGGCTTTTAATTGGTTTACATGCGATGACATTTCTTCGCGCAAGATTTCTCTTATAACATCTCGTATATCATCTTTCGTCAATTGTGGTTGCTGAATTTTATCTGGAGACAGCGATGGTGCTGGCCGTTTTTTAGAGCGTTTACTGCCGAGCGAGTCTGCATTTATATGGTTTGTACTCAGTGGCATCGTATCTCTTTTACCCCTTGGAGCTTGACATAGCTGGCACATCCAATCATCCATAGATTTCACATTAACTGATTGAATACCTAGACATGTAACGTGATATCTTTTCCTGCATTTTGTGCACAGCAAGTGATCTTCATTTTTTAATTCCTTATTGCAACACTCTGGCAGCATAGTGACCCCTGACAAACACTTATTAACAAGTTGTATTATTGCAAGTCACTAATAGTAATTCTGCAGGCGCTTACTTAACGTTCCGGAACTAATAAATTATCTCAATTATCAATAAAATATTTCAATCAATACGTTTAATATATTCAAAAATTATCCAAATATTGCTGCCGGACTCAAAAAAATATGTTTACATAGTGCTGGTGGTAACAGGGTTCGAACTCGGTATCATTGGAGAGATCAAAAATAAAACTCAGCATTTACACCACTGGACCAGTGAGTAACTCACAAAATATGCAAAATTAGCGTGACAGTTCGAAGCACTTAGCTGAAAATCGATTAATGCTAATGATAGACATTTATTGCTATTATACATATATACACAAGTCTTTTGTTAATCACTGACCGAGTTCACACAGTTTAAATAAAAAACGGATTTTAACTTAAGTTTTTCGTTGCTTATCCACCGACACCACAACACTGAATATTATTGTTTATGTAGACACATAGAGAATCGGATTCCACGTAAGTTGGTATAAATTACTAGTGTGTAGATAAACTTTCAACCATTTTTTTACTCAAAATTGCAGAGGCAAAATTAAAACGGGTCACCCCTGTTCGCGTTCGAATCATCCAGAATCCATTGTTGAATGCAGAAAAGACCAAATGCATTAGGTTTACACTGCCTAATGTGAGGCAAACACACGTTGATATCATGCTGGGGGGGCAAAGGTTGGAATTTGTAAATAGCACTACCTTTCTAGGAATTACAATGGATTCGAAATTGCAATGGGGTGACCATATCACTATTTTGGCCAATAAACTCAGCTCTGCTGCTTACGCTGTCAGACAGATTAGGCGGTTGACAGATGAATCTACTGCTAGGCTGGTATACTTTAGTTACTTCCATAGTCTGATGTCCTATGGAATACTACTTTGGGGGAATGCAGCAGATTTAGAAACTATCTTTATATTACAAAAAAGGGCAATTCGTGCCATTTATTGTTTAGGTAAGAGAGATTCTCTTAGGGAACGATTCAAAAATATTAATATTTTAACTGTAGCTTCCCAATATATATTCGAGAACATACTGTATGTCAGGAAAAATATTTCCAATTTTACAAAAGTAAGTGACATTACAGACAGAAATCTGCGCAATAAAAATAAACTGATCCTTCCATGTTATCGGCTCAGCAAAGTTAGTGATTCTTTTAGGGGGGAAGGTATACGCTTTTATAATAAATTACCTGAATCGGTCCTTGGTATGCCTGACAATAAATTTAAAACCTTTATTAAGACCACCTTATGTAAAAAAGCATACTATAGGACAGATGATTACCTTAAAGACAAAAATGTCTGGCTTGAGCATGGTGCAGGCCCCTCTTATTGCTACAACTACAGCATAATATTGTAGTAGGCAACCTTTTTTTTACCATATTTTAACTTTTTAAATTATTTTAACGTTTAACTTAGGTTAAATTTTTATTTTAACTTTTGTTTTTTTTATATACCTTTATTTATCTTGACACGAGACAAAAATGTACATTCGTCCATATTTAGTCTTAAGAAATCACTATTTATAATATGACGTCTCGAAAATGCCGCAGTGGAGTTTGTTGCGCCGTTTCTTCTCCACTAGGGCCTAGGAAGCGGTGGTAAACTTAGTTTTAAGCAGATTTTGACGTCAAAAAGATGTAATTACGTTGCACTATTTTGAAAAATAAAGACTTTGACTTTGACTTTGTTATGATTTTTTGGTCATATTTCCGGTTCTACCTAACCAATTGTAATCAAACATACACCAGATTTTAAGTCTGACCAAGACTTTTCTAATAGAGAAGAAAGCCACATCAAAATCCGTTCACTAGATTTAGCGAACAGACAAGAATTCCAAAAAAAAAACATTTTGTGTTCAGAATCGTTGATTTAACATATCCCAAATACTTTTTAAATATCTCTAATGTATATACAGACACAACTAATTTTTAATTTTATAATAGTATGGATTTTATTAAATATAACAGGTTCGTATAAGTTAAGTTGAATCTAATTCGAAATAAACGAATATCTCTCTTACTCTATCCGTGTGATAGAAAGTTCATCACGGGCCCATTGAGCACATTTTTCACTCTTTTAATTTATTTGAAACTACAGCTAATACCCGCGTCTCCGGCCGTGCGGAGGTTGGTTATCGTTTTTTGGCCATATCTCCGGTTCTGCTTAACCAATTGCAATCAAACACGGCAGATTTTAAGTCGGACCATGAACTATCTAACAGAAAAAACCACTTGAAAATCTTAGAATTCCAAAAGAAATATTTTTGTGTTCAGGATCGCTCATTTAACATAACCCAAGTATTTGTTTTAAATACCTATCGCCAATGTACAGACACAACTTATTTATAATTTTGTAATAGTATAGATAAGGCTCGGGCCCCGAGGATCTAGGTAGGGCTACCTAGATCCTCGGGGCCAGGCACTTAAAAACACATTCATAAAGGTTACATAATTATATGGGTTACACTATGAAAAGGTTACAGAATGAAATTGTTACACTTATAAATGTGGTATTGAATCTGTTAATCGTTACCACGTTCAATTGTGTAACCGTTATATATATGTAACAGATATTAATCTGTTAACAGTGTTAATAAGTATTAACCGAAATGCTACGATGCCAAAGGACAAAATGCCCATGTCAGTATGGAAATCGGTTGCACACTTTTTTTTGCTATGTCACATAAGTATAAACTGCATTAAATAGCCTGCATTAAGTATTATCTCAAATATAAACGCATATTGTAACAGAACTTGGGGTTATTGAGAAATTAAATTATTACAACGAGAAAAACAACAAACACAAGAAAATATTGTGACACAGACTGTTGAACTGACGTTTTAGTAAGACAGGGATACCATGTATAAATTAAGAGAAAACTACCAATGAAGCACACAATATTTTACAACTTTAACTGATTATCACTAATAATTTACGAATACATACACGAAATATTAAGATTTCATAACTGCATTATATTTGAATGTCACATTGCGAATTATTATCACGTATTATTATTAAACCATTTTATTTTAAAAAGATTGGTATATTTGCATTCTACCGCCAATGGATTATTTTATATAATGGTAACAATTAAATTAAAGTGGAAACGATTATTCATTCAATTTTCATATCTTTATAAGTTAAATTCAAACCCCAAGTTCTTTAGAAGCGATTTAGTGTTGAAAAGTCATACTATAATCAATATAATTTTTTAACATTTGAAATATTGACGCGTACGTCTAAAAGCGCAACCAAGAATGGGCATTCTCCATCCTATTATATTTATAATCAAAATTTATAAATAAAGGTAGTTTGTACACCCCCAAGTACTTTAGGACGTTATTTCTGTTACACTTATTAACACTTATAAAACGTACCACTTTGAGTATGGTACACTTTCGTATCTGTTACATTTATAAATGGGTTTCTTCTAAAACCGTTTCAAAAAACAGTGTTAAAACACGTTATTACGGTTACAGCTTGGGTCCCTAGCCAACATCACCTGCTAGCCGGTACACCTGCTGATTAACGGACGAAGCTCTGGAGCAGGCTTTTGTTTTGGTGTTGGGAGCTTGATGATAATTTTTTAAAACAAATTAATTTAGTATATATTACCAGAAATGAAGTCCTGCCTCATAAGGGTGAATTGTTTGTTAGTATAGCAGATCACTAACTGAACACCGATCGTAAGTAAAATCAACTTAGTTATTAACATTGTCTGCTATAAGTGCTACGACTGAGAATATTAGAAACTGAAGGGTAATAAAATCAGTGAGGCTATGCAATAAACATCTTTTTAAATTTTATATTTAGGTAATGTAGGTATGCCTCAATGCTCTAATTTTATACCATGTTTGTGTAAGGTTTTAGACGTACGTCAGGCTGGCCCGGCCCATTGAAATTTGGTAATGAGATTGGTATCAATCGAATGTACCCCTTTATACAAACATATGTAACGCTTTCGTTTTCAATGTAACTCTTTTTAAAAGAAAATACAAGCACTTCTTGGTGGCCGGAATTTTGTTTCATTCAACAAACTATACGTCCTGAAATTAGTTAATGACTGATGGTCACTCATCGAGAACTTTCTTAGATTTTGATAATCTAGTCAAACAGAAGGCTTAAGGGTATACGACTAAAACTAAACGAATGTAACTTTCTTTTCTAAGCTATATCAATTTTTTACTGTACAAATTGGCATAAGATTATAGGAGATTTTAAAGCTTTTAGGTGGCCGGACTGAAATAATTTCAAGTACTTATTTCTCTCTAAATATATATTATAATCTTAAATGAAAGCGTTACATATATTCTATATCAATATACCTCCTTATGTACTGGTATTGTTTATTGGTAGGTGTTGCAGTTTTACTGTTTTGTACTAATTAAATAATTTCAGCCCGGTCACCTACAACTGCTAATATCTCGTATGCTATTTCGTTTTAGGATTTGAATTTGTGTTACGTATGCATAAATTATGGGGTACATTTCATTTGTAGCAAAATATTGTCAGTACGTTTTGTAGATTAGTGGCAAACAAGGTGGCCGGGCTGAAAACGTCAGGCTGGCCACCAAGAAGTGCTTGTACTTTCTTTTAAAAAGAGTTACATTGAAAACGAAGGCATTACATATGTTTGTAATAAGGAGTACATTTGATATGTAACAAAATATTGTCAGTATGTTTTGTAGATTAGTGGCAAACAAGGTGGCCGGGCTGAAAACGTCAGGCTGGCCCGGCCACCAAGAAGTGCTTGTATTTTCTTGGGCCAGCCTGATGTACGTGGTTTTAGTAGGTAAATGTTATTCCAAACAAATCAAAAATATTGCGATCAGCTCAGGGGAGCCGCTATTCAAAAACGGGATAGGTTACCCCAAGAAATGCTGGATAACTTGATTCTCAGCATGCCCAGGAGGATCTCCGCAGGTATTCGAGCCAGGGGAGGAGTTATATTATATTGAATGTAAACCTTTCATTAATAAATTGTTGTTTAAGTTTGGATAAACAGTCTTCTTCTTTAAATCAAATTTCTTTTACAATTACGTTATGATTAATTACCCAATTTTTTTTATTAAAAATAAAAAAAAGTTTTATTTTTTAATTTCAAACGGTATTTATATTTAAAGAAAACACACATAAAAATTTTTTTCTTCATAAAGTTCAATTTAAAAAAATTTTTTGATGCAATTTCCCTGGTTAAAATCAAAATCCAACTAAATAACTATGTGTGCACATATTACGACGATATTTCTTCATTGTGAGTTGCAGCAACTTCCACTATAATAAATAATTAAAATGTAATTCATTCTTACTAATCTTCTTTATATTATATATAAAAATGGATTGCTGTTCGTTAGTCTCGCTAAAACTCGAGAACGGCTGCACCGATTTGGCTAATTTTGGTCTTGAATTATTTGTGGAGGTCCAGAGAAGGTTTAAAAGGTGAATAAATATGGAAGTTGTTATCGATTGAGGCAGTACGAAGTCTGCCGGGTCAGCTAGTAAGATATAAAGAATGGGATAGTAGATAGAAAATGCTACTGAATATAATTTTAGAGGATTTAGTACTTTTTGCAATGGAAGCTGGACTAATCATATACAAAAATATATATATATTTTTTTATTTTTTTTTTCTAAACCCAGTTCAGACCATTTTCGACCCTCTATAACTATAATAAATTGTTTTTTTTAATATATATAGAATGTATTTGAAATAGTAGATTATTAACCAAGGGGATAAAGCAGTGTCTTCTGTCGCGGGTGACGATTTAAATCGCGAGCGTAAAGAAGGACTCGTGGTTTACTCCCGAGCGTAGCGAGGGTGTTAAAAACTTAAATCACGAGCGAAACGAGGGATTTAAGACGAGTCCTGAGTGTAGCGAGGGATTTAAGTTCACCCAAGACTAAGACAGCTTTATCACCGAGGAAAATACTCTACTTTTCGTACTATTTGCGAAAAAATTTACACAATAATAATATAAGATAAGCATTTATTAAAAATAATGACAATTAAAAGTAAAAGTTAACATTCGAAACATTGGTCCAATTATTGATAGAGAGAGTTACATTTTTGTTTGGTACATTTATTGTTGATGAGTTGATTTGAGTATTTCTCTGTTCTTGCGTCTGAGGAACTTGCGTTTCATTGTAGATAGTATACGTCGGAGACTGGTGGTGGTGCATCGTGAGTTGCGGACGAAGATAAGATGCCGGAAGTTGATGGTTGTGGCTCTGATGGATTAAGTTTTATATTTTTGTTAATTTGACTGCTTAATATGGTTTAATGTGGTTTCGCCATTGAGCTTTCTATATAACCCTCAGCTACTCCATCAGAGCTCCACCCACCGTGTCTTTTTATTGACGTAATATCCGTACCTTTTTTTTCTAGAAATTTTTCCACATTTTGAGTCGTAAAAATTTTAGACTTCTTTGCGCAATGCCCTTCTGATTTTCTTTTTAAAAAAGCCAGTAATTTCGTGAATCTATTTATTTCAATGCTGTGTTTGATGCTTATTGTTAAGGTCCGTGGTTCGTAACAGACTATGACCTGATAAGGTTCCAAATAGACTGCCACTACTTCGCGGTCGCCTTCAGTGGACTGTATTTGATGGATGTTGGGTCGAAGAATGAAACACTTGGATGGGTGGACTTCATTGACGTCAGTGAGGCATCGGATGTACTTGGCCCAGCACTACTCTTGATCTACTACTTCCTGTTGAGCTTCCTTGTTCCTTGAGAGACTCTTGTTGTCTACTTGTTGCCCAATGTCCAATATTTTCCTAACAAATGGTCCCTGCTTTTATAGTCTTTTGTAGTGCTGGCCCGCGATCCAAATTACCTCACCTCCGCATTTCCATTTATTTATAGAACTCATGTTTTACATATTAATCACATAGCATATATGTACATTGGTAGCAATAAGAGTTGCACGACGATAGGTACTTACATCTGTACCGTGCGACGTCGGGCTACTGAATGACGGGCGGATTGACCCCTCAGACTTATATTTGGGCCCTGCCTCCCGCGAGCTACTATATAATAAAATGGCACCAGCCGGGGGAGCGCATATTCGCTTCTTACGGCGTGGGAGGCAGTCGCGGGGTGTAATTAAACTTACATACTAGTATACAAAGTCGTATTTCCTATTTATACGAAGTTATGTTAGATTCTGAGTAATGCATTTACGTAATTATATTTGCAATTATGCTTTTCGGGGAATGTACTTTCTTTATTAAATTTGGCTCTAACATACTTAATTACTCAGAAAACTAACTCCTAACAGTAGTAAGCTATTTATCTTAGCTTAATATCAAAGTTATTACATAATTACGTTTTAATTTACGTAAATCTAACATTTTCATAATTTATTCGTTATATTCACGCTTACTTAATCTACGTGTCACTGGCACATGTGTCTATAGTCTATTTGTGTCGTGCACATTCTCCCGCCGTCGCTGACCCTGGTTCGTCTGCGAGCTCCGTTGGTAGCACGACGATCTTCTTCGTAGGCCTCCTCAGCACGTGTCCGCTGCTGATGGTGACGTCCACGACTCGTACCTCGCCGTCGGCTCCTGGGAACACCCGGCTGACGCGTCCTCGCGGCCAGGTGTTGCGCGGCAGATTAGAATCGCAGATGATGACGACGTCCCCGACCTTCGTGGAGACGCCGGTGCTGGTGGGCTCCCGCCGGTGTTGCAATAGGGGAAGGTACTCCTT
Source organism: Cybosia mesomella (assembly GCA_946251805.1). Lineage (NCBI taxonomy): Eukaryota > Metazoa > Arthropoda > Insecta > Lepidoptera > Erebidae > Cybosia > Cybosia mesomella. The sequence goes on from OX276390.1 coordinate 27,465,660, forward strand.
CACCCACCTCCTCCAGAAGATGTCAGCCAGGGCTTGAGCTCGCTTCCATTGTTGGCGAGCAGTCACGTCGTCTGCAGAGAAGTGCCCTGGTGGTGGCACATGGCAGTTGGGCCCGATGAGGATGTGGTTCGGCGTGAGGGCCTCGGGATCGTTAGGATCAACCGAAACATGTGTGAGGGGTCGTGAGCTGGGATGCTTTTCCATCATGGTGACACGAAGCACTTTCACTGCTTTCACCATACGTTCCCATGCCCCCCCCCCCCCATGAAGGGTGCGGAAGGGGGTATGTACTTCCACACGATGTGTTGATTCGTAGTTTCTTCTTTGAGCGCGTCGAGTGCGGCTTCTGCTAGCTCCTTTTCCGCTGCCTTGAAGCGCGTAGCGTTGTCACTCTTTTTCTTCGTAGTGTCTGGGTATGTACTTCCACACGATGTGTTGATTCGTAGTTTCTTCTTTGAGCGCGTCGAGTGCGGCTTCTGCTAGCTCCTTTTCCGCTGCCTTGAAGCGCGTAGCGTTGTCACTCTTTTTCTTCGTAGTGTCTTCTATCTCGGCGGGGCGGTGTGCAACGAAAGATTTATACACACGCGGCTCCGACCTTATCCATGTGGGCGCGGTTCGCGAGTCGCTCCAATAGGTCTTCTCTGTTAATTCGTAGTCGTGTTCTTGGGTGGCTTGAGCCAGGCGCGCTGCCAGTAGTGCAGCTTGAAGCTCGAGGCTCGGCATGGAGATGGGCTTCAACGGGGTCGCTCTGCTCTTCGTGGCTGCTAGATTGTAGCGGCCGTTGAGCTGCGTGAACCACCTTCACCATCGCTCCCGTAGCTCTGCTGGGAGTGGGTCGTCCCATTCCATCTTATAGCGCCATGTGTTCTGAAAAATACGTTTACTGGGAATTAATATCGGTGAGATAAAGCCGACCGGATCGAATGAGGCTTCTCGCTTCGTTGGAGGTCGCGTGTTTGTTTCCACTTCGCGCTGGATCTTCAAGTTGCTTGCGTTAAAGCCAAGATGATCTTCGTTGACGTGCCATGTTAGACCCAATGTTTTTTCTGTCTCTTGGCCGTCGAGTTCCACTGTAGCACTGCTGTCTTGTGGCAGTGATAATTCTTCAATCTCGGTGTCGCCGTCGTGTACCAGTTGAGGCGGCTTGTGCGGCTCGGCGGGGTTGATGACCGGGAAGTGAGGTAGGTACCACGTCCTTCCCTTCTGCGGTGGCATAGGAGCTGGTTCTGCATAGCCTGACTTGAGTAGGTTTTCCAAATCTTCATCCCTATCGAGTCTTCGTTCGAGCGTAAGCAGACTCTTCTCAGCTTCCTTGTAGCTTTCTTCTTTCCACGGCAGTCCGGTCTCATATCTTCCATCTGGTAACCGCCGGCCTTTTACTTGCAATTCTCGCAGTTCGGGATCTTCTCGGGGGCGTCGGGGTTCGATGCCCAGTGACTCCAACTTGAGGTCCTTCTTCACTGTGTTCTCAATGGAGTCCTTTACGCGCTGTTGCAGCGTACCGCAGAATGACACTGTTGCAGTCATTGAACTGCTGCATCCGTGTTCGGGATCTTCTCGGGGGCGTCGGGGTTCGATGCCCAGTAACTCCAACTTGAGGTCCTTCTTCACTGTGTCCTCAATGGAGTCCTTTACGCGCTGTTGCAGCGTACCGCAGAATGACACTGTTGCAGTCATTGAACTGCTGCATCCGTGGAGCACCCATCCCAGCTGAGTGAGCGACGCCACAGGCTGGTTACGGCTTCCGGTGCGCAGCTGACGGGTTACGATGAGATGCCAGTTGTCTTGTCCCAATAACACTTTAGGTGAAGCCTTTTTATACGTTATCTTATCGCGTATGTCTTCCAGATGTTCGCAGCCGTTGAGGTGCTCTTCATGCACTGTATCGGGTGAGAAGCGGAGTCGGTTCATGGTGCGGGCGGTTAAGTCGTACTCTTCATCGGCGTACTTCCCTTTGATGAATAAACTCACTGTCTTGCTCTCGTGCTTCATTTCACTGTTTACACCTTGGATGCAGATCTCCTTGGTTGGTCCGTCTGCCCCGATGACGTCGGCTATGGTCTCATCTATCAGCATGATCGTGCTTCCCTCGTCCAATAAGGCGTAGGTATTGACGCTACCGCTTGGTCCTCTTAGTGTCACTGGTGCCATCTTGAGGTAGGCCTTGCGCTGACTGCGGGGAACTGCTGCTGTGGCTACTTCTGCCGTTGAGGTCGTGATGTCTTCCTTCTGTTCTTCACGGTCTCTTGGCGGCATATCGCGATGCAGTAGTCGGTGATGCATTATCTGGCACCCGTTCTTCCCACAGGCTGGTGCTCTGCATGTGGCGCGTCGGTGGTTACTTCGAAGACAGCGAAAACAGACTATATTCTTCTTGGCTGTTTCCCATCTCGCGGTGTTGTATAGGGCGATGAACTGCTTGCAGTCAGGTAGCTTATGATCCCTGCTACACTGTGGACATCTCTCTTCTGATGTCTTCTTGTTGATGGTGAGCGTCTGTTCAACTCTTCTGCTTCTTTGAGGACGATAACCGGTTCTTCTGTTGTCTTCTGTGTGGTTCACCTCTGGGAGCGCGTAGGAGCTGCACTTGTCTGCCTCTTCTGACAGGAACACAGATATCTTCTTCAGTTCTGGTATGTCTTCTTTCTTCTTTGCAGCGAAGTCGTACCACTTGTTTCGGAGTATAGGTGTGAGTTTCTCGATGATACTTCTGCACATCTCTGGACTGTGTAGGTAGTGCGGCTTCCTCAAGGCTTCTATGGTTCCCACGATGTTTGCTATCTTCCCAGCGAAGATACAGATGTCCTTGGCGTTATCGGTCACTTTGTCGAGAGTCTTGAGCTTCTCCATCTCGACGTGGATGAGTGCTTCTGGTCTACCAAATCTTCTCTCGAGGGCCCTTATGATCACCTCGGGGTCAGGTTGACTCAGCATTAGGCACTCGACTGCTTCTTGTGCGAGTCCACGTAAACTTTTCCTTATTCTTGCGATATTTTCGTTCTTCGTGAAGTATATACCCGATTCTTCATACGTAGTCTTGAAGGCGAGCCATTCTGTGCTGCTGCCGCTGAAGATCGGTAGTTCTCGTATATACTTGGGCGGCTCCCTGTTGCTTCTCATAGCCTGGGATAGGGCCGCGGTGAGCGTAGCTACATCGATCACGGAGTTCTTCACTGGTGCACTTCCTTCTGATTTTTCCTGGGTTTGACACTTCTCCACTAGTTGACCCCTATCTAGGCAGGTCTGAGTGTTTTCCTCGATGTCTTGCCCCTTTTCCTTCAGGTTGGGTGCCGCAGCGTCATCCTTCTGTAGCCACGTGTTAATACGTACCGATGCCAGATCTTCCTCAGACCCGTCGTCGCTGCTCTCGTCCTGCAGTAGCCGCTGTAGACGGATCTGTTCTATCTCTGCTTCGGCTTGTATTTGCTTGAGCTTCAGTTCTGCCAAGCGTTGTTTGACCTCCAGTTCCTTCTTCTTTCTTGAACTGGTGGAGCGGCGTGACCTCGTGTCCAAAGGCCGCATGGTGCGCTGTGAGCTAGGCTCTCCATATACAACAGCGCGGGTGTGGGGCGATCCTTCTTCCGTCGTCCCTGACTCTTCAGTAGTCACAGTTGTGCTGGACGTGGTCTGCTCGGTGCTGGCTGTGGCTTCCGACGCACCACTGTCCGCATAACTTCTGGCCTCTTCCGTGGCCGCAGGGTGTAGTACTGATCTTGGTACTGGTGCTGATGCTGATGCCGGTTCCTCTTCCTGACGACGCTTCCCTCCATCCCTGGTGAGAACCATTCTTCTTTCTTCAAGTTTATACTTACCTGGAATTCCGACGGATCGTGGACTTTATTCCTATCCTTCGACCCGGTTCCAATGGACCACAGACGTTCGTGACAGACTATGACCTGATAAGGTTCCGAATAGACTGTCACTTCTCCCTTATTTGAAGAACGATGAAACGTCTACGGCTGGCAGTTTGACTTAAAGTTGACCTGGATCTTCGAAGGACCGTGTACTTTATTCGGCTCCGAAGGACCAATGTTAAGGACCGTGGTTCGTAACAGACTATGACCTGATAAGGTTCCAAATAGACTGCCACTACTTCGCGGTCGCCTTCAGTGGACTGTATTTGATGGATGTTGAGTCGAAGAATGAAACACTTGGATGGGTGGACTTCATTGACGTCAGTGAGGCATCGGATGTACTTGGCCCAGCACTACTCTTGATCTACTACTTCCTGTTGAGCTTCCTTGTTCCTTGAGAGACTCTTGTTGTCTACTTGTTGCCCAATGTCCAATATTTTCCTAACAAATGGTCCCTGCTTTTATAGTCTTTTGTAGTGCTGGCCCGCGATCCAAATTACCTCACCTCCGCATTTCCATTTATTTATAGAACTCATGTTTTACATATTAATCACATAGCATATATGTACATTGGTAGCAATAAGAGTTGCACGACGATAGGTACTTACATCTGTACCGTGCGACGTCGGGCTACTGAATGACGTGCGGATTGACCCCTCAGACTTATATATGGGCCCTGCCTCCCGCGAGCTACTATATAATAAAATGGCACCAGCCGGGGGAGCGCATATTCGCTTCTTACGGCGTGGGAGGCAGTCGCGGGGTGTAATTAAACTTACATACTAGTATACAAAGTCGTATTTCCTATTTATACGAAGTTATGTTAGATTCTGAGTAATGCATTTACGTAATTATATTTGCAATTATGCTTTTCGGGGAATGTACTTTCTTTATTAAATTTGGCTCTAACATACTTAATTACTCAGAAAACTAACTCCTAACAGTAGTAAGCTATTTATCTTAGCTTAATATCAAAGTTATTACATAATTACGTTTTAATTTACGTAAATCTAACATTTTCATAATTTATTCGTTATATTCACGCTTACTTAATCTACGTGTCACTGGCACATGTGTCTATAGTCTATTTGTGTCGTGCACACTTATTGTAGCTTTCAGTTTTGAGTATATGCACCAAAGTGTATTCGGATTCTTTGTCTTGGATAAATAATCAAAATAGACAAGAAGTACTGATTCTGAAATTGATAGGCCTTTCGCACTTCTCCACGTTGAAAATTCTTCATAAGTTTTTAAGTAATTTTCCTTGGATTTTGTTGGAAGCAAATTATTTATAATTGCGGCAGCATTTGCACTGATGGAATCCGGCAGTTCACTGTCACTGTCGCTTTGATTTAACATCGTAACGTATTTTTAGAACATTAACTTATTTATAAAAATAAATTAAAATAAACTTAACGTTTATGTATTTGAAGAAAACAAAAACGCGGCAAATTCCTAGACTAATATTTTTTGTCGGAAAAGCAAAGGCATCAAGCTCATACGGCCTCGTCGGTTTTCGTAATTTTATTTAATAATCATAACTGCATAATAAATGCGTATTCCTTTTTCAAAACAATATTTATTATCAAACTTTTTCTATTTTATCACATAAAATAGAAAAAGAACCGACAACCGCTGGGGTAAACGTGTTCTTGAGTGGAGACCGCGACTCGGCAAACGTAGTGTAGGACGCCCTCCGGCCAGGTGGGATGACGATCTGCGAAAGACTGCGGGCAGATGCTGGATGCGGCAAGCTGAAGACAGGGCGCTATGGCGCTCATTAGGGGAGATCTATGTCCAGCAGTGGACTAGAATAGGTTGATGATGACATAAAATACTGGCAGGTCACAAATAAAGAATTAAAACTTCTAATTTAAATTTCGCGCTCGAAAACCAATCAAACAATGCTTTTTTTTAAACTGCTGGTTTATTAATTAAAATATCAATCGCGCGCGTAATTTTTTTAAAGGCAGCATTCCATTTGAGAACAGCCTTTGCCCGCGAACGCCGCATTTGGTTCGAAGCGTGCAAATGGTCAAATGTATGTATAATGCTTTATATACAAACTCTATGGTGTAAACACAGATGTAGTTCAGTATAAATTTCGGTAGGTAAGTATTCCAAAAAATCACATTCTCCCCCTAGAGGTAAATGAAATTCAGTACAATTTTCTTTCCCTGTTTTTAACAGATTAAAAATGACTATTGTTATGTTCGCTTTTTGTGGCATAGAATGTCACTTTTTTGAGCAAATGGTACGAAAAGATAATTTATATGTATTTTAAATTTAATAAAGGATATAACAATAATTTATTTCAATAATAAGCAAACAAAAGATTGCGCATTAATTATACATAACATAACATAACATAAAATCACGCCTATATCCCCGAAGGGATAGGCAGAGGTGCTAGCACCCACATTTCGCCAGTTTATGTTTAGGTCCCAATGTAATGTAAGCCTATTGCCATTAACCGGGCACTTATAATTCTGCGATAAATACACACATAACTTCGAAAAGCATCGAAAAGACATCGGTGTGTGCCATGGTAAAACCTGGGATCGAACCCGAGACCTCGTCTCAGCAGTCCTTTACCCATACCACTAGGCTACCGCGGTACACAATTAATTATAACTCACAGAAATTGAGTACTATGACAATTTTTGGGTTGTTTCCCAAATTAGGCTATCGCCTGTGACTTGGGAATCAACTTCGTTATGGGTGGAACAAGAAGTCCGAATTTGCAGTAACCAAGCAGGTATTTTATAAACACGGTATATTTTAAGGTTCATTCAATTTGAACCAGTAGTTTATTAATTATAACTAGTCAAAGTTTCTTAATTTTATAAATCTTAAATCGCACTAAACAATCTTATTTAATATAATTGCTTATGATATACATTGTGTTTTCATGCGATGGCCAAGTCAATCTTTTTTGTTTAAAGCTAAAAGATTTTCTAATATTTATCTAATTACTATAAGACGTTGTTAGGTTAGCTAATGACTCAATACCCTTAAGTAGGGACTGAATAAATTAACCGACTTGGTATTACATGGATCTCACAACTTTTTACGGTAGAACTGAGTTGCGAGACTTGGTTTTTTTTACAAGTTTTGTTTTTGATGGCATTATAATAGGTCTTTACCTATGAAATTGCCGAAATTTTGTTACAAATTCATGAGTTCGTTATTCCTGTAATTTAATAGCTATTTCCATTATTTATATTTTGTTTGAAAGTTGATTTCAAGAATTTACAACTCTGTATTAAATTTTGTTTTTATTGGCTGCTTGATAAATTAATTCGATCTTCAAAAAGAGTACTTCCTAAATGCTATCCATTTTGATGATACATTTCGTATTACTTAACAGCTGTCACTCATACATATTCATTCATACACAAAAAAAAAACATGAAATTTGGATTTGTCATTCCTAAAAAAAATGCAAAAATGTTACTACTGAAAATTAGGTTTCCTCCAATTTCTTCAAGAAAAACGGCAATTTCATATGTAACGACCTAATATTATCTTTGACTAGTCAAAGTATATTATTAACCCTCTAATTACTATATAATCGAAGAGCGGATGACGAATTTGAGAAAAGCGTGATACGAAAGTAAAAAAAAACCAGTAAGTAACTTAATATTTAAGTACTTATTTAAAATTTTCGTAGCAAATGAGTCTTAGGCATCTTACGATACATTAATTACCTAATTATTATAGCAGATAGAATATCTCCGGTAGCCTGCTATGTGCTTGTCGCATAGATACCTACTACTTAAGAGAAATTATAGACCAAAGTCATAATAATCTTCTTTGCGTAAATCTCGATCAAATATTAAAAAAATGACAAATGGCAGTAAAATTGACACTGACCAAATCAGTCATGACATTCTAACAAATTACAACGACTATTATTTTACAGACAAATCTATATAATACCTAAAATTCACTAACATTGACATATTCTCAGTGATACCCATGTCTACAACATCGTTAAGCAGCTGTGGCCTTAGTGAGTGTGATGGTTTAAAATGCAGCTGTGTATTTGAGGACAGCTATGGTAGGACCCAGCCTGGCTTGCTGGGCCCCTTCCATGGCACGATGGGACAGCCTCTTGTTTACTACGCTCAAGTGGTAAGTGATTTTTCCTTTTAGGTTTCCGTACCTCAAAAGGAAAAAAGGGCATATTTTTTTTTAAAGGAATATTAGTAACTGAAATTACTAATATTCCCCCTAACCCCTCCAGCTAAGCTTAATTGCTTGTGTTAGGAGTGAGTTCACGTCAGTAGTGTAATGTCCAGGATTCAAACCCGGGACCTTTCGATCGTAGGGTCGACTCCTTAACCACTAAGCTAATCTCAATCAATAAGCGGTCTCCACTCTAGGACTTGTTTGAGGCCCTTGGTCCTTCTGCAGATATAGCTAGTCCATTATAATTTCAGTTTACTTATTTGCGAGCTATACTGGTGGATATCTCCAGTTTTCCTACAACAACGTTTACTATATCCTTTTTTTTCGGTTCGGAAATCCTCTCGGATACCCCAACCGAGCAGCGGGGGTGGTTTTATCGGACTGACCCAGAGCCATCTCCAGTTTCGAGATGGCCTCCCTCGGGTTTGGGAACCACGGTGTTCCCGGAAAAAGAGGGGAGAGCGCAACGCGCCGCCGCCCCATCCTTCTTCTGCTAGGATGACAGGCGGCTCCACCTGTAACACCTAGGCCTGCCGTTTAGTATGTCCCTCAATCCAGTTTTGTACGGCACCCTCACTGCGTGCGCTAGTGTGACTCGCACATAACCGTTTTTTTTTATGGTGCAAATAGTGCTCTTCGTTACTGATATGTACCTACTGTAGCATGTGAGTGACTCTTCTGATGCTTGTTTTCTTCGCTGTGGAGATTTGATAACTCAACTGGCCATCACGAACACAACACTGTGCAAGCAGTATGTTTTCACCGCGCTTGTCTACAGGTTGTGTTAGGTTGCAACCAGTCAATTTCTCTAACATGTAGTTATTTTTCCAATCACAGTTTAAAAAAATCATGATAGAAAATATTTTTCGGCCCGTCTACAATATAATAGCTCCAATGTGAATATCTTCTCGGTGGCACAAATGCACTAGTTTCAAGACTAATTATAGTGTGGAAATATCCCAGAATACTATTCATTCTGGGACGTTACTACGAGGCGCTTTGCAGACAGAAACTAAACAGACCTTGTACATAAGTACTCCAGAGCACCAAATAAGTACATGTTTTTGTACATACTAATATGTTATGTATAAAAACATCCAAACCAATGCCTAAATTCGTTTTGATAATAAAATATACAGAGAACATAGGCTGCACTGTCTCGTTGTCCGTAACCTATTAGAAATCAATTGTGAACTTTGTCTCCAACCTTCTATATATTACGTAAACGTAGGTTATCTTCATATCATTTGCATATTAATTATCAATTCAAAATACTTTATAAAAGACTAGTAACGCGCGAAAACCTCCAAGTTTAATTGCTAATAGATAAAGGACTGGTTTCACGTCGATATTGTACTGGGTTCGGCCGTTGACCCGGTGTCTCCAGCTAAAGCTCCCCGGAGGAGTTGTTGCCTACCTGTTGCTGAGCAAAAACGCCGCCCCGAGACCCTACGGTATTCCAGGCCTTAGCGTGGGTCCTAGCTCTAGACGACGCCGCTCTCGAGCTCCGACTGAGAAGGCTTCTCAGCGCATGCTTGGAACGGGACCATGCTCACGCAATACCTCAGTGATGCGACAGACACAGCTCAACAGCGGTACCCTACAGCCCAGTTGGTGTTACTGGGGGACTTCAATGCCCACCACAGGGAGTGGCTTTTCCCATACCAGTCAACCGACCACGCTGGGAGAGAGACTCGTAAGCTTTCATTAGCGTTAAATCTCACCCAGCTGGTCCAGGGGGCAACGAGGGTACCGGATGTTGAGACGCACACAGCCAATTGCTTGGACCTTCAGCTGACAACTGATCCAGACCGCTACTCGGTGTCGATTTCTTCACCGTTGGGTAGTTCCGACCACTGTCGGGTGAAGTCTGTATCCGTTTACTCCCCAACCGACACTAGTCCCATGGGCTCCCGTCGGGTTTGGCGATACAGGTCAGCAGATTGGGATGAGATGCGATCCTTCTTCGCATCTTACCCTTGGCAGCCTGTATGCTTCTCTTCTACTGATCCATCCGTCTGCGCGGACGCCGTGGTGGATGTTTTCCGTTTTCTGTCGTAGACATGTCTGGCGGGGCTCGACCATGGTTTGGCGCCGAGTGCGGTCGTGCCGAAGCACTCAAGCATGCGGCTTACTTGGCTTGGGTCGATGCCCGCAACCGCGGGGCGGAGGACGTATCTCAAAAGAAGAGAGCCTTCAACAGGGCTGCCAAGTTTTGCAAGAAGACTGCGAAAGGCCCGCTTGGACCATATTAGCCGTATTGGAAAAAAACTTGCATTGTATCCAGCGGGCAGTAAAGCGTTTTGGGCCCTAGCAAAGTCGGTTGAGTCCAACTTCTACCGCCCCTCACTGCCTCCACTGCGGAAGCCTGACGGGACACTGGCCCACTCCGCTGAGGAAAAAGCTAATTTATTTGGTTCACTTTTTGCGTTGAGTCTTCGCGTCTAGATGCCGGACGACGAAGCCTCCTGCTCCTCCTGTCGGATGTGGGACGCGCATGGCAGATATCAGCATCCGACAGCGGGATGTATGTAGGGTGCTAAGTAATCTGGACGTGAATAAGGCCAGTGGTCCCAATGGGATTCCAGCAATAGTGCTCAGGACTTGTGCACCTGAGTTGTCTCCTATTTTGACACGCCTGTTTCGTCTCTCTTATGAGACCGGTCAAGTGCCGAAGGCTTGGAAGAAAGCCAACGTGCAACCTGTGCCCAAAAAGGGCAGCCGGGCGGAGCCTGTCAATTACAGACCAATTTCGGTAACGTCCATACTCTGTAAGACTATGGAACGTGTACTGAATAAAAAGCTCCTGGCATACCTTGAAGCGAACGATCTCCTCAGTGATCGGCAATATGGCTTTCGCCAAAACCGTTCCACTGGGGACCTTCTTGTGTAAGCCACCCACATTTGGAGTCAGGCCATCGAGAGGCACGGAGAGGCACTTGCCGTTTCTCTCGACATCTCGAAGGCTTTTCACAAGGTCTGCCACGATGGCCTAATTGGCAAGCTTCCGTCCTACGGCCTGCCCCCTGGCTTATGTGTCTGAATCACCGACTTCCTGAGGAATCGGTCTATCCAAGTGGTCGTTGACGGCTGCACATCCGATCGATTAGCAATCAACGCTGGGGTCCCTCAGGAGTTAGTACTCTCGGCTACATTATTCCTGTTGCACATAAACGACCTGCTCAAGCCCGGTACTTTTGGGTACGCAGACGACAGCACAATAGTCGAGAGTTACGAGTACAACCCCCGAGCCAGCGTGGGGGAGATCCGGTCGCTCCGAGAGGCTATGGTTGAGCGTTTGAATTTGTCCTTGAAAGCGGTCTCCGATTGGGGTTATGCTAACTTGGTCAAATTCAACCCTACTAAGACTCAGGCGTGTCTTTTCTCCGCCAAGCGAAGTCAATTTCAGCCAAACCCCACATTCCGAAATGCATCCGTGCCGATAACCGACCGCCTCGAGCTTCTTGGCGTTACTCTAATATCCACCCTCAATTTTGGGTCTTACATTGAGGCTAAAGCTCAAGTGGCTGCAAAAAAGCTGGGCATACTGTCGAAAGTGCGACAGTACTTCACACCGGAACAGTTGCTCAACCTGTACCAAGCGCAGGTTCGATCCTGTATGGAGTACTGCTCGTATCTGTGTGATGGCTTAGCAAAATACCATCTAGAAGCGCTAGGGTCAATAGAGAGACGGGCCAAGAGGCTCATTAACAACGATGCACTCGTCGAGAAAAGGCTACAGAGCCTTGAACATCGACGCAAAGTTGCAGGCCTTTCGGTCTTTTATCGGATGCATTTCGGAGAGTGTGCGCTGGAATTGCACAACTTGATACCTCCAAGCCATTTCCACTAACGAACGACCAGACGCACAGCGACGCGCCATCGCTACATGGTGGATATTCCACTCATACGAACGAAACGTTTCGACGACACATTTATTATGTGTACAGCTAAGGAGTTAGGTTAGGTAAGGAATTGCCTGCTGAGTCTGTGTTTCCGGAAAGCTATAACCTTGGAATCTTCAAGTCTCGAGTGAATAGGTTCCTTCTAGGCCAACGTGATCCATCGTAGACCACATCGTCACTTACGATCAGGTGAGATAGAGGTCAAACGTGAGCCTATCATCCAAAAAAAAAACCAGTTTCCAAAACTGTGGAAGACGACAAAATGTGAGGCATCCGGCGGACTCACCGTCTGCATACCGGCCCATACTATTGCTCGACGAGGTGTGCAAAGCCTTTGAAAGAGTCGTAGCACAGCACCTCGTCGAGCACCTCTCAAGATTGGGGCCGGACCTGGGCCAATATGGCTTCCGCCAGAGGCGCTCCACCGTGGCTACCATCATGCCCGTGAGGGCTCTGACAAAGGATGTAGTTGCCCAGGGTGGGGTGATGTTGGCAGTGTCCCTGGACATGCCTTATTTTTCATGGGCCTCGGATCTTAGGGGTCCAGCCTCATAGTAGGAGGTACTCCCATGTACATCAAGCCTCAAATGAAATATTTGGGCCTCTGACCCCCAAATTGAAAGGCACAGCTACTGCTCTGGCGCCGCTGCTGCATGAGGGGCCCCAATGACTTCTGCAGGAGACTCTACAGGAAAGATCGTGCGGTCCATGGCCCTATATGGATGCCCAATCTGGGTGGAGGTCCTGAAGGCCAGAAGTGTGCGGATGCTGCGCGCACCGTACGATCTCCTTCGAAGCTGCTAGTCTGTTTGCCGGAACTTCACCATGGGATCTAACCTGATAGCTATATAGGCCATCGTGGTGTGTGGAGTGGAAGGAACGACTTGAGCGATCAAACGCAGTGCACGTCGTAGTAGCGGCCCATCATGGAGTACTGGCTAGAAAGGCGATACGGGAGCCTGTCGTACCAACTGACGCAGGTGATCTCTAAGAAGGGGAATTTCGGAGGTCACCTGTGTCGGATCAGAAAGCAGTCAGCGCCTGAGTGTCATCACGGTGATGCAAACGAGAACTCCGGGCTGCACGCGCTGACGGAGTGCCCGGCGTGAGAGGTACCGAGGCAGGTTCTCATGGCAGCTCTCGGAGTGGTAGTTCTTTCCCTCGGCGTTGCGGCCTGCTCACGTTGATGGAGCGGAGTGCTAGCGCGTGCGCTACCGCTGGTTCCTTCAATGAAGTAATGCTCGAGAGTGGAGCAAGGTGGTGGCGGTGCGGGTCCGGGAGAGACTCAGACGTCGGAGGTCACTCAACGATCTCCGTCGTCCAGAAGCACAGGACTGGGGGTGACAGATGGAGCACCGGCAGTTCCATCTGTCACCCCCAGTCCTGGTTCCGGGGGTAAGACGGGGACACCGTGCTTCGGGCCTTCTCGAAATCAATCATCATCGGGAGTCGAACATAACGACCCCTGCTTGCCAGCGGGGTGATATCCGGGGGGATTGCCGCACGAAAAATAAAAGGAAAAGGTATTGCACTGGGTGGAGCTCAGAACCACAACCCTTGTCCTCTTTTCCTGCCCCTTTTCCCTAGAGAGCTAGCCATGAGTAAGTGTCACCATACCTTGGTTTTGCAAGTGTTCGAACGCCATAGTAGCCGCTTATCGTATTTAGTGTTACGACTACCTATATCACTAGACTAGTTTTTGCCAGGTTTCCGATGAAAAAAATATAAGTAAAAAATATAGTTAAAATATTTTAGTGCTTAAATCTGAGAATATGTGTCACGTCACACCTTCGGCAATACTAGGGTGAATATAAAGTACTGCCCAAGTAGCACAGATAGCTGTATAACTACTCACTTTTAGACTTATTTGAAACTCTGTGCGCATTAAGACGCTTCTAAGAGGACACTGGTGATGCTACAGCTGCATAATAGCGGTCAGTGATATTTAAACAGCTTTAGCTAATTAAAAGCTGTATTAAGGCTGATTAAGATCGACAAAACCACCATTAATACGCTAAGAGTGCTATAAAGGTATATTTTAATGACTCTATTCAGCTTCTAACCTTTTCTAATGCCTAAACCGTAGTAAGGCCTGTTTAGTGCATAAAATTACGCCAAATGCTGTTTAAGAAGATATTTGTGAACTCCTATTACACTGACTTATTAAAGGGGCACGTGTGAACTATTTTGAAGTGAATAGCTGTATAATGGACGATAATGTGGCCCATATTACAGCTTATAGGTACCTGAATGTCTACCGCTAAACAGCCTTTATACTGCAATTGATAGTATCTGCATAGCGGCTATTCAAACATTCACTAGATGCCCCGCAGCTGCTTATAGACTCACTAGTGTATAGAATTAACGGCTTCTACTTTATAATGGTTCACATAAGTACCTTAAATCCGACGTTATCTGAATAAAAGTAACATTATATGTGGTACTGTAATCAGTCAGTGTAACTATATATACTAGGGATCCCTAAAGAGTCAGTATAATAACTGTTAAATTGTTCATATCATGGCTAAAGGTAGAAATTGTGAACAATTAAAAGTAAAGAAAACAGCTTATAGCTGTATACAGTTCACATGTCTAATATTATTCAGTTTTTTGTAGAATAACAGCGCACTAGTGAACTATTAGACAGCCTGTTGTAGAATATAAGAGTTTTAACTATTCACGTTACTGTTTAACAAAAATCCACCATTTTATTTTATAACCTAAACATATTCTGATTGATGTTTCAACCTTTACGATGTTTTGTGCAAGAAATAAAATGTATTGCATTAGTTTTTACTTCCTAATATCATAATAATAACTGTTTATCTTATAATTCTTTTCAAAGCACTACAAATTATTTAGTTCACAGCTTATTTAAATCACAAAACTAATTAAAAACAAAATATTTTAATGGCGCACTAAAATTTTCTTAGATAATATATATGTATAATGTCAGTAAAATTAAATTCCCAATCATTTTTCCTTTAATAATATGTAAAACAATGTAACCAGGGAATATGAATATTATCCACCATGTATCGTTTCCAATTCACTTCACGTAACATAAATGCATATGTCCATCAAGGCAGCTAAGAGGACTGCTTATTAAACCCAGTTTGCTGTTCACTTAATTTTACACAGGCCGCAAGTAGCGTTTCGCGGTTTACAATATGTATTAGAGCATACATAATGACATATTTTCTGAATAAAGAGTAACTTGTGATCTGATAATCAGTCGGATTTCAGCGCAAAGTACTGTCGATACCCTTTATAACACTGTTACATTTCTGCTACACAGCTCTTAAGCAGCTATGTGAACTTGAGGCTGAATAATTTGTGCTGTTACCCTTTATAACACTGTTAAGTTGGTGCTACACAGCTCTTAAGCAGCTATGTGAACCCAAGGCTGAATAATTTGTGCCCATTTAAGAGTTATAAGAGCTGTATAAGGTCGTATACAGACTTAATGCAGCTTCCTTATTCGGCTTTAAGCGTTTTGGAAATCTGTTATTCGGCTATTAAGCAGCCTCGTGTGCTGCTTGGGTGGTAATCTCTTGCCATGAGGCGGAGCCGGTTGCAAGTTTGTCATTAAAGTACCTAGAATAAATAATATATAATGCTTAGTAATCCTCAAGACAGTAACATTTGAGAAACAAACACACTGATGAACCAATATACTTTCGGTGTAGACAATTTTAGTGTAGATTATTAAGTAAGAGAAAGCTATGCATAACGATCTGTGTGCAAATATAGCCAAACCTGTGTCCCATATTGCAATGTATAAATAAAGATTTTGAACATATTTTCTTTAAATATCTCCAATGTACAAACATAGCTAATTACCAATTTTATAATAGTATAAATTTCGGCTATTACGGGAGTGACTGCGGTCTGACCTCTCAACCCCGAGAGGAAACCTGCGCCAGAGTTTCATTCGTTGATCAGGTGTTCTAGTTGGCAGGTGGCGTTGGCTTGGGCCCCGAAAATATGAATAGGGCCCCATACACCCAAACCCTTCTGACTCTATAAAATGTGCTTTAAATAAATAATGGCACCGGCGAGTTTGCATGAAAGGTTTAAGGACAGTAGAGGAAGGCTGTTGTCAGGAGGCGGGCTGTTGTCTCTGCCTACCCCGCGCCGCGAAAGGTGTGAGTAAATGTATGTATGTTTGTAATTAACTAATTGAAATAAAACATTTTAACTGATTCTATCGTGATTTATTTGTTATAATTTTATTATTTACACTGATCCCGACGTTTCTGTTGCTTTTAGTCTCCCCATGACCTCATAGATTTTTGTCATATCTAACAATTGATTAATGTTCCCATGTTAGCGCAAAAGACGAAACATAACATAGATAAAACATACTATTTTTTTAGGAAATAGGAGATTTGGTCATCTCGCCTTGAAAGGTATCTTAGATTACCAATAACATTATGGTTGCATGGTGGTTGCGACATCTGATTAGCAATACAATGGGTTAGACCTATAGGTATATGACTTAATTTTTAATTTACGTTAAGTAGTTGGATTTTAAAGCGTTGAAATGTTACTATGAACATAATATAGGTATGTAGATAGATAGATAAGCACGCTAGTGCCCCCGCTAAGTCGATCAAAAATCCGGACGGCCGTACCAGCCTTTTCTCGAATCAATTCAGGCCATTTTCGATCCTCTATAACTTCGTTATGGATAAAACAAGAAGCCTGAATTTTCATTAACCAAGCAGGCATTATAAAAACACGGTTTATTTAAAATTTTATTAAATTTGAACCAGTAGTTAATTCATTATAACTAGTCAAAGTTTCTTAAAATACTCTTATACACTTATACACCAACTAAAATAGAATTTATTTTTTTCACTGCTTAATTTAAAATCTGATGCTGTTATTAACCAGGCAATCAAATTATGGAAAAAGATAGGATAATAGAATGCGTGCTGCGTGAGATGTTACCGCTGCATCCACCCACGGAACCGCAGCTGACGTTCACGAGGCTTCGTGATACAATTCTGAAAGCATTTTTCAAATTATTGCCGAAGAGGAGAAGACTGACGCTTTGCAACTGCCTCCAAATTGGAAAAATGATTTAATTTCAACCATATTATCTTCCAAAATTATAGGTTGGCAAATTCATGCGTAACACTCCCATGGTTCGCGCGGGATGAGGGGCGTAAGGCAGCAGGGGTGGTGAGACGTGCGCGTGTGATAGCGGAGGATTTTATGAATAAAAAATATTTTTCTTCTTCGCAGCAACCGCAAAACTGTAGGCCAAAGCGAAAAGAAAATAAAAACTGTTTCGCAAAAGCATTTAAATGGTACACCCAGGTTAGTATATTTTGTTATAATATTTATACCACGGGTTTTTTTTCAAGCTCTCATCTGGGGCACAATACAGTAACGCATGCTTTCACAACTTGATTTCAAAATATACGAAAAAGATGAATGATTTGAATATCTAATAATCTAAGGTTTTGTTATGACAGAGAGTCCAGTTATGATCGGATTGCTTCAGTTCTGTAGAGCGTTCTGTCCATCAGACTGCGAATGTCTACAGTTCTACTGTTGAACCAAAAGCTATAGTTTTAATATTTCATAAACACACAGTTGTAACTACTCTATAAAGGTATCAAGCCGTCAACCGAGAAAACGCTCTACAAAAGCGAAGCAAGTCAACTTCGCCTGACTATTCTTCTCTACAATCAAAAACCTGATCATTTATAGTCATCATTTTTAAGCGAAGCTCTGAAAGAGTGAAGCTCTCTTTTAGACGACTCATGTATTTCGTTAGACCATCTTCTCCTCCCAAACGGCTAAACAGATTCTAATGAAATTTCACACAAGCAAAGATGTTACTGATGAAGGACATAGGCTAGGAAAATCAAAAATCAAAAGTACCACCGAGGAATTATCACCGGAAAAAAATATTAAAATATGATTTGTCAATTAACAAAAAAGCCTCATTGGTATTAAATTAAGTAATTTGTTCATATCCACAAGACAAAAAAGAAAAACGAAAATCGGACTAGCCATCGAGGAATTATCACCGTTAGTAAAAGTCCAATTGCTTCGCTTAATTTTTGCAACAGCAGAATGAACTGCAGACCTAGTTAATTTTTATCACAGGATTTCACTCAGGAGCCTAAGCAGGCAAATACGGCGTCCCCCGATCTAACAGGTTTCGCGACCTGGCTGGACACCAAGTACGGCGAGTACCTGCGAGAGAGTGACACACAGCAAATAATATGTCAAAGGACACAGCCGCATTCGCACCGGGTTTCTACTACTGACACCACGACCTGCCCGCCCAGGTGTTATAATCTACTATAATTACGTAATTGGGACAGGGATTTTTCTAGTTGAGCAATATTTAGCTAAAGATCACGTAGGTCATCATCATCATCTTACCGTTGTTCCCGGAAGCATCCGAAGCTTTCACCTTGTAGCCCGGGGTCCATTTACTCCTTCTCCTTCTTTTGGTTTGGTTTATACGGCTTTTACGGGAGCGCCTGCCGTCTGACGTCCAAACCCCAAGACGAAAGCCAGTGCCAAAATCTCGTCCGTCAATTAGCAGGTGTGTTCCAGCTTGCAGGTGAGGTTGGCTTGGCCTCGATTGTCTTCGTGGGGTCCAAACACCATGTCCTATACACCATCACTTAAGTAAGCCTCCCTTAACTACTAATGAATAGGGTTGCGTATAATTACAACTAAAGTTGTTTGTAACTATTTTCAAAAAAACTACGGTCGTTTCACAGTTGTTTGTAATAACTAATGAACGAAATATCTAAAAGTCAACTCACCTACAGCCAATTCACCTACGGTATACGAGTATTCAACTACGGATAATTGAAATAGTGGATGATTCACCTACTGTAGATTTATCAGAATTCAATATTTGTAGACTAAATAAGTAAGTTAAGAAACACAAAAATATTAACATGTAATTAGGTGGTTGTTCAAATTTAGAGCAGAATAGAGTGGAATGGAGTAGAGCGGAGAGGACACAGATTAGGTTTCGTTAGCACATTGACCATTTCCAGACCCCTCTCTTGTAGTGAATTACACATGAGTCACCAACATGGGGGGTGTGTGTGCGTTTATGGTCACTGTTCTAACCTAACCTAACCCTAAATAATCATTCAAAATTAATGCAATTTATAAAAACAAAATTTAACGTACATAATATCTGATTGTTAACAATGAATGAATGAAAAAAACATTGGATTCTTCTATTTTCACAACGTTTTCAGCCATAATAACAATATTAATAACCACTTGTACTCAGTTCAAAATAAAATGTCATTGACACTTCTACCATTTTAATACTGTAACTACCCACCACTTTAGAAATCAAACCCAGCGCGCAATATTAATAAACCGTAGGTGAGTCCGTCCAATAGGTTTTTCAACCATAGTTGAAATATCCAATATCTTAAATAATCATTAGCTATGAATCGTTCATTAGTGCAATTGATTTTAGTTCAATTAAACTTAGGAGAATAGAACAGTAGTAAACTTAGGTGAATAGAGCAGTAGTAGAGTTAACCAAAATACGTATGAATAACTATATATTGAAATGAACAGGGACCTGAACCTGTGTTATCATGAAAATAGTTAAAATAAGTGAATAGCGTGGAAACAAGGTTTGAAAATATTTTTGAGATTCGAAACTTAATGGGATCAGTTATCTGATTTTACTCTCTTTCTCTTCATTGCCGTGTCAATCCGATTATCATGGTCCGCTCTTCTTGCAACCGAAGAGAAAAGCCTGCGCCAGACCCTCGTCCATCAATAAGCATCTTAGCGTTTTTCCTGGTTGCATGAACCATGGAGCCTGGGGTCTTCTAGATATTGTGTTGTACTAATTCTTGAAATTACTTTGCTTTAATACTATTTATACGTTTCAGTCAATCCACTACGACTAGAAGATTTTCAAGAATGAGAAGGTGATGACATTATCATTTCATTACTGGTGGATCAGTTGTTAAGATAATTCCAATTGAAAAATTTGATATTCTTAACATTTATACGTTTATATTTGCAGCCCATGGAGCAAACGAAAATGTGCAAGTAGGCCAGTAGGAGACAGGGCTTGTAAATCGAAATCGTAAGAAAAAATTCTACTTTATGTTGTTAGTCCCAAGCCCACTACGGTATAAAACATTCAGCCTGCCACTTCTCTATAAAGGACTAGTTATGTAGTATGACTTCACTTCACCTAATAACTAGTCAGCTGAAAAATCTTAGGAATGACGGTCACTATTATAGATGTCAACAATGCTACAATTGTGTCCTCGCCAGTTTGACGGCCTCGTCGAATGGTTTTGACGCCCAATTGAAAGGATTGGTGATTGTAAGAAGATAGAAACACATATGCTTGTAAATAATTCCAAGTCTTTATGGCGCTTCAAAGAAACGAGGTGCCGAACCGTTTGTATAACCCTTGTAGACTACAAAAAAACCGGCCAAGTGGGAGTCGGACTCGCGCACGAAGGGTTTCGTATCATCTATACTATCATAAAATTGTAAATTAGTAGTGTCTGTACATTGGAGGTATTTAACAAAAATACGGTTATGTTAAATGAACGATTTTCAACACAAGTTTTTTTTGTGACCGCAAAAACTACTGTACGGATTTTGATGCGTTTTTTTTCTATTAGAAAAGGAGGAAAGGACTTAAGACCTACCGTATGCTTGATTACAATTGCTTAAGTAGAACTAGAGACATGACCAAAAAAACGATAACTGAACTGCGAGCTGAACTACGGGCATCAGCTAGTTATCTATAAAATGGCAAAAATCACGTTTGTTGTATGGGAGCCTCCTTAAATATTTATTTTAGTCTGCGGCAACAGAAATAAATCATCTGTGAAAACTTCAACTATCTAGCATCACGGTTCATGAAATACAGACTGGTGACAGCCGGACGGACGGACGGCGGAGACTTAGTAATAGGGTCCCGTTTTACCCTTTGGGTACGGAACCCTAGTAGGGCACGCCGCAATAGCGGCGGTAAGGCCCATCATGGAGGATTGGCTGGAGAGGCGACACGGAAGCCTCTCGTACCGACTGACGCAGGTGATCTCCGGGAAGGGGTGCTTCGGGGACCACCTGCATCGGATCAGGAAGGAGCCAACGCCTGAGTGTCATCACTGCGACGCGAGTGAGGACTCAGGGCTGCACACGCTGGCGGACTGCCCGGCGTGGGAGGCGCCGAGGCGTGACCTCGTGGCAGCCATCGGGGTGGGAGTCCTCTCGCTCGGCAGCATGATTGCGGCAATGGTGCGGAGCGCGAGCGCGTGAGCCGCCGCCACCTCCTTCTGCGAGCATGCAATGCTCGCGAAGGAGATGGCGGAGCGCGCCCGGGAGAGATTTAGAACTCTCCCGGACCGCCGAGCCCGCAACTTGCTCGCCGCGCGTCGCAGGCGACTCAGGCGCCGGAGGTCGCTTAACGGCCTGCAGCCTCCATGAGCGCAGGCCTGGGGGTGGCGCGTGAGGCCACCTGTCACCCCAGCAGAAGCAGGCCGGGACTGTGGGGCGACTAGCGCCCCTCCCCCAAACCGGGGCAAGACGGGGACACCGTGGTTCCCAAACCCGAGGGGGCCATCTCGAAACCGGAGATGGCCCAGGGTCAGTCGGGGTGCGAGGGACATGCTCTATGGGCAACCTTACACCCCGGCGTCTGTAGACCCGAGACGGCGTGCGGTTTTAGTCGGTTCAAGCCCGACATAACCACCCCCGCTGGCACGCGGGGGGGTATCCGAAGGGATTTCCGCACGATAAAAAAAAAAAAAAAGGGTATGGAACCCTAGTAATAGGGAAAACTACAACTGCTTTTGTAAGAAATTCAATTTAAATCGCCATTTCTTATACCAATATGATTATATTACTATCATGTGTTAACATTATAGCCATTCTTTTCAGTCCAAATGCAAGCTGTCAGTTTCTTTTGCAACCACAAGATTTGACTCGACCAGCGTCTGAGTATTGTTATCAGTAAGTATCTATTCATTTCTCAAAAAGAGGTTATGTTTTTGTTATCATCAAGTTTTTTGAAACCACCTCCCAACCTCCCACTCATCTTCCGAGCCTTTTCCCAAGTCAGTTGGGATCGGCTTTCAGTCTTCTACGAAACAGCCGAACTTCGATATTTTGTATGAAGTGACTGCCATCTCACCTCCACTATCCACTGGCGATATCGAAGTTCCGTAGTAAGACCAGGTTGTCAGACTTTCCAGGGCTCAAACTATCCGTAACGAATACCACAGATGTCTGTATGGCCACCGGGACCGACGACTTAACGTGCTCTGCGAGGCACGGAGGGGTCTCGATTTGTTAAGAATGGAATGGAACCCATCCTAAGACAACCTGACCCTACTTGCAATGTGAACGTGAATTGCCTCCCACTATGGAAGCAAATTTAAATACGTGTCGAAAGTGATGATATTAATTCATTTCTGTAGTATACTTGCTCTGTAGATTACACATATACATTGAAAATTTCTATTATAAAGAAAAAATATCTACAACTGATCATGATTATTTAATGTTTTAGAACTCTAACAACTTGTCCTAAGAAGTCTGAAACCATAGTGATGTCAATTGAAAACGTAGGAACCAGGAAAAGCTCAGTGAAATCTCGTAGTATGACAAGTATATGTTCTGATAACATTACTCGAAATCATATTGATTTTATAACTGTCCCAGATGGTCCTAAAATTCGAGAAGTACAGAAATTCATGGCTCCTTGTGACCAGAAATGTAAAGTTGACAAAATAATTCAAGAACAGCCCCCTTCACAATCTAAATCACAAATCCTTTGTGAAAACAATTGCCCAACAAAAGAGGAATGCAAAATTTATGAAGAAATGCTTCAAATAGCGCAAGAAGTAAAATTACACACTAGAAACACACTTGGTGATCAAACCTGTACGACTAAGGAAATGCCTGGAAACTCTCTAGGGGAAACTACTTGTGATAAAAACTTTATGGGCAAGCAAAGATGCAACTTAGTGCAAAACTGTAACGATAGACAAGAATGCAAAGTTAGAATAGAAACAGAACAAATTTCTTCAGCTTGTCAACTTATTCCACCACCATGTGATCAAAATATTGTGTTCAAACCAACATATGTGCCCTGCAACATACCTGCAAAATCTGAAAAAGTAGAGCTGACTTGTGACCAAACCTGCCCGTATAACAATACTGTTAAAGAAATAAAAGTTCCACAATCACGTGCGTCCGTGTTCCCTACTCCGTTCAGTAATAAGATATATCAACAATGTCATAAAAAGGGGGCAAAAGCGACAAACGTGTCTTCTAAAGGAAAAAGCACGGACAATGAATGTCAATGTCCTGAAGAAAAGCCTTTTGTGGAACAGTCGTATCCACATCAAGTTTCTGTAGAACCTCGCAGTAATGACCTTCCTCCTTGCAAGTGTTTTGTGACTGAACGCATACCGCTCATTCCAGTGCAGGTATAAGAATGCCACTATTTTAATCTAATCATTAAAATAAATGTTTTAGACAGTTTTCACCTTTCAGGTACCACAAGACCCGATATGGGTACCGAACGAGCTCTGTAGACCGGATAATGAAATTAAATTAAAAATGGAGCGAATTTCTTCACCATGTCGACTGACGAATACTGCTTGTGATCAAAATATAATGACCCAACGAAAGTCCATTGAGTGCATGATGCCTGAAGAATCAGAAAATGTAGAGCTACGTTGGGATCAAAGATGTGCAGGAAAGTATACAAACAATGATCTTGAAGCAATGCGAATCCCTACGCAAACACAAGGGACCGTGTTTCCTTGTGAGCTAAGCAGGGAGTCACAACCACAACTATATAATACGAAGGCAAATATGAAAAAAGTATCTTCCAAAAGATTAAATATGGAATGTCAATGCCCTGAAGAAAAGCCTGTTGATCCTCCCTGCCAATGTATCGTACTTGAAAGAATTCCGCCTGCTCCTATGCAGGTAATGCAAAATTGCTCTTAATTTTAGTTCTTAGCTAATATCTAGTATATCAATAAATGTTTAAAGTAACGTTTCTATGCTTCAGGCAAAACCCATTCAACGTGCGATACAGTCCCATTCAAAGAATAAATCTATATCTAGCTATATAGAAAAAGTTTTAACTAAGACATCGCAGAAATCTACAGGCAATGTATCCTGTTATTGTTCCGAAACAAATAGTTTGAAATGTGATGCTTGCTGCCAATCTAGCAGATGTCTTAAAGCTAAAACTAAGTCGGTGAACGTTTCGCAATATCCAAACAAAATAAACCCTATTAAAATCAACGTATCATGTCAATGTTCCGAGGATGATGTTAAACAAGTTAAATCTAAATCCTTCATTTCATACATTCGCAAGGAGAAGAAAAAGATACTGGTTAATGTATCATGCCAATGTTCGGAAGAAAATATTTTACAATATAACACGCCTTGTCAATATAGACGAAACGATTTCGAGAATTGTGATGCCACCTGTGTTTATCGAAAGCTGGTAATTTACAGTCGTTTAGTTAGTGTATTTATCACCTTGATGTGTTGTAACATGATGTATAATATATTTTATTGCATAACGTTGTAGGTAAGGTCAGCAGGGCCTGCTTGTAACGTTCAGGGTACAGATTCTTTTGTAGTAAAGAACTCGGTGCAAGTGAGAAAACTAACTCGCTCTCTGGCAATATTAAGAAGCTTTAGCGTGCAAACATCGGATCACTCTATAACCCTCGTAAGTCCTTTGTAACTATTTCGTAACTAAAATGGATCTCCATATTTTACCATTTTTATTTAAACAGTTACAAACTATTCATACTTTTAGGATAAAGAAGACATTCAAGACTATGCATTATTTATGAAAATTGTTTGTGCTGATAAATTGAACGATGGTTTTTGTGGTTAAGCCCATTGGACATGAAACTCTTAAAAATCTTGTATTTTTATCCAAATAAAACAAGATATAAAAAGTATTAATATTTATTTCTTAAATATTTACACAACATAAGTTCTATATATACAAGCGTTTTGTACAATTAAGGATAATAATAATTTAAATTAATTAGGTGGGCCATAAGCAACAGCTGGTTTATTCTGGGGTAAGAAATTGATACTTGATGAAATGGAGCCGCTCGATTCGGATAGTACCGGTTGACCGTAATTTACTGAAGGACTCGAATTTGACGTAGGACCGTCTGCTGCAGATGATGACTGAGAGGAAGATGCACTCGAAGCCAAATTTGATGTATGTGTGAATGATAAGATTTCCTGGCTGGGTTTCGCGTTCTCCAGAGACACGCCCGACACTAGGGACAGATACCCAGCATTGCGGGCTACACTGTGTTCGTCATCCTTAATGATATTTTGCACACGATTCACGACTATCGAATCAAGGGCGTCCCTGTGTACTTGTTCGTTTGCACCCCTGTATTGGTTAGAGTCTGCCTGGTAACTAGTGAAAGAATTTGGTTCCTGGCCACTGCTTAGCGGCTGAGTCTGAAGAGGCTGCACTGGCTGAATTGGTTGTTGATAGTTATATCCTGATTGTTGATATTGCTGTTGTTGTTGGTAATATGGGGCAGGCTGTTGGTAAGGAAATTGGGCCGGGAGAGATGGTAATGAAACAGGCTGAGGTAATGGTTGTGGTTGTGGTGCAGGTTGAGGAGTGTAATAGGTGGGGTTGAAAATTGGAGTGGGCTGCTGCGGTGCCGGTGCGTTGCGCACGTCTATCTGGGGTGATCCATACACTGGACTGGGTTGTGCAGGATTTGGTTGCGGTTGAGGCGCAGTTGCTGGTAGGTGATACTGTGGAGCTGGTGCTGGTTGTTGGTATTGTGGAGCTGGGGCTGGCTGTTGGTATTGTGGAACTGGGGCTGGCTGTTGGTATTGTGGAGCTGGGGCTGGCTGTTGGTATTGTGGAGCTGGGGCTGGCTGTTGGTATTGTGGAGCTGGGGCTGGCTGTTGGTATTGTGGAGCTGGAGCAGGCCGCTGGTATTGCGGAGCTGGGGCTGGAGCTGGATAAGGAAATGGTTGTGGAGCGGGTTGCGGTGCAGGCTGTACATAATTAGGACCCGGCACAGGGTAGTTGTATCCGAAGTTCGGTGAGTAAGATTGCTGGGGCGGATAGTACGGTGCTGGTGCTGGACCCGGGATCACTGACGGTGGTGGTGGAGGACGTGGAGGGCTGGGTGCCACAGGGTAGTGCAGAGCAGGAGCATTTGCACCCGGTCGAGGTAAATGATAGGGCGCCTCACTAACTATTGCGCCTACCAGTGTCAACAAAACCAACTGCAAAAATAAATATTAGTCTTAAAACAGTAAAGGCATGGATATTTTAAAATTAAATATGCATAGTTGGGTGCGTGTATACACAAATTTCTCTTTGGTGTTAACTCACCGCGCGTCTCATGGTGTCGCGGAGGCGTGCTTATTTGTGATGTATCGTATGAAACGTCTGTGACTTTATACGCACCACCTCTACGAGTCACTAGAATTTGGGAGTGCTTCAATCTCGCACATAGTGAGACAGTCTATTGTGCGGCTTGGTGATGAAATACTCGCACTAGTATTATCTAAGACCTTTATAATCTTTTAATTTTGAGGTTTATAATGCGATGCAACGAATATGTTTTGTGGAATGTATTGAACGTTTTTGAATATGTAAATACACACTGATCACTAAATTCGGTAATTCGACGTTTTGGTGTTTGATTACTTAGTTTATAAGCTAAGTAATTATATAGCTAGATTGCATGTTTAGTTTCAGCATAAAGGCTTTTAATATTGAATGGAAAACGTGAGAGGGCGGTATTTCCGTTACCGAATAATAATAATAATATAATAATAAATATTCTATGACATTCTATACAGCGCTTTCTAGACCCAAAGTAAGCATAGTTTAACTAGCTTGTGTTATGGGTTCCAGAATGCGGATAAACATTCTACACAGCGCTTTCTAGACCCAAAGTAAGCATAATTTAACGAGCTTGTGTTATGGGTTCCAGAATGCGGATAAACATACTTATATACTTTTTTTTTGTAAATACATGAATATTATACATAGAAACACCCAGACCAATGCAAATGCACATATTCATGCATACAAATATTTGCACTGTGCGGGAATCGAACCCGCGCCCTCTTTTTTTTTTTTTTTACGTGCGGAAATCCCTTCGGATACCCCCCCGCTGGCCAGCAGGGGTGGTTATGTCGTGTCTCGACTAAAACCGCACGGTGTCCTCCCCAAGTGTCCGTTGCCGGGCACCCCGGGTAAGCCCTCGAAAGGATATCCCCAGGGTTGCCGGCGGACTTTGGCCGCCACCGCGGCCTCGCCTGGTGGGGTCGGGTTTTATCCCGCTTCGGTGAGTTGGCAGGCGTGTGTAAGGGCACACACGACACGCCTCCGCCACGGCCTGCTTCTGTAAGGACGGCGAGTCGGCCAACTGCCGTCCTCAGGCCCCGATCATGGAGGTCGGTAGTCCCGGGCGTAGATGAGTCTGCGGCGTCCTCGCCGCAGACTGCGAAACTCGGGGGGCAGGGTTCTCTCCCGCTCCCTCTCCGCCGTCTCTTTCGCGCGCATTACCTGCTCGCAGAAAGAGGCGGCGGCGTGCCACTTGCTCCCGTCGGAGACCACGGCCCTCACCATGGTCTCCAACGAGAGAACGTCCACGCCCAGGACCGCAACGAGATCCCGGCGGTGACTCGCCCACGCAGGGCACTCCACCAACGTGTGGAGCGCCGTGTCTTCGCCAGGATCCTCGCAGTGCTGGCACTGCGGCGTTGTCTCCCGGTGGATGCGCCACATATACTTACCGAAATACCCGTGTCCGGTAACCATCTGGCACATCCGGTAAGAGAGGTCCCCATGGTCCCTCTCCAACCACTCCTTCATGATCGGTCTCACCGCCGCAATGGTGAATTCCCCCCACCTTGGGAGCCCGCGCCCCCTGACGTAGCAGTCGAATGTCTAAATATCCACACATACATGGAAATCTAGCCTAAATAAGTACATACCGTGGAAATACCGCCCTCTCAGTGGTATTTCCCTGGTCAAGCCAGCCTATTCGTACTGGCAAACGAATGACATTACTACCTAACCATTTAATTTTAAGGTATCAATGTTCTTGTAAAATATCAACTTATAATACAATTCTATTTGTAATGAATCATGAATCTGAATTTCATGAGTCTTAGTGGTTAAGGTGTCAGCCTTAAGATCGAGAGATCCCGGGTTCCAATCCTGGCCATTACCCTACCGTCGTGAACCAACTCTTAACAGAAGCTAGTTAGCTTAGCTGGAGGGTACACTACTAGTTAATAATATTCTTTAAAAAATGGAGAATTTTATTTTTTTCGTTTTCAGGTTTATGCGTACTTATATGAAATTATTTACTCTCGTGAAATCCGGCATAAGAACCTTCCGCTGAAACAAACGCTAGTCTTATACCCTAATCCTATTTAAAAAGTATATCCTATTTTGAAAGTATAATTCACAGAATTCTGACCCAAACGCGTACATTTGCTAGTAGAACTTATTTCAAGGGATAACAATTGACAATGTTATCGCAATCACTTAGACGGTGTTACCACTGTTGACAATATCTGTTAATGTTACCGCTGTGCAACTGTGGTAATACTCTCTAAGTAATTTTAATGGGTTACCTAGTGCCAGATTCTTTGACACGTGTTATGGACACAGACAGCTGTGGGTCGTGGTTCCGGGTTGAGAGGCAACGAGGAGTCCATTGCGCAAAATGTCGTTTCGCAGGTTTATCCAGTGGCTTTTCGGAAAGTAGGTAGCAAACTACGGCCTCAAATTGTGTCAATCTCGTTTTTTTTTTCTGGATTCATTGTTAAATCCTTGTAGCATCCGAAGCTTTCACTTTGAAGCCCGGGGTACGGTTTTATTTCTTTGGCGTATTTGGCTATTACAGGCGCTCATGCTGTCTAACACCCCAACGCCTAGACGAAAGCCTGCGCAAGAGCCGCTCGCGGGTGACCAAGTCAACTAGATGGGACCCCATATAGATGTTTTCTTGATTAACACTGTTTTTAGTTTTGAAACATTTCCGTTGCATTTCGTTAATACGGTAGGCAAGTATAACTACTTTAGAATGCTATAATATGTCGAATATAAATATTCAAGAATAATTAATTTTGCATTAGGCCAAATAATGTAGTGTGCCAATAAATTATCACTCATATTTATCATTGTGGTTGCGCATTTCAATCTGTCTACGCGATGAGATGAGATGACAAGCACTAATAGTTCATTAGGTGGCCATTGTGGAGCCCAGAAGTAAACTTTGTGTATCCGATTGTAAACTTTGTGTCATAAATTGTATAGTTCCATGATACAGAAAAATATATTTAGCATACCTAGGACGAAGTTGAAAAATTTAGTTCAATAGCCTAACTGGAGAACTTGCCTTCTTGATTCTTCTTGATTCTCTATTAGCCGTCGCCAGCAGTGCCGCTTGTTTGGAAACCTTTTATTGTGGAAAAATAATATTTTCCGGAATAAAAAAGTATCCTCCATGATAGCAATGATGGAAGTAAAAGAAGCCAAAGGTTTATGCCGCTTGCGGATCATAGAAAGTGTGGTCACTGCCTACTTATGTAAAAAGCATCCTAATTTCTTCTCCTTCAGGCTGTAAGCTCCACGCCAAATTTTAACAAAATCGGTTTTCTAGATGAAAAGGCAACAGATAGATAAATAGACAGAGCACTTATGCATTTATAATATAGTACAGGTACAGCATACTCTTAGATTGTTATTGAAATTTATGGTTTATGAATTTTATTGTATGAGCCTGACATGTCATGACATTATTTCGCCTGAATAGTGATGGTTCTGTGCTAATACAGAAGGGAAACTATAAGTGTTCCCAGCCGATTATTTCACCATTTTGAAAGATATTGCAAAACTTTAAACTAAGTAGTATGAAATCTGCATCACTTAATCTATAAAATGACTTCGCATGTGTTCATAATTTGTACTTTTGCAGTTCCCATACATTTATTATGGCACGGTTTATTCGCTAGTCTGATAAATAGGAAAATTAAAAAAAAAACAATATAAAAGTAAAAAAATCATAATCATCATTTATTTGCGAACACATGTACAATTAGGTATAACATAGCTTTAAAAAAAGTTTGGTCATTCCGTATTCCACCTACAAGGCTAGCAAATTTTCAATTTACTAAAGTATAAAATAAAAGTTAACCAAGTAGCACAACTAATTAAATAATGAGAAGAAATTCAAATTTAACGAATGTCAATTTATAAAATACGTCATAATGAACTCAAATAATGAATAATTGCAGAATAATAATAAAAGTAAGTAGTCGCATTAATTACAAATTGTCTAGGTATTCGTCTATAGTGTAATATGCCTTTGTTACAAGTGAAGAACATTTTTTCTAGATATATTTAGATTTTCAATTTCTAAAATACATTTTTGTAATTTATTATACAAACGAGGAGCCATACCGAAGACACTCTTATCATATGGCGCTGTTCTACTCGTATGTAGTGAAGTGGCTCATATTACCTTTCACAAAAACAACTTCATGTATATACAGACAAGGTAGAGTTAGTATTTTTAATTTAATAAAGTGAGGTTGTCATTTACACACGGCTCTTAAACATCTTTTCTGTACTATAAACACCCTTTCTCTGTCAATTGAATTGCCCCAGAATATAATCCCATATAGCAATATTGAGGTCACGTGGGCATGGTACCAGGCCACTCAGAAAGTATTGCGAAAAAAAGTTTTTATATATGAGAGACTGGTCAGTTATAATCTATTTCTAAAATATGATTATTTATGAATAAAAATAAGTACGTTCCAATTTCAAAATTTCTCTCTGCATTTTTTGCAAGATAATTTCAATTATTTTGTCTCATTGAAAAATGGATCTGCGTCGGGAACATTTTCGCGCTATGATTTTCTACGATTTCAAGTGTCGCCTGAAACCAGACGAATCGTACGATAGACTTCAAATGGCATTCATGGATGAAGGCCCTTCCAAGGCGACCGTGTATCGTTGGTATAACGAATTCAAGCGCGGTCGACTGACTTTGGAGGATGAAGAAAGAAGTGGTCGCCCTTTGACGGCTGTTACGGAAGAAAACGTGCTAGCAGTAAAAAATTTAATCCAAGATAATAGACGAGTCACATATCAAGAGATTCAGCACATTCTTCAGATTGGATCGGGAAGCCTTCACGAGATTCTACACGTGCATCTTCGTGTGAGAAGGATAGTTTCACGGCGGGTGCCGCACAATCTCACCGATGCTCAGAAGCAGGCCCGGGTGGAATGGTATCGTGATATGATAAACAAGTTTGAAGCAGGCGCGTCTCGGCGTGTTTATGACATCATTACAGGTGATGAGTCGTGGATTTATCAGTATGATCCAGAAACAAAACGCCAGTCGACGGTTTGGGTGTTTCAAAACGAATCAACACCTACCAAAGTGAAGCGATCTAGAAGCGGAGGGAAGATTTTGCTCGCGAGTTTTTTCAATATGTCTGACTACTTGTTATCAATCCCTTTACGAAATCAAAGAAGCATCAACGCTGAATGGTACACTACCAAATGCTTGGCAGAAGTTTTCTCTGTAGTGAGCTACAAGCGACCAAACACAGGGCTCCGCGGGATACTACTCCACCATGACAACGCGCCCGCACACACCGCGCTTAAAACGAGGGACTTCCTGGACAGCACTCCGGTTAAACTCCTAGGTCACCCTCCTTACAGCCCTGACCTTGCACCGTGCGACTTCTTTTTATTCCTGAAAATAAAAAATCAGCTCAAAGGGATACAATTTTCGTCGCCGGAAGATGCGCTGTCAACGTTTGGGCAGGCTGTAAACGAGGTATCTGCGGCGGATTGGAAAAAGTGTTTTGAAAACTGGTTCAAACGCATGAAACTTTGTATAGAGGCTGGTGGAGAGTACTTTGAAAAGATTTAATAAAAAAATATTTACCTATAGAACACTTTTTTTTATTTTCGCAAAACTTTCTGAGTGTCCCACGTATGCTGTTAATAACGCATCTGGATTAACTACTTTTGACATCATATAGAGCGCATACGAGAAACTATTTAATTTCGGACATATCTTATCAATGTGCGTTTTTCAATTTAAATTCGAGTCAATATATGTAGCCCTAAAATTTAGTATTCGATATGAAAAAGAACATATGTTTACAATTTGTACATTTGCGGTTCTCATACATTTAATAATACACCTCGGCCTACTAACAAAAAAAAAAAACAAAAGTTACTGGACCAAAGTTGTAGAGAATTTAATTTGCAACATAAAAGGTTAACAAATTTTTTTATCAGATAAATAGTTTAAGAGATATATCATAAAAACCATTTCAACCCCCATTTTCAAGATGGCGGCCGTGGGACAAGGGTGGCGACCCCACAAACTTGGTTTTAGCTTTACACTGACTGAAAATCAAACACATCAAAAAAATAAAACTGCGTCCTCTAAAAAACGCAACCCCAAATGTAACTTTTCAATGGACTATATGTACTTTAGCGGTTTATGTTTTTTTTTACTTTTTAAATATCATTTGTTTATTTTGTTTAAATGTTTCTACTTATGAGACCAGAGAATAAATCGTACCCATGGTATGGTATGGTATGAGAACTGCAAAAGCACAAATTATGAACACACGCCGAAATATTTTTACCTTTCTTTTTTAGTGTTAATTTATACATTAAGCGATGCAGATTACATATCAGTTTAAATTTTGACAATATCTTTAAAAATGGCAGATCGGCTGGACACACTTAAACGTTTCCACCCTGTATAAAACCTTTAACTCATTTTCTTGGCCAAATCACGTGTAAAGAATCTCAATACTCTTATTATACGAGTATGTGTAATAAACATTTTTAATTCCAAACTAATGCAGAAGTGGTGCGAACTACGTGTCATTCGTAATAAGTCAGATCTTCTAAATATCTAGATAGCATACAAATCTATCGTAATGACCTAAAATACGTAACTATGTTATACAATATGAATAATTGAAATCTCAATTGTTATAGAAGTTTCGGTACAATACTTTACCGCTATTAGTCACCCCATCCTTTCAAATATTCTGTGCATCACTTTGGCTATCAAAATTTAATTTAATTTAATCCTCACTGTAGGCAAATCTGATTTTGTCTAAATCTATCTATCTATGCTATTATAAAATTTTAAGCTAGTTGTGTCTGAACATTGGAGATACTTTTAAAATAAAACTGGGGTTATGTTAAATGAACGATTCTGAACACAAAATTATTATTTTTTTCATTCGGATATCCCTTGGGATACCCCCCCCCCTCCCGCCGGCAGCGGGGGCGGTTATGTCGGGCTTGAACCGACTAAAACCGCACGCCGTCTCGGGTCTAAAGACCGGGGTGTAAGGTTGCCCATAGAGCATATCCCTCGCACCCCGACTGACCCTGGGCCATCTCCGGTTTCGAGATGGCCACGTCGAGTTTGGGAACCACGGTGTCCCCGCCTTGCCCCGGTTGGGGGGGGGAGGGAGTTAGATCACCTTACCCCTAATTTAAAGTCATCACAGCACCTGATCACACTTTGAATATAAGAGTTTTTCTCATGTTGTATAAAACTCATAAAACTAAGTACGGATAAGCTAATATATGAAGAGAAGAAAAGAGATATCAATGAATTATTGAGATATTTCAACACAACGTGGATCTTCTGAATAGGAGTGTAAATATAGTATTGACCTTGACAATTAAAGATCAGTTGCAACGCACAGTTTACCCAGTGAGTTTGTCAAAGAACTATATGGCGGTAGCAGCCGCTGGTGACGAAACAATCACAGCTATCAAATATTGCGTGCGTGTCTTGCACTCGTTAACTTGTAGCATCGTAGTATACGGTAAACATACGAAATGCGGAAGGACTTAATAATGAAATACTATTCTTCGTAACTTAAATTTAGCCTAATAGCAGAACAAAAAATAACAGAAGAATGCTTGACCCAAAGGCATGAGTCGGGGAGGCACTCGTCAGTTTCCCTAGCTCGCCAGTTTCTGTAACTACTCAGTTTGAAGTTTCATAGATCGTCAATTTTAAGTAATTCGTGAACTAGTCAGTTTCCTTAGTCGTCAGTTTTCTTAATTCGTCATTTTACATAACTCGTCAGTAATGGTAACTCGTCAGTTCAGTATAGTCATAACGATAATTTGTTACCCACAATACGGGTCGGGGAGGCACTCTTTCAGATCGGGTAGTGCACTAATTAGAAATATAAGGGAACTCACACTTGAAGAGCTTTGATAACTATGGCCACTTTATACATAGTAGTGCATTATGATTGTCATGTTGACATTGAGCATCAAATTTATTTTATTATTTTCACGTTTTATTGCAAGTTGAACTGTATTTAAGATATTTGTGTTTCTGTGAGTTTAGACATCGCAAATGTGCAAAATATTACATTTATATCTTCCGAAAGGGGTAAAAAGCTTCTTCTCAAAGATGGTTGCAGATACAACTTGGCACAAACAAATAATAATAGATCCACTAGGTGGAGGTGCAAAAACAGAAAAATTTGTAATGGTAGCATTACATTGAATATGGATTTGGCCGTAATAAGGCAAAGAGATCATTTGTGTGAATCTGACATAGCTATAGAAGTTGTTTCTATTGCTTTGGATAACTGTAAAAATAGAGTACAGGAAGAATTTGGCTCTGTCAGAGCCATTTATAAAGATTGCGTTGGCCATTTAAAAGGCGCAGCCTTTGATTATTACATATTAATAATCTAATATTGATATTGTACGATATTGTACGACAAAGTACACAACGCCATCTAGACCCAAACTAAGCAGAGCTTGTCATATGGGTTCTAGAATGCGGATAAACATACTTAAATACTTTTTTTTTGTAAATAAATACATATTATACATAGAAACACCCAGACCAATGCAAATATACAGCTTCTGAATATACAGACGATGTGCCGCATTTCAAACAAGTAAACTGTACAATACTAAATACAAGAAGCATAGAATATCACAAACAGTATTTAGAACTCCCGAAGAAGTGGTTATACCAGAAAAGTTATCTACTGATTTTCTTGTATTTCAAGACGGCATTTTCATATTTATGACACCATACGCGCGTGAAATTCTTCTTCACCTTTTGTAAAAATGTACACCCTTCACTTGGACATAGGCAGTACGGAAAAAGAAACAAATATATTTCCCCTGGTATATTGTCTTCTTCCAGACAAAACCGAAGAAACCTATGTCAAGTGCAATAATTTCCTTTAAAAACGAAAAGTTTTTAAAGGAAATTATTCCGACCCCTCAAAAAATGCATATGAATTAGCTGCTATAAATGCAATTGAAAACACATTTTCCATGGCACAAATCATAGGATGCGATTTCCATTATCGATAAAGTTAATTAAAAATTAAAAATTTAACACATTAAAGCGAATGAAGGGATTCCTACATGACAGAATACACTGATTGACAGCTCATTAACCAGAAGCGTAATGTCCATTATATGCTGTTTATAGAGGGTAGTTATCTATTTTAACGTATGTAATAAATCAAATCTACCACTCTTTATGTCAATTTTTTCTATTTTTATGTATCGGACGTCCCACTCTGCAGCGTAGGTTTTCGTCGGTTCGAATTTCACATAGCCACCCCCGTTGCCGGCGGGGGTGGAGGCAAACATGGCGATTCCCGCCAAAAAAATACAAAATGGTACATTATAGGCGGACATAAATCTAAAAAATCAAAGATCATGCAAATCATTCCACACGTTCTAGAGTTTCTTTGTTCTATATACCTAGTCAGATCATAAGTATTGTCACACAGTAAAAACTTTTCTTTTAGAATGCTGGCCACAAAAAAGTTTATTGAATTCGAATTTCGAATTGCTCATGAAAATAAAAATATATACTTTTTAGAATTTTACTCATTTTTAAATATGGAGTGGACGCTTAAAGAAGACCGTGTTGCAGTTATTGCGTTGCATCGTTGCGGTTACGCGCCAATTCAAATTTTTGACATACTGAAAATTTTGAATATAACCAAAAGATTCGTTTATCGTACCATCAAACGATACAATGAAGACTCTAGTGTAGATGACAGGTCAAGAAGTGGTCGCCCTCGGTCTGTTAGGACTCCAGCAGTGATAAAAGCTGTGAAGGCGCGAATTCAAAGAAATCCCAAACGTAAGCAGAAACTGTTGGCCCTTCAGATGGGGTTAAGCAGAACCACGGTGAAAAGGGTGTTAAATGAAGACTTAGGGCTTCGGGCATATCGAAGAAAAATAGGACATCATTTCAATGCTCGTCTAATGGACCTGAGACTGAAGAGATGCCGCGCTTTGTTGAAGCGGTACGCGGGAAAAAAATATCGGGAAATTCTTTTTTCGGATGAAAAAATTTTTACCGTAGAAGAGAGCTACAACAAACAAAATGATAAGGTGTACGCACACAGTAGTGAAGAAGCGAGCAACCGTATTCCGCGTGTCCAACGAGGTCATTTTCCATCCTCGCTCATGGTATGGTTGGGAGTTTCTTATTGGGGCTTAACAGAGGTACATTTTAGTGAGAAAGGTGTAAAAACGAATGCAGTTGTGTATCAAAATACAGTCCTGACGAACCTTGTGGAACCTGTTTCTCATACCATGTTCAATAACAGGTACTGGGTATTCCAACAAGATTCGGCGCCAGCTCATAGAGCGAAGAGCACACAAGACTGGCTGGCGGCGCGTGAAATCGACTTCATCCAGCACGAAGACTGGCCCTCCTCCAGTCCAGATTTGAGTCCGTTAGATTACAAGATATAGCAACACTTGGAGGAAAAGGCGTGCTCAAAGCCTCATCCCAATTTGGGGTCACTCAAGACATCCTTGATTAAGGCAGCCGCCGATATTGACATGGACCTCGTTCGTGCTGCGATAGACGACTGGCTGCGCAGATTGAAGGCCTGTATTCAAAATCACGGAGGTCATTTTGAATAAACTTTATTGTCATAAGAATCTATGTTTTGTTAAGTTCATTTTGGTATATAAATGATTACATAATGAATAAACTTGTTTCAATTATTTTATATTAAACATGTGACGGAATTTATGACCTGACTGTGTATATATAGATATCATAATAAATACCTACCTATGAATTATTTAGTGGAACGTAGGCTAAATAAGTGAAAATATAACCCTGTGTATTGTCAGGTTCAACAACGACTAAACTAAAAGTGAAAACTGCTGATTACGGCTTTTCACACATTTATTTATTTGTATAGCTATTGGACACGATACATTACAATACAACGTACATTATATAATAAATAATGTTATATGACCTATGAGTTATTTCAGTATTCAATTTGTCTGGCTTATGCAAAATTTTAGCTTTTAAGTAAGTCGTTCATAGACTAGCAATATCAACAAAGATTTATTTCCATCATACAGTCCACTGCTACACTGGCCTCTCCCAATGTGTACTATAGCACCCGTTTCTCCGCCTACCGTATCCAATATATCCTAGCCCAGCTAACTTTTTCAAATATTCTCTCCATCTGAATGGCAGACGTCCCACTTACCGTTTGTCGTTTTGCGGAATTGACACTTCAGTCTCGTTTGCTCCAACAGCCATCGATCCTTGGGTAGATGTGGCTAGCCCATCAGCACTTCAGCTTGCTTATTCTGCGAGCTATATTGGAATTTTTTTATTCTTTGTCGGATGACCTCATTTCGAATTTTATCTTTCACAGAAATCCTAAGAATAGTGCGCTCTTTAGCCTGCTTCACGACTTTTCGTTTGTGAACTAGGC
Source organism: Cybosia mesomella (assembly GCA_946251805.1). NCBI lineage: Eukaryota > Metazoa > Arthropoda > Insecta > Lepidoptera > Erebidae > Cybosia > Cybosia mesomella. Next base: position 27,503,466 of record OX276390.1, read on the forward strand.
CGTACCTTTTTCTTTTTCTTTTTTTCCCTTCGGATACCCCCCCGCCGGCCAGCGGGGCCGGTTATGTCGGGTATGAACCGACTAAAGCCGCACGCCGTCTCAGGTCTTAACACGCCGGGGTGTAAGGTTGCCCATAGAGCATATCCCTCGCACCCCGACTGACCCTGGGCCATTTCCGGTTACGAGATTTCCCCCCCTTGGGTTTGGGAACCACGGTGTCCCCGTCTTGCCCCGGTTTGGAGAGGGGCGCAAGTCGTCCCACCGTCCTCGCCCCACCGTCCAACTAGGCCGTACCTAATCAACGTCCATCGTTTGGGTCCCGTAAGTTCTCATAATACTATCAAGTTATTAAGACATTAGGACGGTTCCCAGAGGTATTAATAATGTTATAAAATGTTATTAATGATATAAAAATGACATTATGGTGTTCATATTTTTTTCTACCACGTTTTTATTAGTTTCACTTCGTGTCTGTGTTTCTGTTTCTGTGTTTCTTTCCCTCTGAAGCCAAAAATTGACACTTAATTTTCGACCACTCCTGATCACCCTAAAGCTCTGAATTTTTTTATGTAGGCTAATGCCACCTTACATTTTCATATTTAATCATCAGAAATAGTCAGTAGTTAATAAAAAAAAACTTTTTAGAAAGCACGTTTTCAACTCAAAAAAACGTGGGGCGGGCGCTTTAATCCTGCGGGCGTTTTCCTTAGATATTCAATAATTTAAAAATTTCAAAGCGCCCCACGTTTTACTTCGGGCCACCAACCAGGTGGACACCGAAGTCTTAAAATCACGCAAAAAAAATCAAAATCTTACACCCACTTTTTATCACTTTTCTCGACGTTTCACATCATTCTAAGTCTAATTAAGCAAAAAAAATGTTTGTGTCGGTCTGTCTGTTGGTCTGGATGTCTGGATGTCTGGATGTCTGGATGTCTGGATGTCTGGATGTCTGGATGTCTGGATGTCTGTTTACGCAATAACTCAAGAACCACTTATCCGATTTAAAAAATTCTTTCGCCAATCATCTTGTTTGGTTAATGGGAAGAACTGATGAGATTTTGGGCTTTGTACGTTCAAGGTTTCGGGTACCTACCATACAAATTGTCCCTAAAAAACTTTTACAAGTGAGTTTCTTTCGAGTTATCAGAGTAACGCGTATTTGACTTCGACATTTGAGTGACAATGACAATACGAATATTATATATTTACATAAAACAACCAGACTCTGAAAGAAACTGAAATATAAAATCATTTTTTTGTGTTTTTGACGTCGAAGACGTTTGATTTGATTTCATTTTCTTCATATTTATTGCTCAATATATAAAGATGCGTCGAATAATATGCATTAAGCCTAAGGTCTGTAATTTTGAATAAAAATACTGCAATAAACATATCTAAATTTGGCTCGAAGTTTGACAATCACTGTGTGATTTCCGCCCCACTAGATTTTAGTGTTGAAAACGTGGTTTTTAAAAAGTTTTTTTTTTAAATAATTTACGCCATGAATTAGGGTGATATAAAAATTTAAGATTGTGTCACTAATATTTCTAAACCGATAAAACTGTATAGAAAATAAAGGCCACATTTATTATTATATACAAAGACCTATAACAACTATAGATTTCCATGACAGAACATTTATAACAGATTACGACACATGTTAAAATATTCTTTTATTTTAAGCATTAAACTTTGTTGATATACAGGGTGACTTTGGATTGTGTGTTACCTATTAAGTGCAAGATATAGATACTGGTTGTAATTTTTTATGACATGATGATTGATTCATTTGGAAAAAAAATCTTTGATATATTTAACTTTTAACAAATAAATAATACTAATATAAAAAACCTAAGTAGAAAAAATGAAAAAAAATGAAAATGAACCACTCCATTCGTGGAAATAAAAATCGAGAATAGAAATGAAACACTCAATAAAAATAATGATTGAAATTCAGTTATGTCTACTCGCGAGTCACAGCAGCGAGCGCGGGGTGGTATCCAATCGGTTGCGACTGCCCAATATGACAACATCTGTCCAATTACCATACCATGTCGTATTATTTAATGGATTTATACCTAACATTTCATAGTCACCCTGTATACACATCAAACCTCAAATTGTGTATCTTGTGTAAAGTGACACACGAGCCTAATGTAAAATGTGTGCAAATTTAATTTCTACGTAGTGCAAGTGTGACATAAGGTCAGATTATTGACACGAATATTTGTCACTAGATGATGACGATAAAACAAGAGATTTTTAAATCTAGAGATTCTAGAAAACTTAGAGAACATCTAAATTAGAATACCTGCCTACCATACCTTTTTTTATTTTTTTTTATCGTGCGGAAATCCCTTCGGATACCCCTCCGCGTGCCAGCGGGGGCGGTTATGTCGGGCTTGAACCGACTAAAACCGCACGCCGTCTCGGGTCTACAGACGCCGGGGTGTAAGGTTGCCCATAGAGCATATCCCTCGCACCCCGACTGACCCTGGGCCATCTCCGGTTTCGAGATGGCCCCCTGCGAATGTCTAAAGTTATTCAGAAGACTGGTACTTTGTGACCTGGTTTATGTACTTTTTTTTTTGTAACGTGCGGAAATCCCTTCGGATACCCGCCAGCCAGCGGGGGTGGTTGGCGGGCAACCCGGGTAAGCCCTCGAAAGGATAACCCCAGGGTTACCGTCGAACTTTGGCAGCCACAGCGGCCTCGCCTGTTGGGGTCGGGTTTTATCCCGCTGTTTTGTGTCCTAGTAAATGATAAATGATTAACTGACACATGTACTGTACATTTGTTAACGTTCACGAGGGTCTCGTTTTACGACATAAATTCAAAGTATACTACAATATACGGTGAATGGTAGCCTTATACGTATGGTTGGCTCCCAAAAGACATCGAATAACCTGGCGGCTAACCATGGCCGATTAATAGCAATTCAATTGCAGACCTAAACTGAATAGTTTCGTACTCATACCATGACGTCGTTTAAGTCGTTCAGTTTCACGTTCCAAATGTCAACAAACGAACCAAACGCGAACGCGTTTCAATTTAAGCATGTCATAGCACATATTATAGCAATTGTACAACAAACTTGTATTGAATGTAGTCCAGTCAAAATAGATTTAAAAAAAATCTATTTTTACTGGACTAATGGCTCTGAAACTGAACTGTTTATAAGTCATCATGGTAAGGCCCCTGATATACGATACGACGACGGTCAGAAATCTCATTTTTCTGTTGGCCACAACAAAATTAGGTAAGCGTGCCAACAACTTATCGTAGAGCTTTCCCCTTCCCTTTCAGAATGGGAGTTGCCATACTAGATGGCATGCAGGCGTTCAACTTTACCAAAAGACATGAACAACTTGCCCTGTGTCCGTTATAAAAACTAAGTTTGGGGGTCCAAACGGTATTTGGCATATAATGTCCATATCGCATTTCTTTCTTCCAGTATAATAGTTTGATACGTCCGCTACGTTAGGATTAGGAATTGGAGTTAGTTTAAATATTTCAGTTTATAAATGAAGTTTTATTTAATATATTCATATTCATAATTTAAACATTTATAAATATATAGTGGGAGTCAATTTCAAGAGCTGTGGTGATGAAGAACAGCTATGAACTAATAAATAAAAAATAGATATTCCTTCACGCCTCATTGATGTGATAGTCGTTGATGAGATACTCATTAATAATGTAACAAATAAGAAACACTGTTCTCGACTTCAATGATCAAAAAGTGTAAAAAAACTGAAATACATATTTAACTCTAAAGATAAAAAAACTCGCAGAGCTTTTCTGTTGAAGTTGGTGCCAAGCCCGAAACACAACGTTATAAAGCATCAAAAGTTCCATAGGGTCGTCTACCCGTATGAACGCACAAAATGTGGGTATTTTGTACGTATGTATATCGGCTGTATTTTACTGGAGACGTAGAGATCTCATTCACGCTTTCAAATTTTATCACTTGCACGGGGAGACTTATGACGTGGCGGAAGTGGACCTATCCTATTTACCTAACTCCTATTTGCCTTTGCACCGACTTCAAGAAAAAGTCTTACGTGTTTTTTTTATCTTCAGAGTTTAATCTGTAATTCAGTTATTTTACACTTTGCGGGCAGATACTGGATGCGGCAAGCTGAAGACAGTGCGCTATGGCGCTTATTAGGGGAGACCTATGTCCAGCAGTGGACTAAAATAGGTTGATGATGATGATGATGACACTTTTCAGTACCTGTTTGGTTATTGAAGTCGGTTTTCACTGTGCAATTTGCCATCATGTGTGCAAGTCAATTGCTACTAACTCTTAACCAATCACTTAACTAATCATTCGACTAATCACTTAACCAACCACATAATCAATGATTTTAGAAGGTGTATGTACTGGTTAGATTTCTCCGATTATTTTCTAATAGGATAGTCTCGAACTGGTGACAGCGGCAAACCTCCCTTCTTAGCAGCAGCAAGCCGAGCTTCGCGCTGTTTACGTTTTTCTACTATACGTTGGTGAGTGCGTTTCATTTCCAGTATCTCTTTCATCTCTTCTTTATCTTCATCCTACAAAAAAAACTGGTTAATTAGTAACATTTCAACAGTTATTCAACAGGGCAATAAAACCGGTAGGTACATTATCGCCTTATGATAATAGTAGATTTTGGGGCCTAGACACGCCTTCATTTACATCTTTTAAAATATTATCTATAATATCCAAATTCTGAATATTAATAAATCATAAATGTCGGAAGTTAACACGTGAAAAGGTATTACAGATTGCAATGAAACTCTTTTTAACGGCTTAATCCCGAAAGTGCTACTGAAAATCAACCGAAATAAATATCGGGGACAGTACCTAACACTATCCTCGATATTTCGGTTGATTTTCAATAATAAAACGACGCAAATGAATCGCGATAAAAACCGTATTATTAATTTTAGTTTTATGATTCACTATTCTTTGAGACTTAAAGTGACTTTGTAACAAGAGTATTAAAAAAGAGAATGAGGCTTTATACAAACCTTTTGATTGATTCTCAACACTAACGCCCTCTTCCCATTCGCCATTGGCTGACTATAAGTCATGAGCTGCTTGAGTCGTTGCGCAGGCGGAACTCCTCGCTCCACTACCAGTACAATACGCGCCCACTGTCTCTGCCACTCGTTCCTAGTCTCCGCGATCTTCTGGTATGTGTTACCCATCATCGCAATCAGCATGTTCACCAGTAAAATCGCAACTATTATCATGTAGACTACGAATAACAGCTGTAAGTACAGATTCGAAAATATAATAAGATTGTGAGTTCTTCACTTGTTAAATAATGTATTAAGATAGGCGAAAAATGTAAAAATAGATTCTACCTTTACGTACTAAAAATTAAAATATATCTAACTAGCGGACCCGGCAGACGTCGTCCTGCACTCCTGCCCCGCAAATCAATACACCAAATTAATGAAATTTGATAACGTATCCTTTCATTTGGTTACTGTATTTTATTACAAAGTTCTTATCTTGTATAAATGCAAAACGTTGTAATTTATATTATTATAATATTAACTAGTTTCAAAACAAACAAAAGCTTTGTTAGCGAATGCGAAATATAAAGTAAGTCATAGGTTAAGTAATTTAACTTTGAATTAACACTGACTCATCAGAGCTAAGCAATCAGAGTAAAGAAAATAGCACAGAGGTACATCACTCTCAACTAGTGCAAACAAGAGCCGGTAACATTTCGTAATGACTGCTTAGTTTGCTCATAGCGTGTAAACAGCATAAAAACTATAATTATTTTCCCTCGTTTGGTCGGTCTTTAAGGAAATGCCAACCAAGCCGTTTGAATATTAAATCTGACATTGTTAGGATACATTATTGTCTGTCAACAGAAAATAATTTAAATCAGACTAGCTTTTGCCCACGGCTCCGCCCGCGTAGATGTCGGTTATCGCAACAAAACATAGCCTATGTCCTTTCCCAAGGTCTAATCTACCCCTGTACCAAATTTCAGCAAAATCGGTTCAGTGGTTTAGGCGTGAAAGCGTAACAGACAGACAGAGTTACTTTCACATTTATATATTAGTAAGGATTAAGCTACAGAAACATGCGACGGGAACAGGGAGCTCACTACTACAAAAAGGAGCTCAGGGTGGGACTTCTGGCATAGTTTGTCCCTTACCGCTATATAGGAATGATAGCTGTGAAAAAATCACAGTGACACTATGTCTAGGTATATCAGTTATAGACCGTTCTAACACATTTACAGAAATTATTGTTAGAGTTTGCAGATTTACCTTGGCCTCTATCTCGTGACCAGTGCGGTCGAAAGCGGTATAGTAGTCCGAAAAAGAGGTTAGTGACATCAGAAACATCGCCATAATACTCTCCATCGGCGAAGGCATCGGGTGTGTCATGGAATCATCTACACCCTCTGGAGTGTCCGGGTTATCGAAAGACAAGAATATCACGTAGTATGCTGAAAGACCACTTTTCCACTATACAGACCAGAAAGGCTCGTAATTTTTGTTTTATTCGAAATTACAATTTAGGTAGTAGGTTTTTTTATACTCGGTGCACTCTAATTGACTGCACTCCGCTGGATGGTAAGAAGCTATGTGAAGTCCAGAAGATACGAGTCACCATTCCAGGTTCCAGAAGGTCCTGAATAGTGATCCTTACATTCCCTGCCTAGATGCTTCTTTACGCGGTGCGAAGAAGAAGAAGGTCTAAAATTCATTGTCATTACGTAATCTACTGCTGTGGAACATGAAAGTTTTACACAATGATCGTGAAAGCGTTGTCGTGTAAACGAACGGTGCGGCAATGTCGGACAATATTGGATAATATCTATCAATATTGACTTGGACACGGGTCAGTCACAAAGAACTATATTCTATATGAAAGGGTCAGCCGACAGTATTCATTAATAAACGGCAGATGTTGTCAGTTGCTAGTCTCAATAGAGACAATTTTATACCTACTATCAATTTTGTTGATAGTAGAAGCATTGTCGTTCCATGCTAGCGACACCCGCGCCGGCCGTGGTTATGTGACTGTTAACATTTACACACATTTAGTAGTTGACGACTGAGTACTTGGCGTTGAACTCAACAGAGCCCCCCACCAGTCCACATAGGTTATGACTTTGTCGAGCGCATGGACCAAGTAAAGTACTTGGGATCTGTACTTCACGTGACTGGTGACATAGATAGCGACGTCAAGGGAAAGCATTGCCGCTGAAAGTGGCATGAGATAACTGGCGTTATCAGTGACCCCAAAATGCCGGTTAGGTTGAAGGCTGTGAAGCCTTCAACGCGACAACGCAATCAATGCTAGATGGATATGCGGAGTCACGCGCAAAGATCGCGTGAGGAGCTCCCGCATACGCGGCAGCCTCCATGTCTGAGACATTGCAGATAAAATGCAGAAGTGTCGCCTTCGCTGGTGCAGCCACGTTTTGCGACAGCCAGGGCACTTCCGCCGGGCCCCGGTAGGAAGAGGAGACCCAAGGAGTACTGGTTTGACGTCGTAAGGGATGACAGGCGTGCCAATGGTCTCACTATCATGGATGCCCGAGATCGTGCGAAGTGGAGAAGGAAAAGCAACAAAACGGACCTCCGCCTCGGCCTCAGATGCAATCGGGACACAACGCGATTAACGTAATATTAATAAAATATGTTGTCAAAAAATGTGGGATTACCGCTAGCTTCGATTTCTTACAGAAATAACATCCGGATTGTGAATTGAATGAGTACGCTTGACTTTACAACAGTATGTCAAAATGTTTTGGTAGTGATAAGTGGAAATGAAATTCTACTCATCCCAGCCAGTGGCGCTGTGGAAGGAGGAACAGCTGGTGGGGACTAGTGGAACAGCCCCTTAGTATATTATATGAGTTTTCATTACTATTTGTCGAAAATCTGTAACCAAAGTGAAATTTCATGCATTTCATTGTTAATACTGTACGGGACTAAACTGTATATAACATTTCTGTGCTATGGAAGACAAAATGTTTTGTGATATTATTTAAATGTAACTACTAAGCATAATGATAAATCAACTTATTATTATATTCATCCTTGGTAGATAGCCTACCTTGTGAGAAACCCATGACAAACACCAGATAGATGCAGACAAACCGAAGCAGATCTCCCATTACCATTCTGTAGATCATCACCACGAATGGACCCACAGTTTTGAAACCTCTGTTAAACATGTAAAAAAGTAGTAATGAAAAAAAAAAGGAAATCCGAAACCATGGCAATTAGTTTTCTATTAACTTTAAAAAAAAAAAAAAGGTACACACGGCAAAGGAAATGTGTGCACGTTTATATAGTTACACATGTAAAGGTGTATGCTTAATATTTTTAACATAAAAACGCAACATGAACCTCATAATATCTTAAAGACTTATTGTAGATGTGCTACCTGCAAAAGAACAAGAAGTACGGTGCTGTAGTCAGCATGATGATTACAGCGATATGATCCTCCTCTTTGGCGGCGCACCACAAACGTAACGCTGGCAACACCAACATCAACAGGCAGGATAGTAGAAACATTACTCTAAAACCGAATGACACTTTTCAATATATACTTTGAGAATTTAAACACACATATAAGTTACCCCAATTTTAGGGAGGAGTAAATTAACGACCACACAGGCCGCTATGATGAAACACCGTGCGGGTTTCGTCAGTTCACGTCCGACATAACCACTATTCACCTCTTCGTTAGCTCCGGGTTGGCTAAAGTCCGAAGTCATTTCAGCACGCAATGGAGTAAATTAACAAGAGATGAAAAGCGAACCATACAAGAGGAGTCTGTTATCAAGAGTCTGAGCTGCAATACCTAGTCGCCTGTATTAAGGTGTTAAACCTGAAACGATGTATTTTTAATTTTTACCTACCTAGATGGCACAGTGCTTAAATTCTCTATGAACATGTTCAGACCCAGGAACCTTGCCTCTCTCAGTGCAGCTCCCACGTATGCCAGGGCGCCTATCCACAAAAGGAGCTCCGCCGATATTCTCACCTGATCAATTATAACAAAAAATGTAAAGCTTTGCAAATTGCCGCTTTCTAACAAACACAGTATGGCCATCATCATCACCTTAACGTTAATCCCGATTGTATCCAAAGCTTGCACTTTCTTTCCATGTTTGGTTAATATTGGGTGTTACGGGAACGACTGCCGTCTGACCTACCAACCCCGAGAGTAAAACCTGTGGCCGAGCCTCAACCGTTAATCAGCAGGCGTATCGATTACAAGTTAGCTTACCTATACACCTTTTGGACACCAAAATATACCCTTTGAAAACTGAACTAAAAATTACCCAGCGCCACATTGAAAAGGTACTTTCAGAAACAGATTCAGCAACTTGGTTGCGTTATTTTCACAAATTTTCTAAGATACCAAAGGTGGAATCTTTAAATCAGAATCGTTTTATATTTATCTGGTATTTTCTAGGACTTTGAGGATTCATTGTTATATGTAACATACCTTAGCTTGCCAAGTATCGAAATTCATCAACCTGCACTCTTCAGTGAGGCCCTCCCACCAACCAGCCATGTCTGATTGAGGCAGCGGCTCTGTTATCGGAAAGAGTAATTTTTAAATTTTCTCTCCCTAAGGACCATCCTCGTACTTCAAGGAATATTATAAAAAAAGAATTCGGTTCAGCTGCTCTCGAGATTTGCGCTTAGCAACACATTCAGCTGTAACGAGCTACCGGAGCAATGAAAAAGATAAATAAATTATATAACGGTACGATTTATATTAGGGAGTCATCTAGTGGCCGAAGATGCGAAAGTCTTAATTCGATTGAACGGAAAAAGGATTGAATTAGTTGAGCAGTTTTGACATAGGTGGCAGTAAACTATATGAAAAAATTATCAGTCGAGAAAAAAAATAAAATGAAAAAGTAACTAACTAAAAATAGTGTATTAAATGGTAAATTATAGTTGTGAATATACGTAAATGTATATGAAAATGTATTTATAAATATATATATATATTAATCGTTGTGGGAAAAATAATATTTATAAATGAATCGATTATAGTAAAAATTTGATTATCTGTATAATGCAGCATGGCAATTATTTGGTTTAAGACGACTGTTTAGGTATTGTTTATTTAGAGAAAATTCAATACGAAGATTAATCAATAAAATCTAAGTAAAAGCAATCACTTAAATAATATCACAAATAGTTATATGGAATGTATGTAAGAAATACATTCTAATGATGAGATAGTAATATTTGAAACGCGGAAATGCCGGAAGGTAGATTTTGTACTTTGAAAAGAAGGGAGACTGCAGCGCCTCCGGGTGGGTGATTTAGGAACTAATTAGGCTTTGGTGGACAAAAGTTTTAATAAGATATACGAGGAATTACTTGGGAATGTCATGCGTAATTGTTGAAATTCATTGTTGAAAGTTTTAGTGAAGAGGTTTCAATGCTTAAAAGTATACATGGGCGTTGCAAAAGATAGGGAATTGTGTTATTTGGGGGGGTTTGAATTGTGCGGTTGGCATTACGGGGAGGTTTTTGATTGGATAGAGACACGGGTGGAGCGCGGTTGGCGGGGGGATAAATACGAAAGGAAGGCGCCAATAACTCTTTCACTTTTGTTGGGGATCTCGTCAGGGGTAGTGGAGACGTCGTATATTTCTGGTGAGACTGTTTTTTAGAGCATTTAGTGGGACTTAGTCGTGATATATGTGTTGGGGTTCGCGCGTTTTCTTGTTTTAAGGGGATGTTTTGATTTGGGAAGTAACAATTCGCGGAAATAGTGGTTAACATATAGCTATTTGAATTGGAGGGATCGCCATTTTGTGAAATTGAATTTGGTTCATGTTTGGTTGTTTAGAATGGGGTTGTTGGGAGTAGTATATTTGAATAATAATTAGTAAAAGGTAAATTACATTTCGGGACGCGATCGACATAGGGTAGGACCTTTACGTGAATGAAGACACCTTACATTGGGCAAAAGTAATGCACGCAAATATATGTTCATTTCTGATGTTCTGTGCCGCTGAGTCTGGCGGTGCACACGTAAAGCAAATGCTGTCGTTTTATCATTTTTATTATGTTAGAAGTAGGAATTAGGGCTGCGGCGTACTTAGTTAGTATTCCCGTAGGAAACCCAAGGCGATGTGCTTTGGTTATGGAGGGATACCTAACGGTGATAACGACTCCATATTCCTCTATATTTCGCTAGTAGCCGATAACTTTTGAAGCGAGCGGCAATCTGATTTTCCCTGGAAACAGGATCGGATAAGCTTCCTGGATGTGGGTGACTGTTCGTTCTGTGATAGGTTGGCACCGTCGAAGTGGAGCCGTCCAATTCGGGCCAGGATCAGAACTTACGGAGCTCACAGTTCAGTCTTATGTATTTATTTATATAGGTATACACTAACTATAATCTCGTCAGGGTTTCAGTTCACATCCCTGAGCTTCGGCTCGTGAACTGAGGCAATCACACCGTGGTAGGGATTACACAAAGTCAAGTTTCACGAACTTGCCCCCAAAGTTAGCTAGAAGGAAAACACAACTCACCACACGATTAAGTAAAATACAATGGGTTTTGAAAGGTAAATACAGGGATTAGATTCTGTAGGTAGATAGGTAGGTACACTCATTTGTTTAGTGAAAATCTTAGGCATCACAACGAACGTAGGAAACCTAGTCTATTTCAAAGTCTGCTTAGTAAAATTTATTAATATCATATTCTATATCGATTGATCGTGCGGTTTTAGTCGGTTCAAATGGGAGCCATAGGGACTGTTCGATGGTATGTAGGTAAACTACTATTATTAATATCATATTCTATATCGATTGATTGTGCGGTTTTAGTCGGTTCAAAAAGGAGCCATAGGGACTGTTCGATGGTATGTAGGTTAACTACTATTATTAATATCATATTCTATATCGATTGATTGTGCGGTTTTAGTCGGTTCAAAAAGGAGCCATAGGGACTGTTCGATGGTATGTAGGTAAACTACTATTATTAATATCATTCTATATCGATTGATTGTGCGGTTTTAGTCGGTTCAAAAGAGCCATAATATATGAACTATTCAATGGTGCATAGGTAGGCTACTACTGCTGTAGTTCACGTAAGAGTGGTGATACAGTGTGTAAAAATGGTGGAAGTGAGACCTACAGTGAAATTTTAGTGATTCTTTTAAGAAGTGTTGATTGTGTACAAAGCCGGGTTATAAATAATCAAAAGTAACCACACCCAAGACTAAATATTAATTACACAAAAACTTGGGTAATAACGCCTACGATATCTGCTAATAACTGATTGACCAAGAGTGATTTTTATATTTGAATTCAGTGATTATCTCTCTTTGCATGTGTACGAATCAGGGTTCAAAGAGCCATCTCACGGTAGTTGGGAACCTTATCCAAGTGGATACTGCTCGAATCTAGAACCCCGGGAGTGTAATTCCTGTATACTAAAACCCTATATCATGGGTCAGTTATACCAATTCGTTTATGTGATCTGAGTGTATTATACTTTACAATAAACCTTTGAAACCACATTATTCTGAAGTGAATTGGTTACTAGCACCTTTTATAAGATTACGCAATATATGTTAAAGTCCGAGCTGTGTACAGATTCAATTTATCGTTTAACATTCTAAAAACAAGTGAAGTATCACACCAGAATCCATGTTATTCGTGAATAGTATTTAAGGCGGCTTGAGCGAGGGGCGCTGTAGTTCGCTATAATAGCTAGCAGTAGGAAGAGAATACTCCTTTGTTAGTTTCATAATAAAACAGTTTGTGTTAATATCCAAGCTGAGTACTGACTCAATTTATCGTCTTACATTTTAAAAACAAGTGAAGTATCACACCAAAATACATGTTATTCGTGAACAATATTTAAAGCAGCTTAAGCGTGGTGCTGTAAGTTACCACGGAAACTATTATAATCAAAACATTATGGCAGTAAGATTTGTATGTTCTTCTGACAGGTTCATGTTTACTCTGAATAGAGTATGGGGAATTATATTTACCGGATGTCTCGGTATAATAGGGGGAAGATGAATGAAAATCTTCTAATGCCTATTTAGACATAGGAAGGACCATGATATACCTATATACAATACAAGTGGAAGGGTCCTACGGTGGCTGGCGTGATATGGGGCCACCACCTCGGGGGGAAAATCCAATATAACTAGGTACTATTGTTTAGGGGTCACCACCTCGGGGGGAAAATCCAATATAACTAGGTACTATTGTTTAGGGGTCACCACCTCGGGGGGAAAATCCAATATAACTAGGTATTATTGTATAGGGGTCACCACCTCGGGGGGGAAAATCCAATATAACTGGGTACTTTTGTGAAGGAAAGTAATAGTGAGCAAACACCTTGGGGAGGAAACCTCAGAATAAACAGGTACCTTTGTGTGGGAAAGTGAGCGTCAATAAAGTAGTAGTCTAAATGAAGTTATTAAAAACATCTAGATATAACCTATATATTCTTGTCGTTCAAAGTACTAGTTTAAAGTAGTAAGCATTATAGGAAGAAGAATTAGTAAGTTCTAATCCAATCGATATTATTATAATAAAATTGTTATGAAAGAAGTAGTGAATGATTGAAGCGGTGATCGGCAAATATCTACGTAGTTGCGGATAGTTATAGGTATCTAGATAAACGAGGTAAATGACCGGAATGCTTCTGTTCCTAATAGATATTTTCTAGTATAGGTTGTTTTCATCCGCTCTCATAAAAGCTACAAGGGGATACTACGGAGAACACGAAGGAAGGACTTCGTTTGTTGCATGTTAGGTTGGGCCGAATGAATTAGTATAGATTGTTTCCATCCGCTCCCGTCAAAGCTACTAAGAACATTAGGTTAATCCGGAAGGAATTTGTGTAGGTATAATGGAATTTGGAGGATTGTTAATAAATATGGAAGGAATAGGTTCTAATTTTGGGATACCTACTTAAATGAGACTTTGTTGATTATTTAAGGAAGTACTTATGTTCGCGCACGTAGTGTAAGCTTTTGAACTACTTACGACTAGAGGGTTTAGGAAGGCTTATTTGGTTATTTCATGGTTTAATATAGTATCATTAGAAGTTTGTGTAAATTGGATAGAAATGAAATAGGTACGTAATGATTAGGTTGGAAGGTAGGTTGTAAGGAAAGGTTATTGATGAATTTATATGATGACGTTACGAATAAAATAGGTTTAAAGTTTAATGTGGAAGAGTAAATTAATTGGGATTTGCGATTACATATAGTTGGAATTAGGCTATCGTAGGTTTAAGATAGGAGTCAGCATTCTTCACCTTTATAGAACTAGGGATACTAGGTATCATGATAAGGGTTCCTTTTAACCACTAGATTGATCACAGGCCAAGTTTATTAGAAATAAGTACAATTATTCAGTGAGTTTAAGTAGGTTGGTGAGTTATTTGAATGAATCATACATGACAACAAGTAGGTGGAATAGGAATTGGGATAGCCGTAAGAGAGGAGTGAATGAGTGGTAGATATAGGTAGTTATCTAGGGCAGGAAATGTGAAAAGGATTGAGTGAATGAGTTGGTTTCGGAGTAGTAATAGGAGTAGTAGGAGTAGGGAAAAAGAATTTAGAAAGGGGGTATAGGAGTTAGAAAGGGGGAGGGGTACACAGCTATTCATTTTTATATTATAGATGAATGCTGAAAAAGTCTGCTTTCAGGTCCTAAACAACAAAACATTGGAAATGCTTATCGGTTTACACATATTTCGTAAAATATTGTATACATGTTTCTAACGCGAATTTAATGCAAAGATTGAGATAAAAAAAATCCGTTCCCACAGGGGGAACGCACAGGTAGATTTCGTGAAGCAATTAATATTATTTTATATACCTTTTATATGACTTTTAATTTTTTTTTAACAAGTTTATTTTTTTTTCTCGAAAACGGTAACTTTTAGCGAAAAACTTTTCAGACATTTATTTTAGACATAAAAATGGCCTATCGATTAAAAATTTTTCCGACGGCAAGAATGTTCACCGGTTAGAAGTTATGATTTTTTTCCCGAAAAATTTTGGTTTTTCCCCCCTCCACTTTTAGTTAAAGTTTTAATCTTATAGATTTATAATTAAAAGTTGTTGGTATTCATGTATACTATGGGATAAAATTAGAACGGTTCGAATATCTTTCATGGAACGTGAAATTTTGAGGAAAAATTGATTTCACAAAAAGTGAGGCCCTACCGTCCCCTTAGGCCGGATTCCACCCGTTCACGAACTTAAACTAAGTTTACACCCAAGCAATTTTTGACCTCAGTTTGAAAGCGATCGGAGCAAAAATGCGACCGTGAGAGTGCTGCAAATTTTGGGAAGTGGAACCATACATACATATATATATATATATATATATATATATATATATATATATATATATATATATAAACTTTTTGACCAGTGGTCATTTCTGACTCAGGGGGTCATAACTAGACATCCTATGAAGAATTTTTTTTTAAATTCGACAGTAGTCAAGAAACCAATAGGTAGATCGATTTCATCGAAATCTACCTAGAATTCCTAGTAAATACTTGGTTTATCTTTGTCTTGTCGGTGACTCTTGAAGCGCGCGCACTGCGGACCGTCGGATTTGGTTCCATTGATCATCTCTACAGCTCCAGGGTCGAAGTCAGATGCGTTCAATGTTATTGTGCAGTTATCTAGAACAAAATGTATATCAACAATATACTTCCAAATGTTTATCTTATAAAGTTTATTTAGTATTAGTTTACTTTACCGCGCCAATTCCACATACAATTTTCAATATAGCTATGACATCATGATGGCCAAGATGGTAGTAGAACCAAGCCTACTTAAAACCAAACATGCAAAGCGATTGCGCTTTCTATATACAGGTGTATATAGAGGTGTGTAATAAAAAAATACGAAGGTTTAATAATGCATTTAAACCGTTTTCGGAAACAACATGCTAGTTTATTTATTAAGCACTAAAGAATGAAAACGTTCTTGGCATTATAAGGAAAATGCCCTATAATAGAAAGACCGAATTCATGGAGTACGCCTAGAATCTACTTACCCAACTCTATACCCAAATCTGTGTCATTCAATGGTCCTGCTGTAGCGTTCAGTGCTGTAGCATTGAGGGCTCTGTCAGGAGGTCCCCCAGGTCTTAGAGTAAAGCAAACCAAGGATATAAGGAAATAGCAAGAAAACAAAATGAACTGTCTGTAGAAACGAAATTTTACGAACGTATTCCATTTTGTTTTCAGAAGGTCAATCAACATTCCTTCTAGAAGTAACAAATGTTCCTCCTTTTCCTGTAAAGTGGAAAAAATATTATTTAAAGCTAAAAATTGTTATGATGAGAATGAGTAAGAGAAGTGAGAAGTAGTGCTTTGCAATGCGATAAAAAAAAATTATAATCTTTGCTCATTGCTACACGAAGAAGTTTTTAAAACAAATAATCAAATGATATTAAGGCAAAGTATCACGCAAAAACCGCGCCTTGTCGTGGATACCAGCCCGAGATACCATACCATACCAAGCCAAAGTATGCCAATGATAACAAGCAGTCAATATTTATAGGAGGAAATGAGTCATTGATGCAGAAGTTACATTAATTATAACTTCACTAAGTTGTAACTAAGTACTAGTATGTAGGTAGTATTCGAAATGTAGATAAAATTTGTCATGCAGTTTACCGGCTTGTCGAAATAAATAGTTCAGTTAAATCAAGAGAGAGTCAAAAACACAACTTACTCCAAACACTACCAGGTTAAGTGCAGAATCTTTGCTGATCTGTCCAGTTTCTATGTCTATAGTGTCAACTTGCCCCAGTGGGTATGCCGCGCAAGTGGTCGCTCCAATTTGCCAATAGATCTCTCGTTCGATGTTCAGAATGTGAAAGAACATATCAGTGCGTGCCAGCTTGGCAGCCAGGGTCAGCGGAGTTAGATTTTGCACGTTACGAAGTTTTAGAGAAGATCCTAGTTCGTATGCCATGTCGAACGTTTCCTGGAAATTCAAAATGATATGCTAATTATGAATTTCAATATTTAATTAACATTAACATTATCCCAATCGCGAGCACAGCTTATGCCACTTGTGCTGATGCTTGGGATAAAATCTGTTTAAGTTCCGATATTTGTTTGAGATCAGCGCAACATGTGTGCTTTTTCTATTCATCTCTACTTGCAATCTCAACATTCACTCCCTTCCGTGCCATATCATGTTTCACACAGTCCATCTATTTTCTCTTGGGTTTTCCTCTCCCCTCGTAACGTCAACCTCTAAACTTTATGCCTTTTTTGCAACATTACGCATCACATAAATATCCGAACGGGACTAATGATTTCCTTGTAACTTCTCTATGTGTGTATTACTTTCATTTACTGCCTCAAATATACTCATTCCTAATTTTATCCATTCTTATCACACTACTAATCTATCTTAGCATTGGCATTTCGGCAATATGCAGCCTTCTTCCATCCATCGCTTTAGCGGACTAGTTCTGCGATCCATACAAAACATCAGGCCGGATCTATTTAATAATTAGGGTAGTTCACGTACCATTTTCTCATAAATGACAAGCATATGTAGCACTGTGTTGCCGTTGGTGTCCTGCTTATCAGGGTCGGCCCCACGCGCCAATATTAGTCGATAGCACTCTTCCAGACCCAGGCAAGCTGAAAAGCTTAGTGGATACTCGCCAAAGTACACATAACTAAAACGAAAAAATTGAAATCTTTTGTAGAAACATGATTCTTAGCGGGATAAATAGTTTATGGCCTTACGGTACCAAATGCCATGGAAAGCCCTAGGGCCTTACCACAACACTCTTATAGCAATTCAAAAGTGATACAGTTCAGCTGAGGGAGAGAGATGGCGCTATACACCGTGTATCTCTTTAAAGCCATCTCTCTCCCTCAGCTGAACTGTATTGCGTCCTGGTAAGGCTTGAGTTGACCCTTTAAGCTTAGACTAAAACTGAAAAGCAGTTATGGCCACTGAAGCGGCCTAATTACTAGCGTCTTACGCCAACGGTTCTGATCTGTCCTTTTGTGTCAAGTCTGTATTAGAAATTAATTATAATTTGGGTTGACACTGAAGACTAGACATTATGAAGAACTTTCTTCATAATATTCTCGAAGGTTGGTAAAGTCGGCCAATCTGCACGGTTAAAAATATTATTTTTATGGAAACTGTTTTAAAAAGATTATTAAACCATGCTATTGCCACATGGTGTCAACAAAAATGAAGGTTCTTGGATCTACCTATATAAACATTTATGCAGGCTATATACATACAGGATATAGTTAAGTTTTATTTGCAACAGCAAAATGTCGTTTTAAGTTACTACCTAATCAAGCAATATCATTATAATGGCTCAAAATTATTCTTTTGCCAATATTACACGGCCTGCGCATGAGTTTACTCACCCGTTATAATTAGTATCAGGTTGCACGTTTACCCACTCGTGGTCAACTGAGTCAGTTCTTGAAGCTTTTTGATCCTCAGGGCACATGAAATTGCCGTAGCAGCGCTCATGGTAGTTAGCACCGGCGTCCAGTAGGAACTTCACCATTGTAGGATCTTCGTTAACTATTGTTATGTGAAGGACGCTTTCACCTAAAAATACTATAGAATGATGACCAGTGGACATTTTTATTTTTATTTTCAATGGCTAACCCAATCGATGCAGGTTGGAGATTTGTCCGCATCTTCATATGAAAGACACTAAATGAAATACGAATAGCTACTGGTAAATTTAAATAGATATCTAGACTGTTTTAGTTTTAGACGCAGTGAGAGGTTTAGTTAAAATAGTTTTTATAAATAATCATAGTTTTATTCAGAAATCAGTAAAGTAGTTCGTTGGTTGCAATACGATTAAACTTCAACTCGTTCATTAAATGTTTATAAAAGTGATATAAAATCTCTTGTTTATACATCCAATCCTAATGATTTTGGTAAAAGTTTCAAATATTTTGTACCAGGCATATAATTATTATTAGAGCTATCAATACTACACCCTATGTAGAAACAATCATGCATTTACTACGAATAATACAACACAGCTTAGCATACAACGTTCAAGTAATTACTTAATTAGCGGGAAGCGTGCAATAAATCACTGCCAGTTTAAGTTTGACTGACGTTATCATCCTCTCTATCAGATTAAATTGGAGGCAGCACATATATATTGGGGTATACTATATACTACTAATACGTTATTGGATAACAAGCAAGATAAATAAAATACATTATGTTCTTGTGAATCGCAGGAAATATATGATTAGGTCAGGTCAGTGCTATAACAAAACAAGAGGACCTACAATGAAACCCTGTGGTACGCCTAATTACATTGAAACGTGTATACAGCTCAATCTGTACCCACTTATTGACACTCAATCGTTTTATTTAACATACATACATAAATATACTCACGCCTTTTTCCCTCCGGGGTAGGCAGAGACAACAGCCTGCCATCTGCTTCTGTCCTTACATACTTCCAGCGAGAGAATGTCACTGCCCAGGACCACCACCAGCACCGGCATTGGCACTCCACTAATATGTGGTATTCGCTGGGATTTTCGCAGTGCTGATACTACGGCGTTGCCTCCCGGTGGATGCGCTACAAATACTTGCCGAAGCACCCGTGTCCGGTAATCATCTGTGACATCTGGTAGGAGAGGTCGGCGTAATGCCTTTCCAACCACTCCTCTATGGCCAGCCTCACCGCCGGAATGGTCGGTTACCCAAGTCGCACCTTCCTTGTCTCCATGAGTTCCTGGTGGAGCTGGGATCGCCGAGCCTCGATTCATCGGAGTCCCGGCCTGTGGCCCTACTCCAGCGTTCTTTGCGCCATTGATACAACGACGCAAGGGCCCTCGCTTCCAGGTCCCATGGAGGGGTCCCGGCTAGGAGACATGCCGCCTCGACGAAGATCGTGCGGTAGCCACGCATGTCACTATCTAAGTTACATATTTTTCTTGAATTTTTCTATTATTATTATGTATTTTTCTTATGATGGTTAACTTAGGACAGTAAAGGGAACTCATGAAGTGTATAATGACTGAATCAAATGGTGGACTGTTGTCTCTGCCTATGAAGGAGAAAGAAAGGCTGAAGGTGCATGTATATGCATAGTCATATGTAGTAAACTTACCATAATATTCATCTCCCATATAGACGTCATTGATCAGCTTCGGATAGAACCGAAGCAGTCTTTTCGCTAGGTTGGCGAGCAACGACGATGCATTTAGGAAACACAAGTGAAGAATAGTTTCTCCTACTGCACCTCTTTCCTAAAATAATTATTAAAAAACATAATAATAGATAGAGTGGATTGAAAATTTGACAAATAATTCGAGACAAAATATACAGTCTTTACAATAAAATGTAACCAAAAACGTAAAAATATTTTTAAATAGGTTTAACTTCAGATTAACGCATAAAAACGAAGTGTGCCTTCATATTTTGTTACCGCAATGTTGGTTTGTTTTTCCCTCAGTTATTTTTAACAATGACCATGTAATCATCAGCTATAGATTTCTTATTTTACTCGAAAGTGTCAACAACATGATAAGAATAAAGAGACGAATGAACGAGAAATACTAAATGGTTTCGTGTTCAAATTCTTTACTTATTTAATTTAATTTTTTACATACTTTAAGAGTTATGGGTTGAAAGTGGGTGAAGTTTTCGTTGAAATATTTCATAACATATTATTTACATTATTTTTTCTTCTACAACAAATTTAAATTTGCATTTGTTGACATTTTAAAAGGTTTAATATTTCTTGGTACTTATCTAGGAACAACCCAAAGCGAATACCACCAATGACAAGAACCAAGATCAATTCAAACCTAGCCGTGTCCAGCACGCTTTACTTAGTAAATTTCATTGAAAAAATACGAGGACGCAACCTAGTCGAAACCGAACCCAGTCATTCCCACCGGCGAAATCCAACCCTAATATTGCTTATTAAATAATATACATGTGTAGTTAATATAAAAGGTGTAACAATCTAACCTTCAAGTCCCAACAGAGTTCTCTGTAACCTTCAGGGTTAGCGTCATACTCTTCTTGCGTAACTACAGGCCAATCTTTGTCTATATCAAATTCCTCGTCTGGATTTTCCATACTACGCAATGGTGGCAGCTAAAGAATATCAAAATAAATATGTAAGTAATTAGATTTTTTAATGATACAATAGACGTCGAAAGTTTCTCTAATAGCTCTATCTTAAAAAGCGTTGGGTCTAAAATAGCAGCAAATAGTATAAAATATGATAAATAATCATATATAACTATACCTATAACTAATTTTCGATGCATCAGTTAGGGAAGAACCCAGGAAGAATTCACGTCATGTTTACATTCTTATTACCCGACTATGGAACAGGAGTTATTAGAAAATGGTTCATAGATATTACACCTACCGATCACGATAAGTGGCATTGTTGACAGGTTATTATTTAATAATATCCTTTTTTTGTGGCACTAATGTGCTAAGAAAAGAGGTGAGTACTGCAACTCTATCATGACGTGTTAAAGTGTCCTTGTTGCGGACGAGAAAGAGGAATGAAGCTATATAGGGTATATAGGTTGGACTTATCATTTTAGAGAGTTTTACCAAATTATGTCTGGCTCGTTCCTTGTTCCTAAGCAGCACAACATGTGACACGGGTATGTAGCGACCCTTGCCCTTGTTGTACAGAAATGGCTCCACCTTGGTTTTAATGGCGTGGTCTATCTCAGCATACTGCTTATTCTGCAGCGCGCGCTTCATCATATCCACTAACAAACCGCCACCTGATAATAAAATAACAACTGACGGATAATGGGAGTCATCAAAATGAATTATCGAAATTTGACACCAATCGGTACAGTCATAGCGCACCTTTTTACCTGACTGCCAAAGAAGGGTTATACTTTGAGAAGAAAGAAATATTCTTTTCATCTCTCCAGTCCATGATAATTAAGTTACGTCATAATGCCTTGATATCATGACGTTTTTTTTAACATGGCCGCTTAAATGCACATCACGTGACCAACTCGATTATAATGTAACCAAAAGATTCGATTTTCAAAAATTTCCTGATTTTGGCAGTATGTACGTGAATTATAACTTTGTTTTTCAGAATGAAAAAAAAAACAATTTATATTTGCTATACAATTAGCGGGAAAACGAGATTAAATATAAATAAATAACTTGTGTTAATTGTGGTTAAAAATGGTTTCGGAAAGTGATTCATTCCAGTGACATGAATATTAATTTAACTCCCGATGAGATTGAAGAACAGGCAAAAGCTGTTGAGAATAATCCATTTTCAAATTGTTCTAATTTTACTTTAAATTTTAACTGATAATCAATATAAGTACCTGTTTCATTAACAGTGTGTGTAGTATTTTAATTTCCTCACATAGTCGAAATGAACAGTAAAGTGTTTACCTCGGGTGAATGTCACCATTTCACCCTCGAACTATTGGCGCTCTCACTACGTTCGAGCGCCAGAAATATCTCGGGTGAAATGGCTGACTTTCAACCCTTGTGTAACAATCTACTATTTTCTCAAACATGCTTGAAAATTTGAACATTATTTTGACAACCTTCTTCGAGATAAATCGAAATTGCTGTACATGCGAGCAGCGGCCGGCAAAAGTTGTATGAACATCCATATCTGTCGTGTTTTAGCGGCCAAATAAATTACTATGTAAACTCATATCTCTCGTGTAATTTAAAAATGGAACTATGTTTTACTCCGAACTTATCCAAGGCATTATTTAAATACAGAACTGGCTTGCAAATAGAAAGCTGTTTATTAAGAAAAATAAAAAACAAATGAACACATTGCCGCGTGAAAAATTACTGTTGTTCGTATTGTACTTTCAATAACTGCATTTCAAATAAAAAGTTCTGCCTAGATACTACTTAGTTTTACTTTCCACGCATTGTTTGAGAAAAGCACTATACAAGCCTTGGCCACAACTGAGCGTTGCCGGACTCCGTAATGCGTGCCTCGGCTGCGCCTCGACCCGCATACTTCACGATCGTCCGGCAACACTACACTTGGCGGCCGCGGCAGTAATGTACTATACCTATTACCTCATATCTTCCATACCGCTGGATGCATTTCGAATGAGGTCTCAAATGAAAGGGATTCATCTTCCAAGTGTCATAGGGGGTAAAATGTGAACCAGAATTATCCAGTGGATTGTTAGCGATAAAATTCTTGTTGTCAAAAAAAAAAATATTTCACTCAAACTCATCGAGTAGGGTGTAGACCCGAGACGGCGTGCGGTTTTAGTCGGTTCAAGCCCGACATAACCGCCCCCGCTGGCCGGCGGGGGGGTATCCGCACGAAAAAAAAAAATAAAGGGTATCGAAATGAAGAGTTTTAAAAGATGATTTCATAAACATATACCACTTATATGTTTTATTGTAATTTTAAATGAGGAATGATAAATAAAAGCATTTACGGAGCTTAAAACAAGCGGAGCCTCTGTTGTATTGTTTTTGCAAGATTCGTTTCTCATGTATGCTTAAAACTAAAAAGCAGCCAATAAAATAAAAAATATTATTTATGATTGTTTTTTTTTTTATTATTCTTATTTTTATTGGAATTGTAATGCTGGTTGCTGTCATAGGACAGCAACCAGCGCTATGTTCATGTTTTTATGCGCATTATTGATGGTCCATTAGTGATCTTTGGCGACATGCCTACACCTATTCTTTTCGGCCGTAAAGCCAGTCTAGTCGTATGTAGTATACCTACATATAAGTAATTGTTCCATTTAGTGTCATCATCGTCTTCTACATCCCAACCTTAATCCCGGTTACATAGTAAAAGGTTTTACTTTGGACACCGGTGTCCACTTTCATACTTTACCCCCTTCACTTTGCACGGTCATTTAGTCCATTTATACTTAACCAATAAGTAACAAAAATCTTGAACCTACCTTTAATGTCCACCAGTTTATACAATTTTTGTAGAGATGTTCCTGCCTGCTTCTTCACTCCACTGGTTACATTACTTTCTGTATTACCCATTGAGCCTAATTCCTAACCCGTTCCTATTACAAATATTTCTAAAACGATAGCCTGTTGTTCAAATAGTTATTGTTTCCAGCTATCGACAAAACTTCCGCCGTTACTATAACGATGACGCGATAATCAGAACTCTACATCCAGTTTATCTGTTAATACACAGTCAGGTCATAAATTCTGTCACATGTTTAATATAAAATAATTGAAACAAGTTTATTCATTATGTAACCATTTATATACCAAAATGAACTTAACAAAACATAGATTCTTATGACAATAAAGTTTATTCAAAATGACCTCCGTGATTTTGAATTCTTGCCTTCAATCTGCGCGGCCAGTCGTCTATCGCAGCACGAACGAGGTCCATGTCAATATCGGCGGCTGCCTTAATCAAGGATGTCTTGAGTGACTCCAAATCGGGATGAGGCTTTGAGCACGCCTTTTCCTCCAAGTGTTGCCATATCTTGTAATCTAACGGACTCAAATCTGGACTGGAGGAGGGCCAGTCTTCGTGCCGGATGAAGTCGATTTCACGCGCCGCCAGCCAGTCTTGTGTGCTCTTCGCTCTATGAGCTGGCGCCGAATCTTGTTGGAATACCCAGTGCCTGTTATTGAACATGGTATGAGAAACAGGTTCCACAAGGTTCGTCAGGACTGTATTTTGATACACAACTGCATTCGTTTTTACACCTTTCTCACAAAAATGTACCTCTGTTAAGCCCCAATAAGAAACTCCCAACCATACCATGATCGAGGATGGAAAATGACCTCTTTGGACACGCGGAATACGGTTGCTCGCTTCTTCACTACTGTGTGCGTACACCTTATCATTTTGTTTGTTGTAGCTCTCTTCTACGGTAAAAAAATTTTCATCCGAAAAAAGAATTTCCCGATATTTTTTCCCGCGTACCGCTTCAACAAAGCGCGGCATCTCTTCAGTCTCAGGTCCATTAGACGAGCATTTAAATGATGTCTTGTTTTTCTTCGATATGCCCGAAGCCCTAAGTCTTCATTTAACACCCTTTTCACCGTGGTTCTGCTTAACCCCATCTGAAGGGCCAACAGTTTCTGCTTACGTTTGGGATTTCTTTGAATTCGCGCCTTCACAGCTTTTATCACTGCTGGAGTCCTAACAGACCGAGGGTGACCACTTCTTGACCTGTCATCTACACTAGAGTCTTCATTCGTTTGATGGTACGATAAACGAATCTTTTGGTTATATTCAAATTTTTCAGTATGTCAAAAATTTGAATTGGCGCGTAACCGCAACGATGCAACGCAATAACTGCAACACGGTCTTCTTTAAGCGTCCACTACATATTTAAAAATGAGTAAAATTCTAAAAAGTATACATTGTTATTTATATGAACAATTCGAAATTCGAATTCAATAAACTTTTTTGTGGCCAGCATTCTAAAAGAAAAGTTTTTACTGTGTGACAATACTTATGACCTGACTAGGTATATTCAACGCACATACATAACATATTAAAGTGCATAATAAATATAGAATTATATATGTTGTACATTGCTGCGATCACGATGAAGTAGAACCAGTACTACGGCGAAGCCTTTGAGGGGATAACCACAGTAGAGTAGTAGTGTTTCCCAAACTTTATTATGCCCTGCAACTCTACCATAAGATTTCATGAATACGAACGCTCATATCATATCATAGTAGGCCAACTGTCCTAGGTATTGTAAGTAATGTTTCCCAATCGTCACTCACTACATGTTTATTTCAACCTTCCTAGTGCATATAGAGAAAAAGCAACAGCGCCTGCTGTTGTCTCTGCTTATATCGGAGGGAGAGTCGTGAGTGAAGGTATGTATGTGAGATGTTAGGTTTAGTTTTATTCAAACAAAAAGTGTAAAAATTGATATGGTATGACTCTACGTACATAATATGAACTATGTATACGATGCAAGACAACCAAAACGATATACATTTATTACACATATTTCTGTCTTGCATCATCATGTCAAAAATACACCATCATTTTCTTTAAGTATAATATACCGTATAATATAAAGATATTGGAACTAAGCTAGTTAAGAAATTTAAGATACACATTTGCCAATAAAATAGACTTAACTATAGGTATTCGAATTCTTCACTTGAAATATTTTTTAAACCTAAAATGAATTAATAAAAAATATTTGACTCGCCCGCCTGGTAGTTCACCTTTAGAAATAGAATAGCAATTACTTGCCTGAGTAATTTTCATCATGCTGTCGTGCATGTCATGCAGTATGCGACTGGTACATAAACTGGTAAATAAAATATCTTCATCTTTAGTTTTCAAGCGTCTCGAAAGATTAATGGTGGCAATAATGGCATTCCATGTCCATGACTATAAGTCCTTATAGGTAATTTTACATATCGTATTTTAGGACACTTCATTAATAAACACATAATAGAACGAACTATGTGTATTGACGTAATTGAAATTGTGTATTGTGCTTTAAAACAAGATAAAAATGTAAAGGAGACACGTTACCACAATTTATAAAACAAAAACAATCCTTCGAAATTCAAATATTATTTTTTTCATTAAAATTGAATGATTTCATTTAAAATAATAATCTAGCAATAATAAGCTAATAAAACTCTAAATTCTTGAGATTTAAATTAAAAAATTACTCCATTGTTTCGAAATTTTGTGGTCTGAAGATAAGATAAAATATTTCCAGGAAACTTAGGATGGAGGCGCTGAAAAACAAACCAGCAATACCACCCACAGACACTGAAACAAACGTATACAAATATTAAAAAAAAACTATATTCGTACGTCGTATGATTTTTGAAGACTTATTTTTCCATTATTATTTTACTAAATGAGTGCCAAGCTACATGTGATTATATGTTAAAATATTAGGTCGTTACATATGAAATTGCCGTTTTTCTTGAAGAAATTGGAGGAAACCCAATTTTCAGTACTAACAATTTTGCATTTTTTAGGCATGACAAATCCAAATTTAATGTTTTTTTTTGTGTATGAATGAGACAACATTAAGCTAACAAACAGCAACTGTTATTACATATTTGAAAAGTGACAGCTGTTAAGTAATACGAAATTTATCATCAAAATGGATAGCATTTAGGAAGTACTGTTTTTGAAGATCGAATTAATTTATCAAGCGGCCAATAAAAACAACATTTAATACAGAGTTGTAAAATCTTGAAATCAACTTTCAAACAAAATATAAACTAGGACGGTTACCAGCTTCGCAATCAACCCAAACTTAAGCGTAGCGAGATTTGCCTATTCATCAATAGACGACTTTTCCATTGATTTGGTTTTTCCGTGATTATTCCTCGATGGTACGTCGGACATCAACTTTCGACCCATAGAGACACTCAGCACACTGTGCTTGATAACCGTGCCAAGTTTGGTCAAGATCGGTCGAGCCGTCTAGGAGGAGTATGGTTTCACGCGAAAACCCGATTTGTGGAAAAAGACGCTTCGCTCGCCTTCGGCTCGCTACGCTTAATAATGGAAATAGCTATTAAATTACAGGAATAACGAACTCAATAATTTGTAATAAAATTTCAGCAATTTCATAGGTAAAGACCTACTATTACCTACGCTTTTAGAGGCTTACTGTCAACACAAGCAGCCTCATCATCTAAGCGTTGTTCCCGTTCGCTTCACATCCAAGACTTTTACCTCAGAGCCCAGGGTCCGCTTGCCCCTCCTCATTTTGATTAGGATTATACAGCTTTTATAGGAGCGACTGACTCTGACCTCCTAACCCTCCTAACCTGGAAAACCTGTTGTTTAGCTGGCTAATTAATGAAAAAAGGAACGATTTATTGAGTGCAAAATGAAGCGCACTTTAGCGTGACATCCCGGAAGATGGCTCGTTCACATATAAGCCATTGTTTCATTTGTATCTCTACGAAGTATCACGAAGTTACTAACCCACCAAATCCAAATGCGTCCTCATCAAGTTTCTCTTGTAGCGTAGTGTTGGCAAAGACGCCATTTCGACATTAACCATAACACCAGGTTTGTCGTTTGCTTTGATGGGCCCAAATCTCCTGTATTCACATTAAAATAATTATTTTAATTTACTTATTTAGTCTATGTGAATAGATCATCACACTTACTAGTGGTAGAAATTTGATGATACAAATTTGTCACAAAATTCGGCTGGATGGGTACCACCGTGTACGATTGCGACAAAACCTCCATAGTAATCCAATTTCGGTTTGATTGCGTTCAGGGGTCATCAAGTGCATAGCTGGGCAGGGGGATTGTGGTCGCAGCACTAGTGGGACCGGTGGGTGTCACGCGGTGCTGCGACGACAATCCTCTTTTAATGAGGCCGTCAAGCTGAGTGCCACCATTGTTAACATGGTACGTGTATGTAATGGTGACCCTCTTTCCTGAGACTTTACCTTCAGCTTACCATCAGGCAAGGTGAAGTCAAATTGACGTGCCCTAAATATTAAAAAAAATTAAAAAAATTGACAAAATAAGTGAATCCAAATAATTCAAAATGTTTAATAGGTAGCCTATTAAACTTTTTTAATCTATAATATAAAACAAAGTCGTGTTAGTAATGACCGGGATAAACTTAAGAAAGGGTGGATCGATTTTCATGATCTTTGATTTTTAGATTTGTGTCCGCCTATACTGCGCCTTTTTGTGTGTTTTTTTTTTGCGGTAATTGCCACAGTTAATCCGACCAGCGGGGGTGGTTATGTTGAACTCAAAGCGACCAAAACCTCACGTCGCCTCAGGTCTTTAATGCCGGGTTAAAGTAGAAATACACAGTCAGTAATTGTTTGAAAGAGTTGCGTTTACTATGCTGCATGTTTGACGAATTGACAACAAATGAATTAATGAATTTAGACACCTATCTGGTAATATGTATGAAAGCTACAAAAAGTTGCGCATTGTTGTTAGTCAGGTAGTGGTTTTTTGTGATATAATTTTTTTCAGAAGTAAGTCATTGATAAAACGCATGAAAGGCGTGCTTCAATACTTACTTAGCAAAGTGCACAGTAGTGAGTTCACTCTCGACACACGATGGCAAGCACTCTTTCACTGCGTCACTTTTCTTTGTGCCATCCTTTATTCTGTATTCTGATAACATAAAAGCATCGTTAGTTTATAATACACTGGTACACCTGCTAATTGACGAACCAGGCCTTTTTTTTTTGTTGCGTCAGGAGAAATGTCCTTTTGTGTGGCACTCACACACTAAAATCCTTGCGGTGTGCCATACTCTGCGCCTTGTCGGGGGGCTTGAAACTATACAAGAATACTTCCATGGCGACCCCCCCTAGCGCGTGCCCGCAGTTTGTCACGGGCACATTCACCAAATAACTCTCAATTAGGCAATATCCAGGCACACACGGATGTCGCCTCTTCACAGGTGGCTAGAACGGCGGGTGGACGGCTAACCCCGTCCCTTCTACCCGCAGCCACACTTAGGCCACACTTACATCTTCCGACAATCACGGCTCCTTTAAAATGGGGCGTGAAAGCATCTGATGAGGCCGTCAAGTTGAAAGCCACCATTGTAGCATTATTGGTATCTGTAATGGTAACCATTAACCGGTTAACGGTTGATGGTTGGTGTCAGTGCAAATATTTTTTATTTTTGCTGTAGATTCTCTGTCGTTTACCTTCAAACGCATTCCAGCAATTCATTCCGGTATAATTGCAAAAGTATTTTTGATCTGTAAGAAGGAATATAACGATTTAAAAATATAATTACACAACGATCCACAGGGTGAATGTTTCAAGTAGGCCAAATCCCAAACTACGAGGAATAGCGAAAAGTACTCAAACGAGTCTGGGTCGGATTTTGATGTAAACTGCATCATTGGATTTTTGAAAAATCAATATGAAATAGGCTGTAAAAAAGTGGATTCGGATGTAAAAATCCTAATTCCGATGCATTTGGTTCCTATTCCCGAAATTACAAAATATAAAGGAAAGAAACTGTGAAGAATTTACATGATGTTCAAAAATCAAACCTAACTATTTTTTGTCTTTGGGTTTCAAATTATTGTTAGTATCTATCTTTTGTATGATTAACAAAATGACACTACAATAAGTAATTTAGTTAGATAGTACATAACCATTTGATAGTATCGCTAATATGGAAGTAATTCTGGGAAGTAATGACATACGGTAAACTTAACAAGAGCTCATTTTTAACTAAGTACTTTATATTTTTTCTTACTAATAATATCGATTTTTTTTTTTTTTTTAAATGAAACCAATATTCTCAAAACATAGCTAGAGTAGAGGGCATTAGACGCTTTCATAAAAGCCAAGATAACTCAAACGAGGAGTAGAACAGCGAACAGCCCGGGCTCTAAATTGCAAAGTATGATTGCAACTGGTATTGGCGCTTGGAAGGTTATGTTGATGATTCAAAGTCAGATTGTTCAATCAAAAATATTGTTAAATGCTTTTTAAAAGCTTTTGAGCTGAGTTCAAAAGCTTGTAGGATAATTTTTCAGTAGGTTTATAGGTACATATTCATCTAGCAGGAACTTACAGGAGAGATCTCTGGCAGGATGTATGCAACCACAGTGAGCAAATGTCTCTTCAGTATTATGGGCTAGCTGACAAGCCCCTTGAGAATACACCTAAAAGATCAGGCAGTCAGCATTAGGAACAGAGTTATATTATGTGACAAAATAATCAAATAGTTACTTATATTCGATACTATCATATCTAAATCTCTCTTCAGAATTGGTTGTCTTACAATTGACGACCTCTGTGGCATTGCTGTAGAGCGTTCGGTCAGAGGTCGCGGGTTCTAGGTGTTTATATGTATAATAGTAAACTCAGTATGTATATCCACATTCTAGAACCTATAACACAAGCTCATTAAACTTTGGGTCTACAAAGCACTGTGTAGAATGTCGTAGAATATTTTTATCCCAGAACAACTTTCAGGAGATCAATATTTATGATTACCGGGTAGGTATGAAAGATCTCATTTGGAATTTCATCTAAGTAACGGCACCCTCTCTCGTGGACATGCTCGTCCCTCAGCATCATGTCATTATCTATCTCCACCACGGAGAAGGACCAAAGCACCTCGGTCTCGGTGGCTAATCGTATCACTCTTTTCAACTTTGTGTCCAAGTTGTTTGTCGATAACTCTTCGGGACTATGTATTGATATCTGAAATTAAGTAGGTGGGTTTGCTCATGTCACTTCTGTGTATATGGGGCTCCAACAAGATCTTCGGGGCCCAAGCCAACCTCACTTACAAGCCAGTGGTGTAACTGCGAATTAACGGACGGGGGGCGGGGCGTTGGGGGGAGGGCAGATGGCAGTTGCTGCCATAAAAGACAAGATAAACCCAATTAGAAGTAGGAAAGTCGACATTGGACTCCAAAGTTCAAATTGTTCGCCTTCGGATGCAACTGGAATTGACGCTTGGATGACGATGACGCAACATTGTACCACTGTTGGCCGTTGGGTTAAAAATTAAACTTTTAATTATCATTTTGGACATGGGGAGTCAGACAGCAGTCGTTCCGGAAATATCAAGATATACCAATTCATAAGAAAAAGAGGAGTGGAGGAGCGGACCCTGGGCTCCATAGAGCAAGGATTGGATATAGCCGGCATTAGTGCTCGAATGATGAGAATGAAGATTTAATTTCAGCATGACCCTGCTTACCTCAGCTTCAGCTAGCAAACGAAATCTTAGAGCTCCTGGTCCAGTAGTCCTGTTTACCACAAACAAACTCAGCCGTTCTCTGAAATAATAATAGTACGTACTAACCGGGTGGCGCTAAATATAGCGTAATGGAACAAGTAACAAAGCGAGCATACTTTCCTTACATTCAAAATGAAAAGCAGAGTGTTTGCCTTGAGTCAAAGACCACTCAAACTATTGAAACTGTCTCGTACCTTTTTTTTTTTTCGTGCGGAAATCCCTTCGGATACCCCCCCGCCGGCCAGCGGGGGCGGTTATGTCGGGCTTGCACCGACTAAAACCGCACGCCGTCTCAGGTCTTAAGACGCCGGGGTGTAAGGTTACCCATAGAGCATATCCCTCGCACCCCGACTGACCCTGGGCCATTTCCGGTTTCGAGATGGCCCACTTACTTGCTCTCCACTGTGCCATCTGCTAATCAGAGGGACACGTGGAAAGCTTCCGAACAGCCCTCAACAGGGCCGTCCCCGCCTCGGTCGGAGTTGGCCGTAGGCGGCAGCGTCTCTCCCACCCTAGGAGAGAGGCGCTGCCGTCTCCGTTGCCCAGGGTGCACCGCGTGGAGGTCCCCAACCAAGCACCCCACTGTCTCGTACCTAAATAGGTTACATTCGACCCTTATGTAACCATCTACTAGTATTATTGTCTAGAACATTCTAGATTCTACACTATTTAACTAAATTGTTTTAAACTTACACCAACTATAAGTACGTCACTCACTTCCTGGACGTGTTCTTCAAGTAACCATTAAGTAAGCTATGCCTCAAGTAATAAATAAATGCTTACAAGACCTCTAACTTATTACTTAACAGTTACCTATAATTAGTGTCTGACCGAAACTGGTTTTTCAGCTGAAACCGAAACCGACCGAACCGTTACCCAAACTGAAATAAACTTATAAATAAACTTAAAATTTCTATTATTTACTGAACTCTAGTGTATTTTTAACCGACTTCCAAAAAGACGAAGGTTCTCAATTCTCCGGAATCTTTTTATATGTATGTTCAACGAAGCGATTTGAAAAATTCCTTATGGTTTCAAAGGGTATTTACTTCCCAGGTGGTCCCATTTAAATTTCGTGAAAGTGATAAGTTTCGGAGACAGACAACGGTACTCTTCAATAAATGCCAGTAAATCCACCGCGATTGCTGCTATCGCATATCAAGGTATAATGTTATGTTATGACATAACATAACATTATACAAATACCCTCTGAATGGGTTCGCACTTCAGTATACATATTCGGTCTCACTAGTGTGTCCAGAAGGATTACCCGAATTCGCTTTAGACAAATAAGTTATGTTCACTAAAAAGGGAGAAAAAAGTATAATTATAATAAAAACAATAACTGAATTACAGATTTAATTCAAAACCAAGAAATACACGTAAGACATTTCTGTTGAAGTCATTGAGCAATGCAGTTTAACGTTCGAAACTCTGGCATAAGTTTGGAGTTGAGAATCGGACAGTAATCGGCCCCCAACACGCCAAATAAGGAAGAAAGGTATAAAAGAGAGTCACGCTATTAATAGGGTATCGTCCCCGCAAAAGGGCGCGTAAAAGCCTCGCCCGACTCTTGTGGCTATAGGCACAAGAATCCCACTTGCCACTTGCCTACTGGCAAGTGGTGGTTACCGTGTGCGAGGCAGGCGAAAAGTGGCAAGCGTCCAAATCCTTTGAAGACCGTAACGCACACAGAGCTTCAAAGCCCGCTACTAATAAGGCTGTAGAGTCTGCCAGAGCCAGGTGAGATCACCTACAACCACTGTATGACATGTTAGAATTTATAAGTTCTATAAGCTCATCTATAAGTTGGCACGTTCCAGGGTCAAAGCACAATCCTGCACTAAGTAGTACAAAACTCCTACCGTAGTATTTTATTTAAGTACCTACTTTATTAAAATCAGAGTCAAAGTAATTTGAGTGATTAATATTATAAATGTTAAACCCCTAATTTATAACCACTCTAACAACTTATACTGTGATTTTGTTTTGTTTATGCTGCGTTAGTTTAAATTACAAAATGTAATTCAAAGTAACTACCTACAATCGAACAACCTTTTTCAGGTCTTTAGATGCAAGTAAAAACAAAACAAAAAACACTACTTAAACTCAATACGACGCTACAGGCGGCGCAGTAAAGTAGAGCTCGGGACTTTTTTTTATACCACTCAGGTGGCAGACAAGCTCACGGCCCACCTGATGGGAAGCGGTTACCGCGGCCTATGGACGTGCGCAACACCAGGGGCGTCACACTCGCCCTATCGACCCTGTAAAACCTTCTAATAAAAGGAGCTTGGATCTTCTGAAGTGACGCAGAGCCACTTCCACGGGTTCCTCTGCCGACTTATAGTGCCAAACATGCCGCAATACAGATCGCCGAGGTGGTTGTGGCCGTGCTAGAGGCACATGCGCCCGGACGAGGCAATGGTCTGACTTACCAAGTGGTGCTTCCACAGTTATGGAGTATTCATCCGGGCGCGTAGTCAGCAGAAGGTCTACCAGACTACCAGATATAACGATGTACGACAGTTCACGAACCACGAACACAGTTCAGTCCAGTTTCGGCCGAATCCGAAACTAAATTTATTTGGGCGAAACTGGTCGAAACCGAGACATGTGGCAGTCACTACTTATTATATTTAACAACATATCGTTCATAGCATAGCATACAATAATGAATAGCATAGCATGCTAACGCAAATGTAAACATGTAATAATCAGAGACGTAATCTTCAGATTAGGATGTTATCGCTGATAATCACATTATCTTTACGTATTATGTGATTTGGGTACTTACTTTTGTTGAAGTGTGTTGAACGAGAAACAAGTCCCGTGTTCGGAGTCTACACGCTGGAAATAATGGCAACACGGAAACTCCACTCCGTTGTAACTGCAGTCTGACAACATTTCGTCGCATGTTTTGTGTATCTGTTTGTAAACATTGGACCGTGTGAGTTTTGAGGTGAGTATGTTTGCTATATCTTACTATTATAAAATTGAAGATTAGTAAGTTGTCTGTACATTAGAAATATTTAAAAAAACTTGGGTTATGTTATATGAACGGTTTTGAACACAAAAATTTGTTTTGAATACTTGTCTCTTTCTTCGCGCTGACGCAAAAACTACTTAACGGATTTTGATGCGGTTTTTTTCTATTAGAGAAGTCTTTGTCACACTTCAAATCTGCCGTATGCTTGATTGCAATTGGTAAAGTAGAACCGGCGATATGACCAAAAAACGATAACCAACACGGACTTCAGTTAGCATACTATATTATCTACCTTTTTTTTTTTTTTTTATCGTGCGGAAATCCCTTCGGATACCCCCCGCCGGCCAGCGGGGGCGGTTATGTCGGGCTTGCACCGACTAAAACCGCACGCCGTCTCGGGTCTTCAGACGCCGGGGTGTAAGGTTACCCATAGAGCATATCCCTCGCACCCCGGCTGACCCTGGGCCATCTCACCACTAACAGCATCGCTCATCCTGTCTCCTCTGAAAGCAGAGGAGTACGGAGAGCGATGTGTTCCCGCCACGTTGGGTATTGGCCGACGATCAATGCCAACTCTATGAAGGGGTGAAGGGGAAGCCATTGACCGCCGCCCAGGGTGTACCGGCCGCTCCGATTCCGTTCCCCCCGGACTGCAGCGGGATCGGAATCGGAGCGACACTCGAGGAGGTTACCCAACACACACCCCTATATTATTGGTACCTATTGTTGGAAGTTTACGCGAATATTACACATCGAAATAAAATTTGTCGGAAGTTTACGCGAATATTACACATTGAAATAAAAGTATTTTAACTGCTATTGTCGGAAGTGTACGCGAATGTCACACATTGAAATGAAACTATTTTAACGGATTGTCTCCCCATGACCATGGCTGCTGAAAAGTAACCGTAACGTCGGGTTCAATGTAAATAATAAAATAATATCAAATAAATCGCGATAGAATCCGTTAAAAATCGAATCCGCTTTTCAGTATTTTAACTGATAATGATAATGACTGACTTTGATTTTTCTTCACTGTATTGTATTTAAATGAATTTTGAAGATATTTAAATTTTAATTGTAATTTTGAAGAAATTAATATGTAAACTTTTCCTAACAATATTCCACAAAAATCTTTCTTCATTTCATTCATCATCTGAGCGCCAATCGCTATTACATCCAAAGCTTGCACATTGGAGCCCAGGGTCCGCTCATCCGTTAATTAGCAGATGCACCAGCTTGCAGGTGAATTTGGCTTAAGCACCCATACATTTTATCTATTCTCATCATCATCATCATCCTCATTAACGCTTTTCCGATTGAGTCTAAAGCTTGCACTTTGGGTGCCAAAGTCCGTTTATTGATTGGTATGTCAGCTTTCCTGGTAGAGATTGCCGTCTGACCTCTCAACCTTGAGAGGAAATCCTGCGCCCGAGCCTCGTCCATTGTTTAGTAGGTGCACCGACTAGCAGGTGAGGTTGGTTTGGATCCCAAAGATCTCGGTCGGGTCCCATACACCTATAGTACATGTTATCTATTGTATTATCACTCAAATAAGCCTTACACGCTCTATGATATCTCTCCATGGCACGTCGCAAGATATGCTCGTATCACCACCACAGGGAAGGCATTGCACGTTGCTGCACTGACTGCGAGCATACAGCAGGTCGGTTAGGTACCGGCGATGGTTATAGCTCAGCGGCTCTAGTAGATGCGCTGAAAGGTAATAGTGTAATAGTCAAAGTTCAGTTCAAAGGCATACAAACATGGACTCTACGATTATACATAACTGAAAATTTGGCAATATTTGGAGAAATTAGAAAGGTTTCTAAAGCTTCATTTTCACAACTATCAGCAATGGCCAAATTAGTAAAATCGTGCATTAGGTACATACAGAAGTTTCTAAAAGAACGGTATTATTTGACAAAATGCATTTTTTAAAGAACTTGGCCATAACATACGAGGCTGAGGATCAAATGGAGCAATCAGGTAAAAAATATATTATCAGCTATACTTATCTACTCGCCTTAATATAAATGTAGATAGGTTCAATTAATATAACTTAACAATAAAGGAAAATTTTGAAATAAAATGAAATGATTACATTCATGGAACCTTCAAGGTGATTTTAATTTCTCGTTATACTTTAATCATCAACTTTATTTTACTATAAGCCCCTCTGTACATATAGGTATGGCTTTGTTTCCCGGTAATGACACTGCTGATTTTTCACTCTGAATTGACCAGGCTGATTATGGATGTACACCTATGTACCTTTTTTTTCATGCGGAAATCCCCTCGAATACCCCCCCCCCCGCCGGCCAGCGGGGGCGGTTATGACGGGCTTGAAACGACTAAAACCGCACGCCTTCTTGGGTCTTCAGACGCCGGGGTATAAGGTTGCCCATAAAGCATTTACCTCGCAGCCCGACTGACCCTGGGCCATCTCCGGTTACGAGATGACCCAGAACCACGGTATTCCCGTCTTGCCCCGGTTTGGGGGGGGGAGACCTATGTACTTAAACGGTGCGGCGGTGCAGTAACTTCGAAACTTTGCAGAAGTAATAACTTTCTACCTCAAGTATCGACTCCTGACAGTCATGATTATGACTCACCGCCACGGGATTTAAAGTCAGGAGGAAGTGTCATAAAATGAAGTAATCTATGCTTCCATGCTATTCTATTCTACCTATGTGTCCATAATACAAAAAGATATCGGATGTGAATGTGGGTAAATGGCAAAACCATACTTTTTGGGATACGCAATACGAAAGCCATTAATGGTACAGTCTACGAGAAAAGTAGTTTAAAAAATTCTAATTTATTGATCGCCTTAGCTCTTAAACCTCTCATAAAATGCATAATAAATAAATGAAATATTTGTAGTTACTAACCTTGTCCTCCGGGGATTACAACAATTTTTATTCTCTACCATCACCTATAAGGTTGACTGGTAGAGAATGCCTGTGACATTAAGTCCGCCTGTGTGCATTATGTGCATGATGTTTTAATAAATTAATAAATACATACATACATACAGTCAACGACAAAAGTAGCTTAACAAATTCAAATTTATGATTAAACCTTTCATAAAATAATAAACAGAACATGAATTATATTAACTATACTTAGTTTTATAATCCCCAGGTGACAAACCTGGGGATTATAAAACTAAGTATACGTCAATTATTGTTACATCTATTCCAATGTAAAAAAACCGGCCAAGTGCGAGTCGGACTCGCCCATGAAGGGTTCCGTAGCAGCAAGTAAAATTATTCTATTTGAGTTGATCGAATGAAAGGAAAATTGCGGTTTACGATTTATGACGTATTAAAAAAAACTACTTACTAGATCTCGTTCAAACCAATTTTCAGTGGAAGTTTACATGGTAGTACATTTTAGTTTTATCATTTTCTTATTTTAAGTTACAGGGGACAAATGTTTCCACTTTGGAAGGAACTACAATTCAGTTTAGAAAAAAATTATATTAGAAACCTCAATACCTTTTTTGAAGACCAATCTATCTATCTATACAAGTATGAATTTGATGAAAAAAAAAATTTTGATTTTCAGTTCTAAGCATGGGGAACCCCCAAAATTTTATGTTTTTTCTATTTTTGTGTGAAAATCTTAATGCGGTTGACAGAATACATCTACTTACCAAGTTTCAACAACATAGTTCTTATAGTTTCGGAAAAAAGTGACTGTGACATACGGTCGGACCGAAAGACAGACATGACGAATCTATAAGCGTTCCGTTTTTTGCCATTTGGCAACGGAACCCTAAAAAGGTTTGTAAATTTTTTATTGTATATCAACTTTTGTTGTTGACTGTATTTAATACATCTATGTTAAAGGAGCCCCACCATGACTTTTAGGGCCCAAGCAAACCTCACCTACTAGCTGGTGCAATTGCTGACCGACGGATAAGGCTCTGACGAAGGTGCCCTTTGCGGGGTCGGGATGTCAGAAGGCAGTCACTCTCACAATGGAGTATCATTGACCAATCTAAATCGAACGAGATGAAAGCCTCGGATGCAACCAGGGTCAACGCTAAGGTGATGATGGTGTTTTTTTTTTTAACGTGCGGAAATCCCTTCGGATACCCCCCCGCCGGCCAGCGGAGGTGGTTATGTCGTGTTTCGACTAAAACCGCACGGTGTCCTCCCCAAGCGTCCGTTGCCGGGCACCCCGGGTAAGCCCTCGAAAGGATAACAGGGTTGATGATGGTGAAGCCTTAATACATCAATAAATTATTAATGAGGACATTTATTACCGTATTCTGTAACGGCCTCTGTGGCGTAGCGGTAGTGCATTCGACTGCTACGACAGGGGGCGCGGGTTCGATTCCCGCTCGGTGCAAATATTTGTATGCATGAATATGTCTATTTGCATTGGTCTGGGTGTTTCTATGTATAATATGTATGTATTTACAAAAAAAAAGTATATAAGTATGTTTATCCGCATTCTGGAACCCATAACACAAGCTAGTTAACTATGCTTACTTTGGGTCTAGAAAGCGCTGTGTAGAATGTCGTAGAATATTTATTTATTATTATTATTATTCATTATTTATGTACCTACTTACCTATTCAATAATTTATATATTCATTGATGAGAACATCTAATTGTTTTAATGCTAGGCAACGTGTGTTGTTAACTATACAGACCTACCAGATAGAAGGAATCGGCATACATGGACTCCACGCCCCTGTAAAATAGTGCCTTGCAAATCTGGCTGTGAATGCAGAAACAACGTTCCTAAGTGTTACTTTGTAACCTACATGAATATATATACATTAAACGTTATTTTATTTCTAGTGCTCAAAGTTAATTATTCTACCTTGTTAGAATTACTAAAATTGACTACTTATTGTCAGCAAATTTTATATTTTATCTGTTAGATACAGATAAAATATACAACATATTCATTTTGGAAATCTAATAAATCTATAAAATAAAAAGTTCAGTCCTACCTTTTTAACCATTAGACATGAATGAAAAAAGAACCACAAAGTTGACATTCACCTAATAACAGCGCATAGGTACTAATTAAATAATGGTGACAAGGACAAAGGTTGCGGTTATAAACTTATCTATACAAATATAATTACTGGTCTTGACTGATTCGCGGAGTCTAAACTGCTGCCGCGATGAGTAATTGGCAAAATGGCAGTTGATGCTTTTATAAGGTGTAGGTCCCTATGACTCGCCAAGATCGTCGGAACTCATGTCAACCACACCTGCTAAGTCACTTTGTTTACTTTTTACCGACTGACGCAGGTGATCTCCGGGAAGGGGAGTTTCGGGGACCACCTGCATCGGATCAGGAAGGAGACAACGCCTGAGTGCCATCACTGCGACGCGAGCGAG
Organism: Cybosia mesomella; assembly: GCA_946251805.1. Taxonomy (NCBI): domain Eukaryota; kingdom Metazoa; phylum Arthropoda; class Insecta; order Lepidoptera; family Erebidae; genus Cybosia; species Cybosia mesomella. The sequence goes on from OX276390.1 coordinate 27,543,572, forward strand.
GACTCGGGGCTGCACAGGCTGGCAGACTGACCGGCGTGGGAGGCGCCGAGGCGTGACCTCGTGGCAGCAATCGGGGTGGGAGTCCTCTCGCTCGGCAGCATGATTGCAGCAATGGTACGGAGCGCGAGCGCGTGGGCCGCAGCGCGCCACGGAGAGATTTAGAACTCTCCCAGCCCGCCGAGCCCGCAACATGCTCGCCGCGCGTCGCAGGTGACTCAGGCGCCGGAAGTCGCTTAACGACCTCCGTCCTCCATGAGCGCAGGCCTGGCTGTGGCAGGTGAGGCCGCCTGTCACCCCAGCAGAAGCAAGCCGGGACGGTGGAGCGACTAGCGCCCCTCCCCCAAACCGGGGCAAGACGGGGACACCGTGGTTCCCAAACCCGAGGGGGCCATCTCGAAACCGGAGATGGCCCAGGGTCAGTCGGGGTGCGAGGGATATGCTCTATGGGCAACCTTACCTTACACCTCGGCGTGCGATTTTAGTCGGTTCAAGACCGACATAACCGCCCCCGCTGGTCGGCGGGGGGGTATCCGAAGGGATTTCCGCACGACAAAAAAAAGGTACGTGTCTATTGTCAGGGTGCGAGGGATATGCTCTATGGACAACCTTACACCCCGGCGTCTATAGACCCGAGACGGCGTGCGGTTTTAGTCGGTTCAAGCCCGACATAACCGCCCGCGCTAGCCGGCAGGGGGGTATCCGATGGGATTTCCGCACGAAAAAAAAACTACGTGACTTATAGTAAAAGATACTGACAAATTACGATACCGTCACCTCGCGTGAAGTCGCTAATTACATAGGTACCTTTCTTCATTAATAGGCCGGTGGAAAAAAGAAAGGTTTTTATTTGAGTTGCTGGATTCACATCAAAACACTACACACGGAGTGGATATAACAGCATAGATTACTAACCCAACAGAATTCGGATGTATACGTTTCGTACGTACGGGCGGACGGCTATTGACAACCCGAATGAGTAAAGTATAGGAGCGCCCCCAGGGGTTAGGTAACTAGGTGCTTATAACGCGCAAGTACATAGAGTGCGTGAGGCCTGATATAAGACTCATATACTTTGATGTCATCTAATCCTATCCTACTAATAAACAATAATTATAAATGTAATCATTTGTGAAGATGTTTGAATGTTTATTACTCAACCACACTCAAACGGCTACAAAGATTTGGCTGAAATGTAGTATAGGGATGGGTTTAATATATATATTCTGTAATAACATATAGGCTACTTGTTATGCCTGGAATAGGTTCCCATGGGTTGCGGAAACGGGATCAGACTCCGTATCAGACGTCACGCAAACTGAGCCACGGCCAAAATCATTCATCCTTCAGTTAAACCTGCGGTCGAAATTATTATTAGAACGGTTTGGGTTTGCATTTTGAAGGGAACGTCTCGATGATTGCTGATTGTTAGATTTGGCTGTCACTTGGTCTAGCTTGCGACGAGATGTTTCCCAACCAGTGAATTTGCTCTCTAGATATCGCAAAAAATCTTGCAATACAGGTTGTTGCTTCTTATTTTTCAGGGAATCGTTGTAATCGTCGTAAGTTTCGCTGTCTAGCTTCTGAGACAGTAAATATACGAGAATCGGATCCCAGGTGCTAATGTCTATCCCCAAATTCCGTATAGCATATATGCTTTCTAAGGTTACGTCGTGCAATTTTTTGATATGGCTAAACAATCGCTGCTGAGTATTGGGTAGGCCTAATAGGTTATTCATTAAAGATATAAATATAAGCCTTTCGGTATTGTATCGATAGTTGAGAATTTCCCAACAGGCATCGTAGTTTTCACTACTGATGGCGAGATGCTGTAAAAGTTTTCCGGCTTCCCCTACCACTTTTCCCTTCAAAAATTGCATCTTTTGAGCTTTAGAAAAGTGAGGGTTATTGTGGATAACTTCAGTGAATAGGTCCTTAAACGATGACCAATTCTGAAATCGTCCTGAAAACTCAGGTATTTCCATTTTAGGAGCAGAGTGTTCTCTGTGGGACACGCTTGAGAGCTTTTTGTTGATTGTTAACTTCAACCTGGTATATGATCGCTCGTGCTGAGTATACACTGCTTCATACTCATCGTCCTCTCCACTTAATTCGCCGTCTAACTCCCAGTGAAGAGAGTCGATCTTTGACCAGCGTGCTTCGAGCGTTTTTAAAGCGTCAACCATTTCCCATTTTTCGGACATGGACTCTACATCGATAAGTGCGATAGTTCTCTTGAAGGCCTTAAAATTCGCCGCTTGCTTGCGAATCATATCGTCCAATTGGCTTCTACAGCCCCGTGATTCCATTGCACGAGGTATGCTAGGTCTTCATTTCAGGTTGCTTAAGTGGTGGTTGAGGACTCCTAGTGGGTCTTGACGGAGTTGGATCACTCACGAACCGCAGTCGCTGCTGCTGCTGTTCCTTGATGAATCCTTTTGCTGCTGTATATACCTTGCTTACCTCTTCATGCATATTATTTGAAAAATAGGGGTGATCTTTGACGTTATATTCACAAATACTTAAGTGGTTATTTTGAAAATCCGACCAATACCTTTCTAACAACTCTAATCGCCTATTAAAGTAATCATCTGTTTTTCTTTCGGCGCTGTCTTTTTTGATGTTGATAGGGATTTTCTTTATCAACTCGCTGAGTTCACATTGCTGGCTGTAAAGTTCCTCCATTTTGCTGATGAATAGCTACTTAGGTAAAAAGGAAAGACCTTACTTGTAGGTGGCTGCTATAGCCGCTTTGAAGCTGAAACTGGACGCTAACGTCCTTGCTGCTGTGTGCTAGAGCTCCCGCCCTACCGCTAGATGCTAGTGCTACTGCTTGATAGCGATGCTGCTGCTGGATAGCGGTAACGCCGCTGAATAGCGAAGCTGCTGCTGGGTAACGGAGCTCTTGCTATGTACCGACTTGCTATTGCTAAAGCTGCTGATTGTCTCATGCCTGAGACGCTGAAGAATCACAGATGACGGTGAAAGTATTCGCTGCTAGGATTTTGTTTCTGTACGCTTAGTCAACTACGAAACCACTCTTTCACTTTCCACGTGACACTGTAGTTCAATGCTAGTTCACTTAACCGATTCACTCACAAGTACCTTATCGTGCGGAAATCCCTTCGGATACCCCCCCGCGTGCCAGCGGGGGCGGTTATGTCGGGCTTGAACCGACTAAAACCGCACGCCGTCTCGGGTCTACAGACGCCGGGGTGTAAGGTTGCCCATAGAGCATATCCCTCGCACCCCGACTGACCCTGGGCCATCTCCGGTTTCGAGATGGCCCCCTCGGGTTTGGGAACCACGGTGTCCCCGTCTTGCCCCGGTTTGGGGGAGGGGCGCTAGTCGCCCCACCGTCCCGGCCTGCTTCTGCTGGGGTGACAGGTGGCCTCACCCGCCACCCCCAGGCCTGCGCTCATGGAGGACGGAAGTACCTAATTCCTACGTCACTCCCGAAAAAACAACGAAACTAGAACTCGCGAGATCTCGGCCGATGGCTTCGAAGGACCATGTAAAGGGTTTGCTAGTCGGTAGTAAAGAATACGGCAGATTATAGAATTAAAATTATCTATTTACTCCTCGGACCAAATAATGATTACAAAGGAGCGAGGGAGCACACGCGATGGCCGTTAATCGAGTACTAAATTCATTGTTAAGAAATTACTGCCAACTAAGGTAAAAATGCTTAGTCGACAGACAGTGTACGGTTGCATCGTACAGAAACTTTTCGCTATTTACATCTAAAAATATCTATCCCAACAATAACTGAATTTCCCCTATTTAAATAATTCACACAAAATATAAAATACCAAAAAAACAACTTATTTCTTAAGATGTTCGTTACAATTCCGACTATAGACTAAATTATAAATTGCTTTAATAAAATAATGATTGTTTTTGTACGCTACTAAGATGTGAATAAGTGAAAGTTCATAATTATTCAAACGACGCATGCATGCATCTGATACTTACGATACAGAACACCGAACTTGCGCACCACTAGTTTGTTGCTATACTCCTCGCATACGGTAAACGCTGGGAATGTGGTAGTCCAGTCCAGGTAGAGAGTGTCAGGAGTATAGTTAATCTCCACCCCTAGTTCGACGACTGGTTCCATCATCAAATAGACGCCGCCAATCGACAAGATTATTACTGTCAGCCAGAATACCCTATTAAATTTTCCAGAAATTGTCGTTCAGTCTTAGGCGGTTGACACATTGCCCCGCATCACGCAGCGTAGAGCGGGAGATCATGGTCTAACGTTGCTTGTATCTCTCTTTGCATTGAAAACACGCGTAGTGCAACACTCAGAAAACATATTCATGTTCAGTTTATTAAGTAGTAACTCCCGCGCTACGCTGTGTGATGCGAGGCAGTGTGCCAACCGCCTTATACTTAATCGAGAATTAGCGATCACAGCTCCGTTAGGTGGGCAACCAATCGCCAAATATATACCAACACCCGTCTGCCAATACGGCCGGGGCTGTTCCATGGACACACCGCTTCATACACTGGTAGAAAGCCCAGTGGGGATGGTGCAGCGGCGTGACCTCGAAACAGCTGTTACATCGCCGAGGTGAGAAGCTTCACGCTGCAGACCTTGATTCTGGCTATGGTCAGCACGGAGAGTACGAGGAATGCCGCCGCTTTGTTTTACGAGGCGGCGATGCACGCCAAAGAAGCGGCGGTAAAGGAACGGGATAAGTCGGGCTTAAACACACCGGAGCTAACGATAAAGTGCACAGTAAGCTGCATATACTGCCGTAGAACCAGGTACACCCTAGATAGGATATCCCTGCCGACCGGCCTAAGCCACCAAGCCAACATTGTCAACAACCACCAAGATGTTGTCGAGGATCAAATCCACCCAATCCTATAGAGAGGCTAATGCGGAAACATGATGCACCGCGACCCTTGGCCTGCTTCTGGCAGGCTGACGGCTAAACCGAACCATTTTCCCCTAGACCACGCTCATTGAGGACGGATATATTTTTGTTATTTCCGTCGCCAGTGCCCATTCTGTGGCATGGGAGAGTGACATGATAGCTACCTTAAGAACAGATTCGCTTTTGGATTGAACAATCGATTCATTCCATGAAAACCACTATTTTGTCCAACAAATAACAACCGCTGCTTTCCACGTTTGAGAAATTTCCACCTCATCTTATTATTATTTGATGATGTTGAAAGTGTCATAATTTACTACATGAAAAAACAAGTTTATTGGTACAACAGACAAGGTAATTAATACTACTTTATAAAATAAAAGATAGCGTGTTACAATAGTACAATTTATTTGAAAAGTTTTCCAATCAGTGTAAAAGCTATGATAAATATGTAATTATAAATTAATATATTTACGTATCCACTTATAACTATACATCTAATTATACCTAAACTGTGAACATATTTTCAAATTACTTTAAAAATAAAATAGGTTTAAAAGAATATTTAGTAACGAAAGTCAGTACCTAATTCAGATTCAAACAATCTTTACTACTTTATACCTACCAATAATAACTTACGAGGTAAGTATCTTAAAATCATCTCCGCGATGGGGTTCTCTTCAACTCCCTCGAATACAACTAAACTAAGTAGGTACAACGAGCAGTATTGTAATGTACCTACTTTTTTATCACGCTTTTATTAGTTTAGCAGGCAGAGGTAAGTTTAGAACCTCAATGCTTATAGCAACTTTTATCTGCGACGAATTTCAACCAACGTCACGTTAGAGTTGACAAAATATGCTTCGATATAAGAAACCTTCATAACATAGCCATCTACATATTTGGGTCTTAATTTCACATTTACGTATTTACTAAGCGGCCCTTAAGAAATATAAAATCACGGTCATAAACCTAACCTATAAGATAATTTAATTGATGGATATGTCTGAATCATAATCCGGGGACTCTGGGATTTTATCTGAGTGTGATAATAAGTAATTATAAACCCGCTTAAACCAATTAGCAACTGTAGTAGCCTGTGTTTCAGCCCTTGCTATTTCAAACGGAATTATTGTAGACATAGTGGAACCACTATTTGAAGCTGTAGTTCCTGTGAGATGCTTTAGATTAGTCGTGATTTCCTCCAGGAGATCCGGTGATGGGTGGTGCTGGTCCCAGTCTGATACTAGAAACATAAGGTAGAAATAAAAATTAACAGGAGCGTGTGCTGTGTACTGTTTTGTAATTTAAGTCTCTCATACTATGAGAGGAAAGTGCAGGCTTTCCTCTGGTGCACCAGAGCCTCGGCCTTTGATCAGTAGGTGTTTGTGTAGAGGTTTGTAGGTGAGGTTGACTTCAGCCAAGAAGATCAATTGGATCACTGTAATATTGCCCTGTGTGTTGCTGATTATTTAAAAGTGTATTTAAAAAAAAAAAAAAGAAACTTCGCTTTCGAAGTTTGAAGTGGTTGTACATGAATAGGTAGATAGGTACCTCTGCCTATTCATGTACAACCACTACAAAGTTTGTTTATTTCTGCGGTGAGTACCCACGTACATCACTGATATCATAGAATTATTTTATCTGTGCTACTGTATGTACAAAACGGAAACCACACGCACTCTACGCCCTTGCTGTGTCTGTTAGTGACGATAAAAACTATATTCGTGAGTCATATGAAGAAACATCAACTGACTACGCCATTAATGACTTAGAACAATAGCATAATACTGGTAGTGTACATTTACATAATGGGCGTCAAGCGCCACAAGATGTTAGGCGCCAATACCAATCTCACCTGCTGATTAACAGACGAGGGTCTGGTGTAGGCTTTCGTCTCGGGGTTGGAGGTCAGACAGCAGTCGTAGGTACCTTTTTTTTTCGTTGCGGAAATCCCTTCGGATACCCCCCCCCGCCGGCCAGCGTAGGCAGTTATGTCGGGCTTGAACCGACTAAGACCGCACGCGCCGCCCGCCCCCTCCGGAACCGCATGTTCGTAACCAGTTACAATACAAGGAAAAAACTTCTTGCAATCTTGAAAATCTGCTGTATGTCTGATTGCAGTTGGTTATGTAGAACCGGAGATTTGACGCATTTTTTCTATTAGAAAGGCCTTTGTCAGACTTAAAATCTGACGTATTGGTCTGATTGTAATTGGTTAAGTGGAACCGGAGATATGACCAAAAAACGATAACAGACCTGCGCGCGGGCGTAGCCGTGGACATCATTTCATCTAATATATAAAATTCTCGTGTCGCGGTGTTTGTTGTTAAACTCCTCCGAAACGGCTTGACCGATTCTCAAAAAAAATTGTGTGCATATTGGGTAGGTTTGAGAATCGTACAACATCTGTTTTTCATCCCCCTAAATGTTAAGGGTAGTCACCACCCCAATTTTTTTATTTTTTATTTTTAGCTAAATTTTTTAATTTTTTTTATGATAGTTATTAGAAAATACATACAACCCTGAATTTTCAACCCTCTACGATCACTGTTATACGTATTATTTAAAATTTTCTGTGCATCTCTCATGTTAATTTTACGCTCATCGTAAATTTATTATTAATTTCCAGTGCAATAATTATTTATTCACAATTTATTAATAACTGATAAAGACAGTTTTAACTATTAGTTAATTAAGTGATCTCATGTACTTAAATAAACACGTGTTGTGATCTCCCGCCAACAACGGCCATTACCGAACCTGTATATATTGTACTTAATTTTTTTGTAAATAGTTTTAAATCATAATGAAAACGTGTACGTGTTTAATAAATAAGTATACCTGTTTCATTATTGTGAAAGGTAAGTCAAGTAATAAGCAAACGAATACAATATTAAGTCACTGTTTTTTACCGATACAGTGATAGAAGGATTTATTAACTATTAATAGTTTAATTTCTTTGAAGACAAGTTTAATAAATATTTTTTTACATTCAATAAATATTTATTTGGGAATAAAGTACATTCATTAATAGTTAATGTTTTTTTTTATGTTTAGGACACGTCAATTTGACTTCACCTCGCCTGATGGTAAGCTGAAGGTAAAGTCTCAGGAAAGAGGGTCACCATTACATACACGTACCATGTTAACAATGGTGGCACTCAGCTTGACGGCCTCATCAGAAGAGGATTGTCGTCGCAGCACCGCGTGACACCCACCGGTCCCACTAGTGCTGCGACCACAATCCCCCTGCCCGGCTATGCACTTGCTGACCCCTGAACGCAATCAAACCGAAATTGGATTACTATGGAGGGTTTTTCGCAATCGTGCACGGTGGTACCCACCCGGTCGAATTTTGTGACAAATTTGTGTCATCAAATTTCTACCACCAGTGTAATGTAACATTAATTCAACATTAAATAAATCGTGTTTCCTAGAAATAATATACATGGCAAAACCACGTTTGCCGGCTCAGCTAGTAATAAATAATAGCTTACCACAGTAAGGTCCTTTATCTTCTGTTATCACAAGAAAACGACCCCTCGCAGTCCTTGCAGCTCTGATACCCATCTCAGGACATGATAAAATGTTTCCGTTGCAGGTTGTCTCCACGCTCTTTCTTAAGCTAAAACATAATTCATATAAATACTTAGTAGACTTATATTTATAACATACATAACTCGCTGTGCATATAGCTTCAAAATATATCAAAAAAGGCAACACCAATAATGTTATCAAAACACAGTGTTTACGCTCCAAAACTTGGGAAAGCAGAAAGCGAAATATGTAGGCTATGGAATTGGTGGTCAATGTGAGTAACAGAGAAGTCTTATCTCTTCAGTACTCAGTTTAATTCTGTTCCATTCAGAACTGGATCTCGTATGGAATTTAGGGTGCTTGCTTTGCGGTAAAATTATAATAAAAGCCTATCAGGACAGTGAATACGTTCCGAATTGGACATTCACAACTCTCACCAGCTAGCTAATTCAAGAGAAGTTATCCCAGACTTGAACATCCTTTGAAGTTTGCAAAACAATAATGAGAAACCAACTTAAAAATCGATTTTACTTCACAGTTACATACCGCTTATCGTCATTAGACGTCAACGTCGCCGACTCTCTACCAGTAAAACGAAATAAACCTCACCCTTCAACTGATAAGTCCCAGTGAAATCCTCTAAAGCTACAGTTTCTGTTGATCAACGATTCCGTAAAAAGGAGATAGGCTCTACCGTGACTGCAAATAGCTTGATCAATCGCTAAAAATAATTAAAAAACATAATAATTGTAAAAAGTTTTAATTATAATATAATGTATGAGTCAATTAATAATATAACATATATAACATAACTTCATGCCTGTACCCCCGAAGGGGTAGACAGAGGTGTATTACACACCCACGATTCGCCAGTTATGTTTAGGTCGCAATGTAAATAGGAGGCGATCGAGCCTATTGCCATCTACCGGGCACATTGTTAAGCGAGGGATAATCAACTTCTTTTTTTTTATATAATTTCTGGGGACAAGGAGTCCCCAAGAATTTACAATATATAGAACATACTTTTTGGTCAATAAATAAACTTGGGGCCCAACCGAACCTCCCCTGTAAGCCAGTACGCCTGCTGATTGACGGACGAGGCTCTGGCGCAGGCTTTCGCCGGCTCGTCCCGGTTACCATACGAACATAATGAGGCATTCGTTACGGGTAGTTGGAGCCCTAAAACGCCAACAAGATGGTCTAACTACAGAACTTCGATATCGCCAGTAGGCTGTGGAGGTCAGGTGGCAGTGGCTTCATGGAAAATATTAAAAGATCAAGAACTAAAAGCCGACCCCAACTGCGTTGGGTAGAGGCTCGAAGGATGATGATCAAAATAATCCACTTACTGTTATAGAAAGGTATCACGCTACTAAGACATCCCGGTTGCCTTATTCCACCATTGGGGTAGAAGTCAATGTGACCTACAAAGATAGCAAGGGATCATAAATGCAGCACGCCCAGAAACTATTATGGCGCAAGAAACTTGCCTCAGAGCATACAGTTAAGATATATTTCATGCTTTGTGTATTATTTTATGAAAGGCTTAAGAGTTGAGGTTAGCAAAAAATTAGAATTTGTTAAGCTACTTTTTTTTCGTACTATGCATGCATGCTTGTGACTATGTAAACAATAATCATAATAACCCATGGGATAAGGAAACCCGAAACCAAATGAAGATAGTTTTCCGTTCGTATGAATAACGTCAACGAAGTCAGCATCGGAAGAGTCCAACCTGTCTTTTGTGCTCGTTGTGTTGAAGCACGGGAGAGCGGGATCCAAACCTAAAAAAAGTTTAATTGTTCAAAACTTCATAAAATGTCGGCACGTTTATTTCAGTTAATGGAATAATAATGTTAAAACTTTAACAAACAAGATAAGAAAAGGAAGCTTGCCAAGAATTTACTCCAACACACTAGTAAAGCAGTCAATACTTGAAAATTGATCGATATAATAGTATCGATAATATAATATCTATATATTTTCAGTGGTATTCTCTCTTTTGATGCTTCAGCTTCGCCATTTGCTGGCGGCAGCATCCCACGAAATAGTATTGATATGATAAATGAATATGACTATGATAAATTATACAATCTGGCTACAGCGCCCTCATTTAATCTTGGTTGGGTATCCAGTAAAAAGGATTTCCTAATTTAACTTACCTGTGATTCTGCCAACTTTTCCTAATTCGGTCGACGCAAAGGAAACAATTTGGGCTCCCAAACTATGTCCAATAAAATGGCAATGCTTAATGTTAAGTCCGGTCGCGTTTTTTAACTGTCCCATAAATCTGTGAAAAATAGACAAACAAAAATCTATGTTGACATAAAAACGAAAATATTGGTCATAAATAATAATGTGAAAATTTCCTAAATTTCTAAGTATTTATCAAACTTACTATATTAAGTAGGTATAAGGCAGTTTTAGCAAAAATTAGGCTTAAAATTTTAGTCGAATGTTTTATTTGTTACAAACCTTATTACTACTTTTTATGTTACAAAAATCATGTGCTTTTTATAGGTAGGTACATAATATGTCGCTCGTCGGGGACCACCTGCTTCGGATCAGGAAGGAGCGAACGTCTGAGCACCATCAATGCGACGCGAGCAAGGATTTGCGGCTGCACACGCTGGCATGGGAGGTGCCGAGGCGTGACCTCGTGGCAGCAATCGGGGGGGGGGGGGAGCCCTCTCGCTCGGCACCATGATTGACTTAACTATGTAGACTCATTATCATTATCTCAGCGTTAGTCCCTGCTTACAGCGATGGTGCGGATTGCGAGCGCGTGGGCCACCGTCACCGCCCGCAACATGCTCGCCGCTCGTCGCAGACGACTCAGGCGCTGAGGTCGCTTAACGACCTCCGTCCTCCATGAGCGCAGGCCTGGGGGTGGCAGGTGAGGCCGCCTGTCACACCAGCAGAAGCAGGCCGGGACGGTGGGCGACTAGTGCCCCTCCCCCAAACCGGGGCAAGACGGGGACACCGTGGTTCCCAAACCCGAGGGGGCCATCTCGAAACCGGAGATGGCCCAGGGTCAGTCGGGGTGCGAGAGAATGGCCGAATTGCCACCTCACACCCCGGCATTAGAGCCCAAGACGGCGTGCGATTTAAGTCGATGCGCGTCGGACACAACCACTCCCGCTGGCTAGCGGGGGGTATCCGCAGTGATTTCTGCACAAAACAAAAAAGAAAAAGGTACATACGACGCTATATCCCTGCCAACAGTCCTTGTATTCGCTACCGCGCGCCAGTACTTTAAGGTATTGCTGGCTCCACTCCAGTCCACAGCTATAACATTAACATCCTCCTGAAAATACGATGATTTTGAGATTAATAAATTTGACATTGGAAAATAGAGTGAATAATAAAACATTAGTAGGAAACGTAAAATAACCGAGACTCATTTTTATATTGGAAATGACGAAATTGCTACATCAAGTCAGGTGAGGGATCTGGGTGTAATCTTTGATTCTAAATTAACCTACATTCCACACTACAACAATATGGTTAACAGAGCTACTAAAATTATGGGTTTCATTAAGCGTAACTCTAAGGACTTGCACGTTTCCTCAAAAATATTACTCTTCAATAGTCTAGTGAGAAGTGTCCTAGAGTTCGGTAGCGTCGTCAGGAACCCTCAGTACGCAGTCCATTCACAGAGTATAGAATCGGTCCAAAGAGCCTTTACCAGACATCTGGCATTTGTCACTCCTGGACTTCATCCTGGATGTCCCTACCGCGAACGGTTGGTGTATTATGAATTACAATCTCTCAAGGATAGAAGAAGCGCTATAGACTTATTGTTTCTGCAGAATTTAGTTAGGGGCTCATCACATGAACTGGGACTTTTAATGCGTACGAAAGTATGTGTTCCGAGGCCTAATAGCAGATTTAGGAACAACTTTCCATTTTTCCATGTACCGTGTTATAGGACCAACTTGGGTGCACAGGCGCCCTTGGCCAGGTTAACTGCCACATATAATGGTAGCATGGTAGCTGGAGACACCTAGACCTCGACATTTTCCACGACCATCCCAGGCGCTTCAAGGCTAAGTTGACTCAACAGCCTAAACAGAAGACATCGGAATAATTATAATGTATTATCTGTCTGCATGTTATTTCTGAATTATTATTTTTTAATTATTTTTAATTAATTTTGTACATTTTAATATTTTAATTATTTGATTTTATTTTTGATTCTATTTTTATTGTGAATGATTATTTTAATTTTTTTCTTTTTTTTTTCTTTTCAATTTTTAATTTTTTTTTTTTTTTAATTTTTAGTAGTTATTTAATACTTGACATGCAATACTTGTATAATTATATTTATATATTTTTTTTTTTAATTGTTTAAACCTATGTTGACATGTTTGAAAGCTCTATTTTGACATATTTTTTTTTTATAATTATTCTTACTATGTACTCTCAATTATTATTTTTGTATGACAATCAGCCAATGCTGTGCATATCTATAATTGGTGTAGCAAACACCTAATAATATATTACCAAAGTAACCTATAGAACAATGTTTGTGTATACACTGTTGATATGCCTATATAAATAAATAAATAAATAAAATAAATAAAAAACATTTGTTTTATTGCTAAAACGCCGCGAGGTGCTTACAACAATCATCATTGAGCATCTTATAAAATGAATGTTTAGTTATTCACTCTATTTTCGTCTTATAAATAAATATATTCTACGACATTCTACACAGCGCTTTCTAGACCCAAAGTAAGCATAGTTTAACTAGCTTGTTTTATGGTTTCCAGAATGCGGATAAACATACTTATATAATTATTTTTTTGTAAATACATACATATTATACATAGAAACACCCAGACCAATGCAAATAGACATATTCATGCATACAAATATTTGCACTGAGCGGGAATCGAACCCGCGCCCCTGTCGTAGCAGTCGAATGCACTACCGCTACGCCACAGAGGCCGTCAGTCAGTCAGTCAGTCAGTCAGACATAAAAACGTCTAACAATTATTTTTTATTTTATAGTTTATGTATCTAGTGTTCTATTAAAGTGATTTTTGTTTCATTGGTTTTTAACTATTATTTTTATTACAATATCATGTACACCTACTACATTGCGTTTTTTGGAAGTACTTAGTACTTACACAAGCAGTGTCAACTGTTGCTGAAAAGTCGGTAAATACGTACGAACTCCAGATATGCTCGAGTCATATTGGTAACCCAATCCGCACCACTGTAGCTCATGAATCCATGAACGATCATTACTGTCTTCCTTTTTGGATCAAAATCAACCGACTCAATACCAAATTGTCGTCCCGGGTAAACCTGCGAAAATTAAACAAGCATGATAACTATGCTAAGTATGAGTGGAATTGAGTACTTAGGTGTGTTTATGACTTTTTGGGTCGAAGTCGTGGGACCCCAAGACCGGTCCCGTCGTCCTATACGCCATCTTTTCATAGTATAACTAGGTCTGCAATTCATTCTGCTGCTGCAAAAATTGAGCGAAGCAATTTCACCAGGACTTTATCTAACGGTGATAATTCCTCAATGGCTAGTCCGATTTTTTCTTTTTTTTTGTCTTTTGTATTTGAACAAATTGCTTAATTTAATACCAATCGCTTGAATGAGGCTTTTTTGTTCATTGAGAAATCAGATTTTATTTATTTATTCCATTGATTATTCCTCCGTGGTACTTTTATTTTTTATTGTCCTAGCCTATGTCATTCCCATAAGTAACATCTTCCATTGTGTGAAATTTCATTAGAATCGGTTCAGCCGTTTGGAAGGAGAAGATGATCTAACGAAATACATGAGTCGTTTAAAAGAGAGCTTCACTCTTTCAGAGCTTCGCTCAATTATATCTGAGCGCTATTTTTGCACTAATATATGAAGAAGTTTGGGTATACAGGGCTCTACCGACACCTTCGGGGCCCACGTCAACCTCATCCACTAGTCGGTACACCTGCTAAACAACGCACGAGGCTCTAGGCTCTAGCTCTGCACGAGGTGCAGACTTTCCTATCAGGGTTGGGAGGTCAGACGACAGAAGCTCCAATTAAAGAAAATAATTGGACCCCGGGCTCCAAAGTTCAAACTATGAACGCACCTGGTAAATGCTAGGAGGATGACGAATAAATTAAGAAGTTGCTGAATAAAAGTAGGTACCTACACACAGCTTTTTTCGTCAACTTTCGACAATAGTAGAGCCGCCCTCAAAAGTAGCTTAAGACATTCCAAGTTACCAATCACTTTAGCAATAAAACGTTTCATAAAAAAATTAGAAAACACAAAATATAATTTTGGTGTCTGAAAATTATAAAAATACTTATTTATTTTATTGTAAAGATAAGGGCAACTGTACTATCTTCGTTCCCAAAGTTTCCAACTAAGTTTTATGACTATGTAGACATTATAAGTGGCTTATATCGTCTGTAAAAAGCATTTAGCCTTAATTTGAAGAGGTTAAGATAACAAGTATGTATATACCTGCACACTGAAATTCATTTTTCGCGAAGAAAAATAAAAGTGCGTGTTGACTGCGTTTGACGAAGCAGGTGCCAAGTTGAAGTTAATGATTCGATTTATGGCTCGTATCATGAAGCCACCGATACCAAAACATCCCACTTGTGTTTCGGGGCGGAGGGTAGTCGTCGTAGCTAACTGAAAAAAAAAAGAAATATAAACAACTAGCTGACCCGGTAAACTTTGTTCCGCCTTATCAGCTGAATTTATTTCCTGAATGTCTCATATATTTAATTATCATAGTGTCAAGGTAGCCTATACACAGAGGGGTCCATGTCAAAGCCGTAGATGGACCAGGGTCAGCCGGGGTGCGTGTGAGTTGCCTTATTTGGACACCTGCATTAGAGACCCGAGACGGCGTGCGGTTTTGGTCAGTTCGAGTCCGATATAACTACCCCTAGACTAGGAGTCGGCCTTACGTTCGAGAGGTCCCGGATTCGAATCCTGGCCCATTACCCTACTGACGTGAACCCCCTCCTAACACAAGCAATTTAGCTTAGCTGGAGGGGTTATGGAGAATACTTGTGAATTACCGTGAAGGTGTATATATAGGTATCAATATTAGGTTCTGTTTCTGTAATCATTTTTGGTTAGTTAGATAAAAAACTGCAATAAAATTTAGGTCGGGCAAAAACTTACATAGTAACACAGGAAGGCCACTTTGTGAACAAACCCTCTCTAAAAGTAAAAATAACAAACCAAAATACACCAGCGGGACGACGGTGCAGCCAGCGGGGAGTGGTGTTGTGGCCCGCTGCTAAATATTATTGGATATTATGATCTAGGAAATTGGATATAATTTTATTTCGTTTATGGTTATGTATCTAGGATACCTTGAGCCCCTTATTGATCGGACACTATTTTTGTTACATACGTTTCCTCATTGTGTGTTATTAGAGGCCACTTAACTGTGATGTATCCAAAAATTTGTTATACGTACCGTAACATTACTGTCAAGAGCTGTCGTATTTTTCTGATAAAAATCCATAATCTTCTGTAGATCCTCGGGATTTATGAAGTTCTCCACTGCGGACCAAATAAATACATGAATTGAGGAAGTGACGAACAAAACGGGATAATTACGCTTCTGGTCAAAATACTATTTATTTCATATCCGGGGTTTATTGACCCGCTAAAGCGGCGATAGCCCAGTGGTGTACGTAACGGACTGCCGAGACGAGGTCTCGAGTTCGATCCCCAGTCGACCCGGGCACACACCTCTGACTTTTCGTAGTAATGTGTGCATTAAAAATGTTGATTATCGCTCGCTTAGTAATGTGCCCGGTAGATGGCAATAGGCTCGCCCCCTATTACATTGGGACCTAAACATAACTGGCGAATCGTGGGTGTGTTATACACCTATGCCTACCCCTTCGGGGATACAGGCATGAAGTTATGTAAATACGAATATCAAGGCATTTGAAGGCCAATCAAAATAGTCTAAAACTGTGTTAAAAACTTCATATATTATGAGTAAATAAAAAACTTCGCCAAAAGCTCACTGTAAGTTTGTCATTCAATCTTTACTGCTCCTGTAAAATTTAATTTCATATAAATATACCGCTTTGTTCGCCAACTTCTTAATTTATTTATTTCTGCCTGCGTAGTATCATCTTCTTAATTTTTTTATACCATTTAGGTGGCAGGGCTGCGGTTACTGCAGCCTTTGGACGTGTGCAACACCAGAACACTAGGACCGTTAGCCTTGTTACTGGATGCATCTGAGATTTTCACCTCGGAATCTAAGTCTGCATACTCCTTCTCCTCCTTTTGATTTGGTTTAAATGGCTTTCGTGAGAGCGACTATCGTCTCACCACCCAACCCCCAGGAGAAAGTTTCCGCCAGAGCCTCGTCCGTCCATCAGCAGGTGTACCGACTGGCAGGTGAGGTTGGCTTTGGCCGTGAAGAATGTAATAAGGCCCCAAACAGTTTTTTTTTATTTGACCTTGGTATATTTTGTATGTATTACATAGATTCATATCGAAGTATTTCATGAAATTTACCCATAATTCGCAAGGAGTCGTTTTTCTCAACAAGTTATGACTTTGGAACTACATACTTATATTGGACAGTCTTTGGTAATAACAATCCTAGTAAGCATTCAGCGTAGCAGATAATGCTATCAACCTTCTGGTAATGTAGTACCTACCTAATGTTGTGTCAACGATGGATAACTATGTACATAGTTTTCAATTCGCTTAACAATTACAGGCAGAAAAACGAATATTACTACTGCGGTCATGGAGAAATTTGTCATTGACTACGGTAATGTTTATTGGATATCAGCAACGAATGCTCTACGAAACACCTGATTGCTAGAACTTTAAACCACATCCTATACATAACCGAAAAAAATAATTCAAATCGTTAATCCACAGACATGTAGAGTCATATTTCATGCACAGATTTCAAAGTAAAAAAATTGAATAAAACTTATTAATTAAATTTTGATAAAAAAATTGAATAGAGTCCACTAACTTATAGTTTAACAGCATAATCATTGGTAAAAAGCACAAATCATCGCGATTTAATTAGTATTATTTTATTATTTACGCTAATCCTGACGTTTGAAAATGTGGCTAGCCGACGTTAGGGACACTTATTTATGGGATTGTAGCGTTCGCGCAAACTTCCGACAATATCAAATATAAGTATATTACATTTTTTCAATAACTATATCTATAATCTGAAAATGATCATCTGCTACTGATGCTGCACGCTGACTATGTGTGGTGACTAGTATCTAATCTGTACCACAGAGATAATGAATAAATAAATACTTTGGGATAATCTAGAAATACTATGATTCTATGATAAAATTAAAAACTAAGAAAATACTAATATAAATTTTCAACTCGTTTTAAAACTGAGTGGATTAGTAAACTTAGATACACAGCGACGATTATTACACTGCAGTGACTGAAGTTTTTTACTGCAAAAATATTGATAGCCGGAAGATAAAAAATGCCATGTCTAAAGTTACCTTTCGCTCGAACTCTTACCTGTATGTAAGTACTATTTATTTTTATATAGCCTTGAATAAGTTTTATGACGAGCGCGGAGTTACCAAGACGACGATATAACGTTGTCCTGACCTCGACCAAGTAACGCCGTGAACTAGACTAATGTTAGTAGCAGGCACAGTATCTCGGCAAGTGTCCTCTGGCACGCCAGCCAGCTGAGAAGACACGCAATGCGCTCTCACAAGTTGTCAAGTACCTAGTCTAGGTTCAATGTGCTTTTAAAGGACTTACTTATTATTAGGTATGTCAGTTTCATTACATTCCCAATTATTTTAACACATTTGCACCATTTAAACTGATGAGCTAACAATAAAAAATAATTATGAAAACCACACACAACCTTCATATGTGTTCACCTAAAAATAAATTTTGATACATTCCGAGATATTTTTTTAGCCTATCTTCATTCTGAACTCTAGAAAATAGACAAAATAAGGCTCTTAAGGTTGGTTGGGAGATATGATGGCAATCACTCCCGGAAAAGCCGACATACCAATCAAAAATAATAAACGGACTCGCAACTGGGAAAGCGCTGTGATGCAACGATTTAGAAAAATCCGACATTAGAGGATCTATTTTAAGTTAACTTTCGTCGTCACTTATGCAAGACTTCATCATCATCATCTCAGCGTTAGTCCCTGCTCACAGCGATGATGCGGAGTGCGAGCGCCTGGACTGCCGCCGCCTCCTGCGAGCAAGTAATGCTCGTGAAGGAGGCTGTGGGGCGGGTCCGGGAGAGACTCAGGTCTCTCCCGACCCGCTGAGCGTCAGAGAGAGACGTCAGAGATTGCTTAACGACCTCCGTCCTCCATGAGCACAGGCCTGGGGCTGAAAGGTAGAGCCGCCTGTCACCCTAGTAGAAGCAGGCTGGGGCGGCGGTGTATTGGGCGCCCCCCTTTTTCTGGAGACAAGGCGGGAAGTCTTTCGGTAGTCTCGAAACTGGAGATAGCCCTGGGTCAGTCGGGGTGTGAGGGAAATGCCCTATGGTTCACCTTACACCTTGATGACCCTTGACGGCGTGCGGGGGGGTATCAGAAGGGATTACCCCACGAAAAAAAAATGCGTTAGTCCGAGTTGCATCCAAAACTTGCACTTTTCAGCCTGGGCTTCGCTCTCCTATTTCACCTTCCGTTAATACTTTATTCTAATTACTTACTATTAACTTAAGATGTAGAATGGATGTAGTAAATTCTAGATACGAAAACGACCATCCTGCGGGCAGAGCCGCGGGCATCAGCTATACTCTATAAAGGTATAAAACTGTCAGTCTGATGTACGGCAAAGAGAACGTTCTATAAAATCGACGCAAGTCGATCTCAATTGGACTCTCGCTTTTCTTCCCGATGACACGATGTATGAAATTAAAAGCCTATTTATACTTACTATAAAAAATTCTCATTACGTGTCCTTAAACTACTATGATTTACCCACATTATTGTATTTACAAATTCTTCGAGGTCTTTATTTCACTTATTATTCACGTGCAAACAATCAACATTGCCAAGTTATTTATCTGGGATGAAAACTTGACATGCCTTGATGAAAATCAATAGATGATAAACGTTCATTAATTCAACGAACTTATAATACTTATACGTCATCGGTAAATAATCAAAGCACTAAATAAATGAATTCGCACTTGAACTAACAAGTGAATATTATTATGTAGTTCTTTTCATGTTAAACTACATTTAAAGAGTTGTGATTACGTATGATATGATAGGATTGTCTCAAAGTATAATTAGTACTTGGAGTTTTGAAGAATAAAATTCGTCCTAGCTCGCAGGATAAGCAAGCATTGGGTAGAGGCCACATTTTCGAAGGACAGCAGACCGCGAATCGCCACACGAAAGGACCCAAGCCAGATGGGCTAAGGATCTGAAAAAGGTAAAAAAAAAAAAAAAAAAAAAAAAAAGCCTTTTATTTCACTCTAATAAATTAACTAATACATTTTGAAAACATCATGCATTGTATTTTACATTTCAAAAAATTAAAAATTAAATTAATTATATTATTTATGAATTAATATTATTATATATTGAATAAATCACTTGTACTTTTCCACAATTATTTATTTATTTGAACCTTAAATAAATAAATAATTGTGGAAAAGTACAAGTGATTTATTCAATATGTGTAGCAAGTTCCACCAAGTGCCATCAATCTCCAGTATAAACAGTAATATTATTATATTATTGTAATCTTATCTCATTATTTGAATTACTTCAACTGATTTTGCATTTTAATTTAGCGTGAACCCCTCTAATTGAGGGTAAAGGCCTCCTCCAAAGATACCCAGTAGTCTCTGTCTGTGGCGTTTTCTTTCCACAGTTTACCAGCCGTCCCTTCGATGTCGTCAGTCCATCTGCTTCTAGGTCTTCCTCTTTTTCTTTTTCCCCGGGGCCCTGGCCATGACGTCAGCCGAGAAGTCCACCTATCGTCGCTCATTCTTGCTACGTGGCCCGCCCATCGCCATTTCAATCTCCTAGCATAGTTTAGTGCGTCTATTACTCCTGTTGTTTCTCTTATAGCAGAGCTGCGAATTTTTTGAATTTTTCGAATGTTCATCATGCTTCTTTCCATGCTCCGTTGGCAAGCATATGTGAGAGACGGTAGGAGACAGGTATTCATGATGTTTCTCTTAATATTGATTGGCATTTGACTTTAAAGAATTTCTTTCAAGCTCCAAAATATTTTCCATGTCCCTTTTATCCTTCTCTCAATTTCCTGGTCGTTACTTTTATTCTCGAAAGAGAGTTGTTTGCCTAGATAGATGTATGAGGTGACGAATTCTATCGGAGTATTATCAACTTTTATTTCATTTTTCAGTGAGTTTGTCATCACTTTTGTTTTGTTGAAGTTGATTTCTAGGCCTGATTGTCTGCTTGATTGTTGTAGTGTATTTATCATGTGTTCTAGCTCTAAGCTGTTTTCAGATAGCAGGACAAGATCGTCAGCGTATCTTAAATGATTTATATACTTTCCATTTATATTTAATCCCATCGTATTCCAATTTAGTTTATTTATTATGGACTCTAATACTGAGATGAAAATTGTTGGTGAGAGAGGATCCCCTTGCCTAACACCCCTTTTAATTGGAATGGGGAAATTCCAGTTGTCTCAAGCTTCACTCTGCTGGTGCTGTTTTCATAGATATATTTTAACACTTTAATGTATTTAGCCTCTACATTCTGAGAGTTTAGAGCTTCCCATATTGATGAATGGAGTATAGTGTCGAAGGCTTTTTGGTAATCTATAAACCCTATGTAGAGCGGTCTCTGGAATTCCTGGTATTTCTCAATAAGTTGTTCCACAGAATGAATGTGATCGACTGTAGAGTAACCTTTCCGAAAACCTGCTTGTTCCATTGGCTGGTATAAATCGAGAGTAGCGCTAATTCTAGTTTTTATAATTGAAGAGAAAAGTTTATATAACGACGGCAGCAGACTGATGGGTCTATAGTTATTTATATCATTGGTGGTGAAAAAGGTAACTGGGATAAATTGTATGCGCATGGCGAAGAATCGGGTGCTATGCCGAACATTGGGGAGGTCTATGTCCAGTAGTGAAGTGCAATAGGCTAATTGGTTTATGAATGGAACCAATATTCACAAAACAAAATGAAAGATAAAGAAAAATGTCACTAGGTTGTGGATACAGAGAAATGTGTTATTTGCAGTAGGTTACATTTTTATCTTACTTATTTAACAAGATAAGACAGATATTCATCTAAAACAATGCAAAAACACGTAGAGTACCATATTAAAACAGGTATTTATCAATGCAAACAATTGGGCTCTCAGGTTTTATTCAATGAAAACCATTGAGTAAAACGTGACGCTTTTGGACTACTGTCGATAAACGATAATTCCAAGAAGTTTGTAAAAGAATAAATAAAAGAGACAGATAACAAGGTCAGTAAGGCGACAGGGAAAATACCTTTAGCTAATAAATATCGCGTTAACGTTTTCTTGCGTTCCTATACGCCTTTTTTTTCATTCGGACGTCCCCTCGCATACCCCCCCCCCCCCCGCCGGCCAGTGGGGGTGATTATGTCGGGCTTGAACAGACTGCAAGCTCCTCCATTATGGGCCTGCATTTCTAGGTACCTATATTTTAATTATGGGCTCGACTTGGAGGATCCTTTAGGGCCTACGCCGACGAGGGACCATGGCGGACAAAATGTCCGTAGTGCACTCTTTTATTCTCATTGGGTTGCATTTTGTCCGCGTATACCGCTAGGCGAAATGTGCTATTGCGCGGACAAAGTACAGCCTTGTTATACTTAATACTAATAAATAGACGCATTGGTGCCGCCACGGACATTTTACCCGCTACTGTCCCTCGTCTGCGCAGACTTTTAAGGAGGTGCTACTCGTATGCGGTGTGTACTATTATGATATGTAACTCTAGTTAACACCCTTTGACGCATCTAACTGTCCAGAGTTCCACATCGGTCAAATGGTGAAATTGGTTAAAGGTTTCACCGTATCACCAGTGAAAATCCGTTTAGTTAAACTGAGTTTTCACTTTACAATTTCATTGTGTAAAACGTGAGTAAAAAATAAATATAACAAAATAATTAAAATATAGCGTAGGTAAAATTGGCAGCATGCATTTCGAAAAATACATTTAAAAAATATATTTTAATATCTCACTTTCATCGGTGGTCATAATTAATGTACTTCCTGCACTTTCTTCTGTCCTCAGCAATAACACAACACATGCGAAAAAAAAGTAGCGTTCCATTTTTAATTAACTATATTTATTTATTTTTATGCACGATTATTAAGTTGTCGGTGTCAAACGTACTATATTATTTTGTAAAAAAAAATTACAACATAATTATTTCACTATCTGTCAATACAAAGCCTCGACCACAACTCTGGCAGTATTGATAATTTTATATTAACTAAAGCCGTAAGCGAACAAAACGCTTTTATATAGCAATAATATGATACATAAAGACCTACGCAAAATTATGGTTAAAACATTTCATGAAAAACCCAGTCAGCAGTACGTACATACCTATGCCAATTAATGATTTATAATGAGTTAATAAATTGGTGTAAATGGAATGCACTGACTACCTCGTTGGGGTATCATATTATCCATCAATCCATGTACACTACTAGAGAAACTGTTTAAAACATAAATTGTTTTAAGGTTCCAGGGTGAGGCGTGGATTCAGCGAGGATGCGAGGGAAATGCCGTATGGGCCTGGCCCCCTTACACCCCGGCGTCTGAAGACCCGAGACGGCGTGTGGTTTTTGTGGGTTCAAATCCGATATAACCACCCCCGCTGGCCGGCGGGAGGGTAACGGGGGGGTGGCATTTCCGCACGAAAAAAAATGTTAATGAATTTTTACACCTAGAGGCATAAGCGCACCTTTTTGTCAGTTCATCTGTATGACAGCTAGTTCGACTTTTATGTCCGAGGTCGCGGGTTCGATTCCTGCTCAGTGCAATGCAAATATTTCATTAATTTTCCCCAAGGTGTAAATAAATATTCTAAGATATTTGACACAGCTTGTGTTATAGGTTCTAGAATGCGGATAAACATATGTATGTATGTAGATACATTTTTCGTTTGTAAATATATACCTTTTTTAGGGTTCCGTACCTTTTTTTTTTTTTTTTTTTTTTTTATCGTGCGGAAATCCCTTCGGATACCCCCCCCGCCGGCCAGCGGGGGCGGTTATGTCGGGCTTGAACCGACTAAAACCGCACGCCGTCTCGGATCTACAGACGCCGGGGTGTAAGGTTGCCCATAGAGCATATCCCCGGTGTCCCCGTCTTGCCCCGGTTTGGGGGAGGGGCGCTAGTCGCCCCGCCGCGCCGTCCCGCCGTTCCGGTACCTACATGCAAATTATACATAGAATCATCCAGAACAATATTTGCACTGAGCGAGATTCGAACCGCGACCTCTGACTTAGCATTCGAACGCACTACCGCTACGCCACAGAGGTCGTGGGCCTGTCGTGGTTACCTGAGCCCACTGCTAACTCAGCCCACCTCACCTGCAACACTTGCTGATTGACGGACGAGACTCTGGTGCGGGCTTCCCTCTCGGAGTTCGGACGTCAAACGGCAGTCGCTTTCGTAAACGCCAAAATAAACAAAGTAATGGCAAGGAGAAGGGGGGAACAAACCCTGGGATCCAAAGTGCAAGCTTTGGGTGCAACCGGGGTTGGCCCTCGAATAAGGCAGAGGTATAGATAAATAGATAAATATAGAGGAAAAGTGCATTCGTCTCCAAAATATAAAAAAAACACAATCATGTAATACTTTTTCCTTTTTTTAGGTACCTATGTCAATTTTGGTATCTGTGAATCAGGAAACACTAAGATACACCGTTATAAAATTGTTTTTTTGTTCTGAGGTAATTTCTAAAATGTTTCCTTAGGCGGCGGACAAACAGAACGGGCGTGAGACGCAGACGCGTCTTAGGCGTATCCGCTGTCAAAGAGACGGGGCGCAGACAGGGCGCAAAGACGTGTCTCACATTTATCTTTGCTGCGCGGGTGTCCTAGCACTCGCCGCACTCCTTCACACCCCCCGCTCTCGTCCATTGCATCGGCAAGAATAGGTATGTTGCTACATGCGAGGGATATGCTTTATAGGCAACCTTACACCCCGGCGTCTGAAGACCCGAAACGGCGTGCGGTTTTAGTCGGTTCAAGCCCCACATAACCGGCCCTGCTGGCCGGCGGGGGTTATCCGAGGGGAATTCCGCAAGAAAAAAAAAAGGTATGTTGCTACATTCGCGTTGTTGCTGTGTGTTGCCGTAGCTACCTCTTGTTTTGTCAAATACGATCGCGCACAGTATACCCAAAATAATCAGACAAAAATTGTCTACCTGCGAGTCAGATTTTATCTATCAGTATCTAGTTGTGCTGGTGATAAATAAAACGAAAAGATATGTACCGCACGAAAAAAAAAAGGTACCTAATTTAATAAAAAAAAATGTATACTATAATGTTTAATTTTAACACATATACAAGTCTCGCTTGATTTATTGATTAATATTCATTACTATAGTGCTAATGTTGGTTTTCAGACAAACTAAGCGCAAGTTGGATCTTCCATCTATACTTCGAACAGTACCAATACTTTTTATTTGTGCAGATGATACGAAGAGGCAACTACTCGTAATTTTTTTTTTTAATGTCGTTATTTTAATATTTACATAGTGGACATACAGCAAAAAAAAAGTAGAAATAATAACTCCATGTGTGCTGTTGTAGTGAGATTCTAATCTTTTTCTAATTTAATCTAATAAAATGTTACTTCCCTTTTTGCTTTGATGACATTCATTTTCAGAATACGGCCACTGACTGAAAAAAGATATATAATTTTGTGGAAAACGGCACGTATGTAAGAAGGGGCGAAAGGTGATAAGAAAAAGAAATAATAAGAAGCATAGTTTAGGGTAAAGTGCCGGATTTCTATAAAATGACAATAATGTGTCGAGATACGGTAACGAAATAAACCAGAAGATGGTAATGAAAATACTGATGTTTTATTTTGTATCGAAAATATATGTATACATATAAAGAACGTGTGCACCACGTGGCTTTCAGGCCTTCAGCATCACCACCCTTATTTAATAAAATAAATTAATTAATGCAATAGGCTGATTGATTGATTGATTGATTTAAGCTTACGTTATTTATATGTATACATATATTTTCGATACAAAATAAAACATCAGTATTTTCATTACCATCTAGGCCACCCTGGGCAATGGAAGCGGCAACTACTCTACTTTGGGGGAGGAGTTGCCACTTCTGGTCGATTTCCTGCCAAGGCCATATCGACAGCCTAAGAGACCTAATGGCCTAAAAACTCGAAATAAAATCCTTTACCAACCCGTCTGGCCAACGTGGCAACAGTGGGCCAAGATCGTCACAATGGAGTTAATTCACAAAAAAGACCCCCAGTTCCTGGTGGACCTGCTATTTCCGGCCATGGTAGCGGTCGAGGTAACGGCGGGGCAGGGGGTGCGAAGAATGTCCGGGCTACGATAGGCTACCATCAACGACTACAGCTGGTAACTTTTAATTGCAACACCCTACAGCCGGACCAACACCTCACCGAACTCGAGGTAGAGCTAAGTCGTATCAACTGGCATATATTGAGGTTGTCTGAGATCCGAAGACAGGGGGAGGATACGATAACCCTTGTGTCATGCGACCTACTCTACTTCAGAGCAGGTGATCAGCTCTCCCAGGGAGATATTGGTTTTCTGGTCTTACAGGTATATGCGCCGACTTCGAAACACCCTGACGAATCCGTTGAGGCCGTGTGTGAGGATATTGCTAAGGTGATGCATCATACCGCCAAGACCACGTACTGCGTTGTATCCCGAGGAGATACCTGATATCGAGCAGTGCGAGGTAGAGGTGGCTTTCAAGCAGCTGAAGAACAACAGGTGCCCTGGCGATGACGGAATTACTACCGAATGAGCAAAATCCTGAATGAGCTAGCGAACCTCTTCAATTCCGTTTTTCAGCAGGGCGTAAGACCTTGGGCACGGAGCGGAAATACGGTAGTGCTGTTCTTCAAAAAAGGTGACAAGGCCTTGCTCAAGAACTACAGACCCATCTCGCTCCTGAGTCATGTCTACATGTTGTTCTAGATAGTCGTCACAAACCACCTCGCGAGTAAGCTCGATGAGTTCCAGCCACCGGAATAAACCAGCTTTCGAAAGGGTTACAGCACCGTAGACCACATCCATACTGTTCGGTAAATTGTACAAAAGACCGAGGAGTACAATCAGCCACCGTGTATGACTTTTGTGGACTACGAGAAAGCCTTTGGCCTTATCGAGACCTAGGCAGTTCTGAATGCTTTGCAACGGTGTCGTGTCGATTGGCGATATATCGAGGTGATGAGATGTCTGTATGACACTGCCACCATTTCCGTTCAGCTCCAAGAGCAGAAAACGAAACCCATTGTATTGAATATACTGCTTCAGGGCTGTTTGGCCGTGGTCCATAGGAAACTTGTGTTCCAAACGTTTCATCGATCACTGCGGTCGACATCTTCAGTGGTAGGTCCGGGCGTCGACGAGTGCTGAGAACCCTCCTCGGCGGCGACTTCTCTGCGACAGATGTCGACCACAGTGATCGATGAAACTTTTGGAACACAAGTTTCCTATGGATCACGGCCAAACAGCCCGGAAGCAGTATATTCAACATGCAACGCCGGCCGTGAAAGATTTAAGATTTATATAGAAACCCATAATGATGTCGTATCTCATAAATTATTCACCAACGCACTGGAGGACGTCTTTAAGACACCGGATTGAACTGGACGGGGACTGAACATAGACGGTGAATACATCTCACACCTTCGATTCGCCGACGACATTGCCATAGTTGCGGAGTCGCTGGAGCACCTAGGCGAGATGCTTTTTAACCACCATAACTTGATTCTAAGGCGGAACGAAGTTTGTCGTTGCCGAATCATTTTTTGTTGTTTGAATTATCAGAAGAAGGTTTTTACAGAAAGAAAAAATAAGAAAATTGTGCCTTAAAAAAATCGACAATAGCACAGGCGGGAAGTGCGGGTAAAATTTAGTTACAAATAAAACAGTACGGTAAAATATAAAGTATGATACGATACTTTTGTAACATATTATGAACTAGCTCGCGTAGGCTTTTTTTTTTCTTTTTTCGTGCGGAAATCCCTTCGGATACCCCCCCGCCGGCCAGCGGGGGTGGTTATGTCGGGCGACCGACTAAAACCGCACGCCGTCTCGGGTCTACAGACGCCGGGGTGTAAGGTTGCCCATAGAGCATATCCCTCGCACCTCGACTGACCCTGGGCCATCTCTGGTTTCGAGATGGCCCCCTCGGGTTTGGGAACCACGGTGCCCCCGTCTTGCCCCGGTTTGGGGGGGGGGCGCTAGTCGCCCCACCGTCCTGGCCTGCTTCTGCTGGGATGACAGGCGGCCTCACCTGCCACCCCCAGGCCTGCGGTCATGGAGAACGAAGGTCGTTGAGCGACCTCCGGCGCCTGAGTCGCCTGCGACGCGCGGCGAGCATGTTGCGGGCTCGGCGGGCCGGGAGAGTTCTGAACCTCTCCCGGGCGCGCTCCGCCATCTCCTTCGCGAGCATCACATGCTCGCAGAAGGAGGTGGCGGTGGCCCACGCGCTCGCGCTCCGCACCATTGCCGCAATCATGCTGCCGAGCGAGAGGCCTCCCACGCCGGGCAGTCCGCCAGCGTGTGCAGCCCTGAGTCCTCGCTCGCGTCACAGTGATGACACTCAGGCGTTGGCTCCTTCCTGATCCGATGCAGGTGGTCCCCGAAGCACCCCTTTCCGGAGATCACCTGCGTCAGTCAGTACGAGAGGCTTCCGTGTCGCCTCTCTAGCCAATCCTCCATGATGGGCCTTACCGCCGCTAATGCGGCGTGCCCTGCGCTTGGTCGCCCAAGTCGTTCCTTCCACTCCACCACGATGGCCTGGCGGAGCTGGGACTGCACGGCCTCGATTTCTCGATGCTCGGGGTTCCGTCCCTGCTCCCGCGCCTCCTTTCGCCACTGGTACAGTTGCGAAAGGGCTCTCGCCTCCAGGTCCCATGACGGAGTTCCGGCAAGGAGACTCGCCGCCTAGAATGAGATCGTGCGGTACCCGCGGATGACCCTGATAGCCATCACTCGCTGCGGAGCGCGCAGCATCCACACACTTCCGGCCTTCAGGGCCTCCGCCCATATTGGGCATACAGGGCCATGGACCGCACGATCCCCGCGTAGAGTCTCCTGCAGGAGTCATCGGGCCCCTTCATGTTGGGCAGCAGTCGCGCCAGAGCGAGAGCTGTCCCTTCAGTTTGGGGGCCAGACTTCGGATGTGCTCTCCGAAGTCCCATATATTAATATTTATATTTCATTTTCACATATATTAATATTTCATTTGGGGCTTGATGCCGATGCGATTACCTCCCACGATGAGACTGGATCCCTCAGGTGGCTTGCTCCGAGGTCCATGAAAGAACAGGGCCTCGGTTTTATGCAGAGCCAACTCGAGACCCAGCCGCCGGATCCGCTCCACGACTTGAGCAACCGCGGTCGTGGCCTTCAGGGTCGCTTCGCGGTACGTCGCTCCGCACGCCGTCACGAGCGTGTCGTCCGCGTAGCACGTGACGGTGGCACCGTCTGTAGCTCGCGTAGCCTATACCTATTACTATCTTATAATATAACTTTCTATAGGTAATATATTTTTAAATCGGTCTAGTAGTTTTAAATAAAATGCAAATCTTTCCTCTTTATAATATTAGTATAGATTATGTTAATACTACAAAAACTTTGTATACTGGCATCAACAATGCGAATGGTCAAAAATATCGATTTGTTTTGCTTATACTTTATTATTATTTTACTTACACTTAGATGTTGTGAGATCGACGCGTTATACGAGGTTTGATTGATAAGTTTCCGGCCTGACTAAGAAAAACAAGGTTATTTAAAAAAAAAAATATTTCTCAACATAATCTCCTCCAAGGCTGATACATTTCTCATAGCGATGTTCCAGTCTATTAATGCCATCTCTATAGACTGATTCGTCAAGCTTATCAAAATAACCATTTTTGCCTTCTTTGGAGTTGGTTCCCCTGGTCCAATCCACTGTTTAGACTGTTCTTTGGTTTCAGGAGTGTAGTGGTGGACCCAAGTTTCGTCAACGGTTACGAATCGACGCAAAAATTCGCTTGGATTACGCTTATACAATGACAAATTTGCGGTAGATATGTTTTTTGGAATCAATTTTTGGTCGACTGTTAGCAAACGCGGCACCCATCTTGCACAGAGCTTTTCTATATGCAAATGTTGGTGCAAAATATGTTGCACACGTTCATATGACATCTTACAGGTCTCAGCTATCTCACGCACTTTCAATCTGCGGTCTCCCAGCACTATTTGATGAATTTTTTCGGTCATATCTGGAGTTGTGACCTCAACGGGGCGTCCTGAGCGAGGCTCATCAGAGGTGCTCACACGACCCTTTTTAAACTCGGAAACCCACTGCTTAACAGTTGAATATGACGGGGAGGATGTCCCCAGTGTTGAGTCCATCTCTTCTTTAATTTCCTTCGGCGTTAACCCCTTCAAATAAAAGTATTTGATGACAGCACGATTTTCCTGCTTTTCCATTTTTACGAAAAACACAGAGGCGTCTTGTTCAGCGTGCTCTCAAACTTACGGTAGCAAGGCGATCGGGCTGAAACTATAGCTACAAGCTATCCAAGGATGGTACTATAGAATGTCACCTTAAGGTAGGCCTAGTGGCGCCATCTCTTGGTCAGGCCGGAAACTTATCAATCCACCCTCGTATTTCTAAGTAAAACTACTTATCAATCAAACAAATATAAGAAAGATCTTGGTGGTGTCCTATACGCGATTAGATGACGTGTGATACAAGAGAAAAAATCTGGATTATGCAAGCAGATTTAGGAAAGATATGCTGATATATGTAAAGAGTATAAGAGGTAAAACAATAAATGAGTGTTGGAAAAAACGGCCTGACGCCTTGCATAAAAGCGGGGGCAAAAGATATGTTCAGAGAAACAAAGGGCTAAGTTGCGACAGAGAGGAAAATATCGCGGTGAAAGGAAGATATGTATAAGAACGATATTGAACAAAAAACCCTTTTAAGAAGTTTTAATGGGCTGTTTTTGAAACTTAAGTATGAAAGAAGAGAAAAGGTAATTTACGAAAAGGTAATTTTATTCTCAGTAGTGTCTCTATGTTCTGGATCATCATTGTCCTCGAACGGTCCCTCCTCCGCGTTTCCCCAATAGAGACCTTTCAAACGCGTTTTCAAAGTCTCGATAGATGGCGCTGTTTACACTGTGTAAAGGCCGTGCGCACATATCAATGTTTTAAAACCAGTGGTTCGAGTGTACGAATCTTAGCTGCTTGCTAAGTGGGTCACTTCTAATTCTAATCTGTCAAATGAAGCCAAATACGCAGTGTGCGTGCGTATTTAGCACGTTTACATAACGAAAGCAGTGATGACATTAATCGTGTTAATGAAACGCTTCAGAAAAATAGGATAATGTACGCCTAGTCCTACTTACGCTATGGTGCTGCGTTTTGTTTGGTTGTTGATTAAAGAATTTAAAGAAGAATTAAATAATTTTTATTGGACGATAAAAATCGTCATTTACTGCACGAAGTGTTTTTTATGATAGGAAAGTACCACAGATCATAAATACGGTCTCCTTAGCTTG
Source organism: Cybosia mesomella (assembly GCA_946251805.1). Taxonomy (NCBI): domain Eukaryota; kingdom Metazoa; phylum Arthropoda; class Insecta; order Lepidoptera; family Erebidae; genus Cybosia; species Cybosia mesomella. The sequence continues at coordinate 27,574,771 of OX276390.1, forward strand.
TGTCATTGTCATCAAGCGGTGCGTTTGCGTTTTGCTAGCCAGATGTAAACAAAAAAACATCCATACTTAGAGCAGCGCCATCTATCGCTTCATAAAAATGCTCAACTGCCAGCTGTCATCGAAAGGTCCCAATTCAGTTGGCTCGATTTTACGATCTAACTACGAAGTACGAATCGGCCGAACTAAAATATTTACCGTGAAGCGACTGCCATCTGACCTCCACAACCCACTGCACTGGCGATATCGAAGTTCTGTAGTTGGACCAGTTATCCGAATTTTTAGGGCTCCAACTACCCGTAACGACTGTTAAACTGACAGCTCTCTAGCTGAAAGGCGGCTAAGTGACTTCTGAAATTTCTACACATTTCTACTAAATTTCTACCACCAGTAAAAATTGTCCATCTAATGGTCTAATGGTTTAGAAAGAAAAGCTGAATACCTATTTAAAAACATTTATTCCTACTCGAACTGCTGTCGAACATATGGTTGTGTTGTGAATAACTTCCATATTCCACATGAGGTTCAATCTTAAAGCGCATAGGTTTCTTTAATAATACAGGACCTGGAAGCTTGAAGTGAAATGATGAAATAGATTCACAGGTGCTCTCCGTGGAAAAATTATTTAATACTTTTTATTTTTTTATTTATTCATCATCATCATCAACCTATTCTAGTCCACTGCAAGACATAGGTCTCCCCTAATGAGCGCCATAGCGCCCTGTCTTCAGCTTGTTTTTATTTATTATTAATTTTTATATCTTACAGTTACTTATATATGTTATTATTATTATAGATGTTCATAAAAGCAGGGCAGACGCAGTAAGAGGATGGATTAAAAGCAAGATACCAGATTTCAATAGGTAAGCTTTTGATCGGAGATAATTCTTCTTCAGAGTATTACATTTAGTCTACTAAGGTACCTATGCGTAAGGTACCTTGAAGGTTACAAGGTGCTACCAACGCAAAATCATGCAATTTTTAAATGTTCGTTTATAATTTTTTGTAAACTCTACGGTGGTCGGTATCTTGAAATGTGTTAAGCTAATACCGATGGCGACTGTACGATTGGCTCACGGATGCCCAATGTTGAAGATATGTTCAATATTGGGCGCTTTTATAATTATATTCACGTTACGGAAATGGCACACCGACATTACAATGGCTTATGTCCAATTTTTTTCAATAAGACACTATAACGTTAATCGAGGTGCAGTTGCGATCATGCATATGGGATAAATCTACTCTGTGGATATATTTATAGATTTATCTTTCAGCAAAGGCATTCAGTAATAACAATCACGCAGTGTTGCCGCTCTCAAAACACAAGCAAATCTACTTGCAATTTTTTAATGAAAATTTAATGAAAAAGTTAACTGAAAGTCGCATAATATTCTATTAAATCAAATCGAAAAAATAAGCGGCTAAAGGTTATAAAATCCGTAAAACAATTCGTATTTTTTCCATAAAAAGACAAGAGTCGCTAAAACGACAACACTGTGTCAATTTTAAGACCAATCTGACTAGATTGACAATCAAATCTTATCGTATGGCTAGAAGATTTGATCTTCAATGTATACGTGTCGATGGAAATTGGACAATCAAATTGTATCATGTGTAAGCCGCCGCATTATCGTGGACAAAGTGTTGCTATTTTAGCGATTTTGTCGGTAGATTTCGGAATTGTAATGTAAATATATATTTGTCAACGTCCACAGCCACAGTGATTCTGTGGACGTTCTTACTTGCCTTCTTATGTAAAATTATAAACATTTGATAACCATTTACGTTATTTCTGTATAGTTTTGTACTGAAAACCCTTATTTTGTATGATGAATCTGTATATTGCATATACATTATTCATACTATATTATACAGGCGTCTAACAGCGATGCTACATGGGGGAAAAGTATCTTAAATAATGTAGATTGACAATTTTACTGAAACACATTTACACATATACGCCCACGCGGGTGAAGGGGGCCGAATATTGTCATGTCATATCATATGATTTGACAGCAACTGACAGCGTTGGCTCTGAGATTAGGGGTAAAAGCCAATAAAAGAATTGATCAACCAATGACACGAGCTCTTTGGGCCCGTGATTAGATTTATATCCCCCCTCCCTCCCCCCCACGCGCGCTTGCAACCAAATATAAACTCGTCACTACGCATCTAGAGTCAATTGGCAAGATTTTTGTTACTATCTTTACTTGAGATATGGCTTTTTCAAAATAAACGTCAAAGTGATTCGGCTTTTTGACAGCAAAAGTTTTTGAAACATTTGTTTTTATATATCAAACCGCAGGAGACCGAATGTGTATATCATCAAAATATGATTTGTTTAGACCTTCTGTGATTTCACATGAAGTCATAATATTGAATATTTTAATTATTAGGCTACTACATATTTGTATATACATAGGTGTATGTATTTTATATAAGTTTTTATGACAAAGCTTCGAGTACTTATATACTCAAAGTGAATGAAAAAGTAACGTTTTTATTTATAGTAGAAATTACAATAACTAGCACGTCGTATATTGGTAGAAAATAAAGCATTGTTATTGGTTTCAAAGTAAAACCGTTCACACTTCAAATAGCCTTCAAAGTTTTATTCAAACGTATGGCCGTTTGAAATCTCCTTTGTGAATTTGTCAACAATCATCAAGTTTTATTATAATATCATAAATTTATTTGATCTAATTATATATTTTTAAGCTAGTTTAAAATGACGTCGATCAAAGAAGACGAAAAGAAAGAAATACCTGAAATTATACATGATCCTCAAACTAACTGCACCTATCAGAGGTTACGTTTTTTTGGAAAGGTGAGTTCCATTCGAATTTTCTTCATAGCGTTATGAATAGTACATATTGCTTTGAGTGTTTAATCTAAATTTCTGAAGAAATTAATGTATGTACGTGATAAAGCCTTTCGATAATAATCGAAGGTTCAACGGCAGTTGCACCTGTTACTTTTTGAAAAACCTAACATGAAATACCGTTATAGTATTATGCAGTTGTTAATTCATTGATTGCTATTTTTGTGGTGCCCATAACAGATATCACGAATATTATTATTTTAAATTATGCATCATTCATAATGGTCCTGTAATTTGTCGGTTTATTTTCAAATACTAAGACAACAGGTGCGACATCGAAAGCCCTATTATCATGTGTTACTATAATAATTTACTTCATTTAGTCATTTGCAAGTAATCAAACTATTCATCTAAGTACATTTAATTGCTAAATAGGTAAACAAGAATGTAATAAACTATAGTATTAAAGTTTTGTTGTTTTTGAACTTGTAAGAACTTTATTCATACAAGTTTCTAGCTTTGATGATATTGCCAAAGATTATTTTGTATCACGATAAGACTCAGAAGTGCTTGATATAATTAATATAATTCTACAAGTTCACTTTTTACTAAGTAATAAAATCCTAATTGAGTCTATTTTGCAGTTCTGGGAAACATCTATGTTACCAGTATGTGTAGATGCAGAAAACAGCAGGCTGTGTTAGGGTTAAAGGTTTTGTTTAACTGCCACTTTGAATATAGAAACTATTGGGAACATGTCTTTGACAATCACAGTCCACTAATATTGTTGTTATGCCATCTTCCCTATCCGAGCAAAACCTACTCCAGAGCCTCATCTATCAACCAGCAGGTGAACTGGTACACAGGGGAGGTTGGCTTGGACCCTGAAGATCTTAGTGGGGCCCATTTACACCTGTTGTTGTGCTCCGATAACTAAGCTATGTGCTAGTTAGTTCAGTATAATATTCTGCCTCTCACTTCTCAAGATTCTTATCAAATAGAGACATTTTAGGGAGGTTTTGCGAAATGCTACGAAATTCAGGACATTGCCACCAACCAAATATGGGCAGGAAAAATAGTGTCAAAGAAGTTAATGGTGAAGTCTAGCCAGAAGGAGAAAATGGCACAGGAGATATCTATTCACCGTTCCTTGCAGCACAAACATGTGGTTGGCTTTCACAGCTTCTTCGAAGATTCACTCAACATCTATATCATATTAGAACTTTGTAAAAGACGGGTAAGTAAGATGATGCTATTTGTTAACAATGAATAAAATTTACAATCTCTATCCATGTAATTGTTAATGTTTTATCAGTCAAGTTTTTCATTAAAATTATGTTCTGCAGTCTATGATGGAGTTGCACAAAAGAAGAAAAGCTATTTCTGAGCCAGAGACTAGGTTTTACATGCACCAAATTCTACTTGGAGTGCAATACTTACACAGCAAACGCATAATCCATCGGGACCTGAAACTCGGTAACTTGTTCCTTGATGATGACCTTCATGTTAAAATTGGAGACTTTGGACTTGCTGCTAGGATTGAATATGAAGGTATGAACTATGAACTTACTTCATAATTTGAATAGTATAGGAAAGTGTTGTTAGGTTTCGAGTTCACTGGCTTAAGCGGCAAGTGGCAGGTCTGCAACCGGAATGACGGTCATGCTACGTGCGACTGACATGGACGAGTCTCGCTCAGCGCTAACGCTGCCCGTACCGCTCTGTTTCGCGGCATTGCGGTGTTTCGACCACGCCAGGCACCGCGCGCCGCTGCAGTCACTCGCTCAGCGTAAACCGTTCTGGCCTCGCCGAGTGTGGAGTTTCGTGGCGTGATTGAACATTTTAGTACATTTGTTCTTACCGCTTACTGTCCCGCGCTAAGAAACAAAGGTACGGTGCATTTCCTGATGTTAAATGCCTACCAGTACTTACAAGTTTATGAAACTAATAGGTATCACCTAAGATTTCTGATACTATCGCCATCCACGACGAACTCTGGTGACCATATTCGCCATCATAAAAATGTTACTACGATAGTTCTTCTGATGCAACCCTTAATGCCACCCTAATGATAATAAATATATCATTATAAAGTAATGGACTCATGTGGTCAAGAATAGTGCATATTGAAGCCCCACCAAGAGATTCAGATGAAAAACTTATTATTAAATTATACACACTAGAAGATTCAGACTGATTTTGTTATAGGAGAGAGAAAACAGACGCTGTGTGGTACACCGAATTACATAGCACCAGAGATACTGACGAAGAAGGGCCATTCCTTTGAAGTAGACATCTGGAGTTTGGGCTGTATTATGTATACTCTGCTTGTTGGCAAGCCGCCGTTTGAAACATCAACACTCAAAGATACCTACAAGAGGATCAAGCAATGTGAATATAGGTATGATATGCACATAATTACTATTTTTGTAGTTCATTCTGTTATTAATATCCCTGTACTTTTTTAACATTTGTCAATTCTATGGAAATTATAGTTTCATGTCTTTTTAGGGTTCCGTTGCCAAATGGCAAAAAACGGAACCCTTATAGATTCGTCATGTCTGTCTGTCTGTCCGTCCGTATGTCACAGCCACTTTTTTCCTAAACTATAAGATCTATGCTGTTGAAACTTGGTAAGTAGATGTATTCTGTGAACCGCATCATACAAAAATAGAAAAAAAAAACAATACATTTTGGGGGTCCCCATACTTAGAACTTAAACTCAAAAAATTTTTTTTTCTTTGAACCCATACAACATGTGTGGTATCTATGGATAGGTCTTCAAAAATGATATTGAGGCTTCTAATATAATTTTTTTCTAAACTGAATAGTTTGCGCGAGAGACACTTCCAAAGTCATAAAATGTGTGTCTGTAACCGTGCGTCTATAACCCTGTAACTTCTAAAATAAGAGAATGATAAAACTAAAAAAAATATATGATGTACATTACCATGTAAACTTCCAACGATAATTTATTTTGAACGAGATGTAGTAAGTAGTTTTTTTTTAATACGTCATAAATCGTAAACTGCAATTTACCTTTCATTCCATCAACTCAAATATAAAAATTAAAAAAAAAAACATTATTATGTTACTTACTGCTACGGAACCCTTAATGGGCGAGTCCGACTCGCACTTGGCCGCTTTTTTATCATATTGCAAACTTCCTTTTGTTATAATTTTTATTACATTTTTTGAAATTGGTAAGATCTAAATATCAATTTGTGTGGGCTTGTAATAAGCAATATTGTTATTAGTTTACTGTTGATGAAAAAATCCTAACTGCTAAGAGTTGATTTCATTAATGATGGTAACTGCGATACAGGTGAACTAAACTGCATCACTAAATTTAACTCAATGAATTTTGACTACTTAAATCCAGTCTAAGTGCACAAAGCCTTGACGAGACGAATATGCTCGCCATTCGATCAATTCGATGACCTATAAATTTCAAACGATGGTGGTTGGCTCATCACAATAATAATAACAGTCTGGTATTACGGACACTGGTATCCACAACAGACGCAGCTAATATTATCGCATTGGGTAATAGAAAATTGTTGTACAGAATATGAACAGCTAGACACTCAATAAATACAGCTTAAGGATATGACACTCAACTTCATGGATAGTGTCTAACGCGTAAAACTACCGGCAATCTTACAAAATCATAAAAGTAACATGAAATACCTAATATGGATCTACGCCAATGCCTCACACATTATTATTTAAATTGTATATTTATTATGTATGTATATATATATATATATATATACTGACACTGGACATACTACATACTTTTAGAATTACAGTCATTATCATAATAATGTATACCAGGATCATTACAAGTCGTAAGATGTGTTTCCCGGTGTCTCTGCCTACCCCAATCGGAAAGACGTGTGACTGTATATGTAAACATGATATATCAATAATCATACTTAATATAAGTCTTCTGATATCTTCAGCACCAATACAAAACAGGTTCGCGAACTTCGAGATAACACCACGGCGTACCTACTGGTTAACGACTCCTAAATTGTATTTTAACGTCTCTTTAGAACCGGATGGTGCACGACGGTAATTCTATTCGTTATATTTACGAATCGCTTTTGAATTTATTTAAAATTAATATCGGACTCAATTGATTTTCCTATTATCATAAGAAGACTGCACGACAACAGAAACTTTATCCAGTAACCATGTAATACTTGCTACTGCACTTTTTGAAATATAACCAACTAGCGGTTCGTACCGGCTATCAGCACTGTGCGTTAAAAATTCGTAAAGAAAAATTCTACGTTTTCAGACTAGTCATATGCCTACTCAAAGCGTCTTTAACAGCCGGATCGCCTGCGCGAGATTGACTTAAATTGATTCATACTTAAAGAGAAATCGAAAGGAAGCATTTTTAAAAGGTAGATTATAGTTTAGAGAAATTTGCATACAAGAATTCTCACTCTTGGGGTAAAATTATGTAACGTAAATAAATTAATAGTCATTATAACTATGGTAATCTGTTATTTCCTTACCTTCGTGTAACAAACAATGCACGTAGCTAGGGAATGCTATTGGGGGTCATTTACTGCAACTGAAAATATAATATAATAATTATATACATCAAAAAAGGATGTGATGACTAGCACAAGCTGATATAATTTTTTAAATTACTTTATGTAGAAAAAATCTTTGTGTGTTTTCTTTAAATAGAAATAACCTGTTTGAAATTAAAAATAAAATTATGTTGTAATTGTAATAAAAAGAAAAAGTAATTAATCATAATCTAATTTTATTGTAACAGAAATTTATTGGAAAGAAAAAACCTGTTTAACCGAACTTAAACAACATTTTATTAAAAGGTTTATATTCAATATAATATAATATAACTCCTCCCCTGGCTCGAACACATGCGGAGATCCTCCTGGGCATGCTGAGAGAAAAGTTATCCAGCATTTCTTGGGGTAACCTGTCCCATTCTTGAATACCGGCTCCCCTGAGCTCTGGCACTGCCTGGGGACGTGACTGATGGTTTCGAACAGCTCGCTTAAGAGCATCCTACGCGTGCCCTATTGGGTATAAGTCAGGCGAGTTGGCAGGTCAGTCTAACCTTGTAATGTCGTATTCTCGGAGACCAGCATTGACTGGTTGAGCTCGATGGGCGACCAGTAGGTACAAATTGATACTCATAGTTTACTCGGAATGGTTTGACAACTCCATCAATAGCAACTGCTTTATATATGTCTGCTGTCATGAAGCCTTGATACGGGATCAAAGGCGTTCTAGCTGCAACCATAATACCACCCCAAAAGGACACCGATTTCCCGCCTCGCTGAAATGTTTCAGTAGCAGTTCTTTGCCTTTCAATGTCTCCTGATCTTCTCCAGACACGGACACATCGGTTATCTGGATGAGTACTGATTCGCGATTCGTCAACGAAGAGACAGTTTTACCAAATGTTTCCTTCTTCATCTTTTTCATTTTGCCGAAGCCTAGCCCACTACAATCTCCGACGTCGACGTTGCCGGGAATTCAGAGGAGCTCGACAAGACCTCCGTGCTCATAATCCAGCCTGGTGCAAGCAATTCCGAATGGTCTGAGTGCTAACTTAGCGCCCAGAGGCGGCCCGAACTTCTGCTTTTATTTTAGTTGCGTTCTAATATAGCGCTTTGGGGCAGCAGTTGAAACAGATGGGTTTCGTGGTACATCTGCAACATGGTCACGACACGGGATTGGGATATAGCAACTTTGCGTGCTATTCTCTCGTGGTGTATCCTTCATCCCTCAAAGTTACTTTTTTTGCTCGTAAAACTTTTGATAATCCTCTTGGCATTTTTTCAATCACAACTTTACGCGGAAAAAGTATTTTAAGTCCGTTAAAATTGACTAAATTAGATTTCTAAATGAGCGTAAGCTACTGAACTGCGACTGAAAACCTTTATATATGGAAAAACAATAGGGATGTGGACTGTACTCAAATAAATATATAATTTAAATTGTTTTATTGTTTTAGATTCTAATTCTATAATTTTAAATAAAGAATCTGAAAGAAGAAGAAATTATAATATAATCTACCATACCACAAAAGATTTGATTTTTCAAAGTTATCGCAAACTTTTTTTGATGTGTGTATATAGTCAGTTTCCTAATTGGTTAGTTTCGCATACATGTATATAAATGAAAATAATTACGTACAGATGAAGGCTTGCGCCGGACCCTCGTTCGTCAATCAGCAGGTGTGGTACTGACTTACAGGTGAAGTTGGCACCGTCGATTCTGAATCAAGCCCCAGAAACACGAAACTGTATTTCATTCATCAACATAATTTCTACTGTTCATACTTTTAAAAATATCCAAAAAATAATTTAAAATAATTTGTATTGTTAAATAGCGAGGGAGTGTACCTAGCGATGAGCGTATGTTGCACGGGGCCATGGCACTCGTTGAGTAGTCGGTACGCTCGCGGCCTTAGTCGACGATAAATTCGGTGAATCAGCGCTACAGGTGGATTACCACATTGATGTCTACGCTTTGTGGTGAAGGTGGCCGTGGCGATTAAAACTTCATAAAATATATGTGATCATTCAAAATACCATATACAGATTGGAAACTTGTTGTGACTGTCTAATGTGATTCAGCTTGCTTTCGTTATGATTTTGGCCTGGAAATGTTTAACGTTATGTCTATATAAGTTACATGTTGTGTTAACACCATTTGTGTATGTGTAACAATCGTTTTTAAAAAGACTATTGATATTTCCACATTAAAATCATTGATCTATAATATACTCATGTTCTAATGACGTCTATAAATAGAATAATCATACCTATATTAAAAACTATTCCCAACAATTTCTATGATACTACTAGCTATTTAGAACAAAAATTTGTCGCGATTCCGGGGGTGATACGAAAATGGGGGAGGGGTACAGGACGCCAAAGACTAGATAAATTGGTTAATTAATTTTGATGTCTATATGTATTTCGCGCCTCATAACACCTTTTTGTTATGTCATCTGTATGGCAGCTCAAAACGTTGCACGTATTTGATTGTAGGTTGATGGCTATTGCTATACCTACCATTTTATTTGTTCTATACAGCCAGTCCATTATTATACATAGAAGTCTACAATAAACTGGTTTGTTCGTAATCTCAATGTCTTAATGTACAATTTGATAGGATCCCGTCATCGTTGCGCAAGCCGGCGGCATCTATGATAGTTTTGCAGCTACAGTCGAATCCAGCGCGCCGGCCTTCTGTAGACAAGTTGTTACAACATGAGTTCTTCTCGGCGGGCATTATGCCTGCCGCGCTGCCATTATCCTGCCTCACTACGGCTCCAAGAACCGACCAACTCGAGGGCATCGCGCTACACCGCAGACCGCTCAATGAAGTTAATACTAACGGTAATATTATTTGTTTATCTTGTGACTAATTGCTCCTTGACAAGTTATTAACCGCAATAGTGCACAAATCCAAGTGGGCCATTGGGATGACTCAGTGATTGTCTTTTTGTTTTTAAATTTCACCTTCAGGATTTTAATCAAGGATAATATATCTTCTCGGAAGATTTGAGCGAGATTCATAGATTACACTTAAACTATGCTAAACATGTTTCATATATATGCAACATTACAGTAACGTCTGAGTGGGATCTACATCCCATAGTCACTCATAGACCAGTCTTTATCTTTCTGTGCTTATAGAAAAACGGATCATATAAATGCGAACATAATACTGAAGTCCGTAATGCGGTCTGATTTCGCCACCAGCCCTTAACCCATCCATAAACCGCACTTCGTTTAATGTGTTAGTAAATTCAAAACTTTATTCACATGAAACATACATATTGCCTAGTAAAGTCCAAAATCCAACCTTCGGGAGAGGGGGAATCCAGCCTTAGAGGAATTGGGTATCTAGCTCGGAGGATTGGGGAATCCAGCCTAAAGGTAATGGGGAATCCACCTTGTAGGGGAATGGCGAATCCGCCCTTTCGGGTAATGCGGAAACCAGCCTTAGGAAAATAGGGAATCCAGCCTTAGGGGAATGGAGAATCCACCTTTAGGGGAATGGGGCATCCAGCCTTAGGAGAATGGGGAATCTAGCCTTAAGACGAGATTCTTGAAGATTCTTCAAGGATTAGGAATGAATGTGGTTGTTGTGTTTAGAGCACGCAATGGCGGTGGACTCGCCGGTGAAGCGCGAGGCGACGACGGGCGAACCGCGCGCCGTGGAGCCCAGCTCGCACAAACAGAACTTGGTGGCGCTACGCGACCAGCTTGCCGCGCTGCTTGACAGCAAGGTAAGGCACTTATTTTGTCATTCTTGGCCGTCAATTTTTTTTAGATTTGTACCTATTCCATTTTTACCGCACGCTTACTAGAGGGCGCTATGGTTTTGATTGCACTCGGGCGCTACATGGGCTAGAGACGCCTCTGATGATGAGGTATACACCTCAAAAGATGATACGGGTCGCAAAAGTCTGTTCATCATTCTGACTTACATTTTTTAATTTTCATTCATGGGTTAATACTATATCTAGTTGCACAAAATATGTACAGAAAGAAAGCTCGACAAATAAATAGTACTTTTATTTTCATGCAGAAAAGAATTAAGTGGTACTACTTTTTTTTTTACTTGGCACAATCTAGACCCAAACCCAGCATAGCTTGTAATACGGGTTCCAGAAAGCGGATAATCATACTTATATACTCTTTTTTCTAAATACCTACATAAGTACTATACATAGAAAAACCGAGACCAATGCAAATAAACATATTCATGCATCCAAATACGCGGAAATCGAACCTGCGACCACAGAATGCAAACATTGATTAATCTTGAATATGACGCCTTTTCTAAATTCTATATTGAAAACTATTATTATGAATTACAGCTGAAATGCCGTGCCGAGGCCCTCACTGACGAACTAATGGACCCAGCTGCCCAACCACTGGTATGGATCGGCAAGTGGGTGGACTACAGTGATAAATATGGCTTCGGTTACCAGTTATGCGACGAGAGCGTTGGCGTTATGTTCAATGACACTACCAAGCTTATTATGCTTGCTAATGGGCTGTAAGTACAATCTTAATATGATTACATTCACCAATGGCCAGAATAAGTTACATATTGTAACGAAAGTACCATGAAAGTAATTATGCTAAAATTATTATTATTATAATAATTTTCTTATTCACTACTAGATATGTATTGCAAAAATATCCAAAAACCAAGAAAAATCCTTTCAAATGTCAGTTCTTTAAATTATTATAATTTCTTGGCTCTAGGTGGGATAGAGGATTTTTATTAGTAGTAGTGGTCACAGTAAACTGCCCATATTTACCTCTTGCATTTTTTCTATTGCTTGCAGACAATTAACTTTTTAGTAGGAATGTAACAATTCATTTTTTTCGTAGAAACGTGCATTACATCAACCGGCAGGGCCAAGAGCAGTACATGACGATGCGTGATTACCCACAAGAATTGGACAAAAAGATGAAACTACTCACTTACTTCAGAAGATACATGACTGAGCATCTAATGAAAGCTGGTAAGTCACTTTCTAAATCGGAAGATTTTTAACAAATTATACTGAAATAAAAGAGTTGATAAACAGAGATAGAAAGTTTATTGCTAATTGATATACATGATAGTACTCGTCAATCGTAATTCGATGTAAACATAGACTGGTGAAGTACATATATATGTTTTTATTTTATGTATCTATTGACCAAAAGAATGTTCTGTACATTGTAACTTCTTGAGGACTCCTCATAGGCAAACCAATAATGCCTGTGTTAGGTTAGCCTCCACTCTTTCTATATTATACATAAATATTCCTAATATCTAAATATAACCAATCAATCAACCAGAAGAATGTTTTGTTTAACTTAAAAACTAGTTTTTTCCCCTATACCCTAAATAACATTAAAGATGTGTGTGTGTGTATGAGGGAGAGGTGTTTGTGTATGTAAGTGTAGTGTGTATAGAAATATATATTTATATGTATTTATCAGATTTTTCAATTATGTTGGAACAGGCAGAAGATCCTCCACCTCCTCGTATGTTAATGATAAGAGCCAAGCTTTTACGTTTCTCATGCAGTCTCTCTTAGTCTTGTTTCTGTGTCTGATTTCTATTTTTCTATTTACAATATTAAACATTCGTGGCCCTAGAAACGAGAAAAATCTTTGTGCAAAGGAAGTCCTACAAGCCACTGGTTCGCAATATATCCAGATGCCTCCTTTTGCCACCTTCCTTCCGAGAAACAGAACCCAGAGTGATTTTTAAGATAAAGATAAAATATTCTTTATTGTACACCATAAAAGTATTTCTATATAAATAATATTCGACTTAAGTTTAATGTACAATGGGCGGCCTTATCGCTAACAGCGATCTCTTCCAGGCAACCTTTGGATGGATAGAAACAAAAAGAGATGATAAGGGTAGTGTACAATGAACAATAAAAAGAAGAAAAAAATTATAAATATGTTAGATAAATAAACAAAATTACATATAGATCAGTTGTATTCAATATATATAATACAAAATATTTACATAATTATACCTATACTATCCATATAGTCCGGTATATATATAAGATAGTCACCTAACGGGAGATGGACAGATAGTGATCTTTTAACAGTTTTTTAAAAGACACCAATGACTGTGCTCTCTTTATATATAGTGGCAGTGCATTCCACAGGCGAACTGCCTGAATAGTGAAAGATTTATCGAAGAATCTTGTAGAATGTACTGGCATTTCCAGTCTCAAATTTTCTGATGACCTCAGAAATCTTGAATGTGTGTCACGAAGGAACTTGAACCTGAAATTGAAATTTTTGTTTTGTTATTATAGTTAATAAAAATAGTTTTCGCACACAAAGAACTTCACACTATGTGATTGACACATGCTGAATAATGACCTACAAAATACTGCTACCAAAGATGTAGCTGTGGTGGCCCCGTACAGACGCATCTGTTTAATCATGAACAACCTTAATAATTGTGTGGGTAAAGTTATCATCTGATAGGAAATCTGCATATTTTACATCTTTCATTATTCTTAGGTGCATCAGTGCCGGTGCGGGAGAGCGATGGTCTATCTCGTTTGCCGCATTTGCACCAATGGTTCCGGACCACGCTGGCTGTCATAATGTACCTAACAAACGGAACTCTACAGGTAAATAACTATCATTAACAATACAGTAATTCTCTAAAATTAGACAAAATCGTACGTAATAAAAAGTAATGAGTTGTAAGCAAAATTTATTTTGGTACATTTCGAAATTTTAAATGCAATATACATAAACTGATTATTCCGGCAATATCTTACAAGCGATTTTCTCAACAGATAAACTTCCAAGACCACACAAAGATAATCCTGTGTCCGCTTATGCAAGCTGTTACGTACATCGACGTGGAGAAGAACTTCAGAACTTTCCCCTTCAGCACCATTCAGGAGCATGGCTGTGATAAGAAACTCTATACGAACCTCACGTACGCGCTAGAGAAACTAAACAGTGTACTAGCCAACAGACTGGGCTAGTCCCCTCTCTACTGCGGGACTCGTACATAATAATATTAAAATGAATTAGCCTATACTTCATAAGACGATCTCGCCGAAGATTTATGGTCTGTATAGGGTTAATACACTACAGGTGATTCTAAACCCATATGTGTAATTTGTTAGTTTATTAGCAACATACATGATTTTGTTAAAGTTTATTTCGTCTCAAAAATCAATTTCAGTACCTTTTTTTATTCTTAATAATTACTTTATGTCCACCGATTTTAACTCTATATTATTATTTATTTAGTGTACATTTCATACAATGAGCATGTCGGTTGGAAGGGTCAGCCTGCATGCTGATATGTTGTTTTGTATCCTTATTTGAGCAATTTTCTTCAAAATACAAATTGTATACAGAAATTTCTGTCTACCATTTATTTGATTTTAAAATGGGTAGATCTAATAAATGTATTCTAGATCACTAGTTTCTGCCTGTTCTGTTACCTTAGTATGTATCTACACTTCACAATTGACCAGTTGATAGGTACCTTTAGCGTTCAGGAATAAGTTAGATAAGTTAAATTTTAGTTAATATCTCTTGACGTGGTTAATAATAGACGCACCATGACTGAGAGCGGCGGTGCGAGCGGTTGCATTTGGAGTATTTTTATTTAGTTTTTTAACTATATTTTTATAACTTGTTTCTGTGCTTCAGTTACATCGGATAAAAATGTATTAGTTAATGCACCAATATAATAAAACAATCAGATACAAATTTAGTTATATTGTCATTTTCAAGTTCTAAATTAGATTTTGTCAAACTCCAGTGATATGAAGGATCAGTATTAGTGCAAATTCGATGGTGGTGAAGCACTTCTGATTTTTAACTCGGAAGTTTCTCAGAGGTCTGTTACCTCACATCATTGTAATATAATAACATAACTATTTGACAATAAAGTTATTAGAAAAATATTACTTGTTTTGACTGTAGTATTTTTAGTTTACTTTATTGTTACATAAACTCTTGTTGCATCAGGCAAAAGATTCCAATAATGGCTTACATAATTGTGTAATATGCAAGTCGTTTTGGAAATGTAATTCATACTGATATCATAATTGCGAAAGTAACCCAGTGTTACGCCTTCACGCCTAAACTACTGAACCAATTTTGATGAAATTTGGTAAAGAGATGGACTAGAGCTTGGGAAAGGACATAGGCTACTTTTTATCGCTAAAAAAAGGGTTCAAATAGGGGATGAAAGTTCGTCACTTACGAAGATAACACCTTGAAACTTTGTATTATTGTACCTACTTAATAATAAATAAATATGCCTTTAAGAGCGTTTATAAGATGTTGATCCCCTGTGTGAGGATGGTAGTCTGTATGGACGTCCAAAGTAACGCGGGGTAAACGACATCCACGTTCTCAATCGGCATCAGACGCGAGCCTGAAATTATATACGGATTTGGACACTGCTGATGACTTACCTCTCAGGGCTGGGAGGTCAGGCGGTAGTCGTTCCCATAAAAACCGTGTAACAAAATGAGAAGGGAGTAAATTAACTCCGTGCTCCGAGGCGAAAGCTGCGGATGCAACCAGAAAACAATGCTTAGCATTGTTTTCTGGTTGCATCCGCAGCTTTCATGATAAGTGTCGTGGTTGTTCAGTCCAGAATTATGTTAACATCTTTACAGTAATGTGGTACTTTTGATTTTATATTTCATGGTTGTTGGGTTGCCTCAGTTAAACTACGCGCCAAACTTCATGAGCGCTATTCCAATTGAAAACTGAGCGTGAAGTACCTACACATACCAACATTATCTAGGGATATTTTACATATATAGATGTATATAATTAAAACAAATATGAATTCTAGAAAAATGTTTTAATACGAACCAAATCGTTGATGGCACTTTTTTATTTTTGATATCAAATTTTATTAAAAAATATGATTGTAAAACGTGGTAATTCTAGAATTGATAGGTTTTTAATTACATCCATTAATGTAAAATATCCCTAGACTGTTGATGTGTGTTTATAGATATTCGCGGTTTGATGTTCCCATTATCATGTTTCAAAAATGGAATGTTGGAAAATGTATCGCGGTTCCAAGGGTGACACGGGAATGGGGGAGAGGGGTACAGTACAGCGTAGACTGAGTACTACATCTACTGGACGCAGACTATAATATATAACTGAGTTATAAATCTGTATTGGTTGGCATAACCTTTTTGTAAACTATCTATACATACTATTATAAAATTTAAAATAAGGCGTATATGTATGTACCTTGGATATTTAAAAAAAAATACTTGGGTTATGTATGTTAAATGAATGGTTCTGAAGACCAAAATATTTTTTTTGGAAATCTTGTGTTTGGTCCCCATGGACGTAAAAACTACTGAATGGGTTTGATGCGGTTTTTTCTATTAGAAAGGTCTTGATCAGAATTAAAATCTGGCGTATGTTTGATTGCAATTGGTTAAGTAGAATCGGAGATATGACCAAAAAACGACAACCGACCTCCGCGCGGGCATCAGCTATATAACATATCATCTATATGATAGCCCCGAAAAGTTGCGCGTTATTAATAGTTGATGGCATTTACATTATCCCTTTTTTTAAATTCTGTACCGCCTTTATTTTAGTTCTGTAAAAATAAATGTAATTGTTTTAGGTTGAGGGTAACTCCCTCTGCTTTCTGTGAATCTCACCAATTCCGATTCACCCCATCTATGTTATTTGAATTCGGACAATATACTGATGTGTGTTGTAGGAGTATTTGAGTTCAATTTATTAAAATAAGTGTTAAACATAAACAAATTAATTTTAATATCACTTATACAAGTTATAATTCTGTATGGATTGCATGTTGGTGGGGTAGTAGTTCTCCAGGATGAATAAAGAGCCCCTCCTTGACTTGCCAGTCGGTATATGAACCATATTGTGATGATATGCCCACAATTTCTCCCTGTCCACTGATTGGCCGTCCAAATGTGCGTCCAGAACCAGCTAAGAACCTGCAAACAAAAAAAGTTCTAGTAAATATCTGAAGATATTCTTTCTTTAGATAAACAGGGTATTTTATGGAAATATAAGGATTCCATCTTTATAGTTGTGCTAATTGTAATTTCTTTTCTTGTAATAAAACAAACAATTTGAAACATATTTTATCTTTGTTTGGGTATTTAAGATTTTGAAATATTACTGAATAATAAATAACGGGAGTACCTTGTAGGTTAAATTCCCTACTACTAACTAGATATTAAAATATGACTTACGCTCCAGTATCAAGATGTTTGAATTTCACAGGAGTATCCCTCCTCCAATAATCATTGTTACAGACCACAGCCCAATGGTCACCACTGTCACCCTCTCCATCTTCATCACCATAACAAGATACTTCTTGGTTACCCGACAGTGGTGATGAGAAATAATGAGAGTGCAAGTTTTTCTTTGTTGCTACATGCTGGAGCCGGATATTGCTGTTACATTTGATAGGCACTCTGAAACAGTCAGTCAATCACTGAGATTAAAGTTAACATTTATAAACAAACACATGCAGCCAGGGGTTTTATCCATCTGAAGTCAATTATATGCATTTTTTTTTAAAACAATACAATCTAGTAAAATAATGTCAAAGAACATCAAATTAGAAAAAAGGAAAACCCAAGAAAAGTATGTAATTGTCTGTTGGGGGGTGCTTAAAATCATGTGAAATCGGGAGGAAAAGGCAGATCTCAGGCTCTGAGGTGGAAGCCTCTAATTTAACTGGAATACACACTAGGATGATGATGGAGTTAACATGTTTCAGTCTAAGTCACCACTGGTGGGTAAGTGAGGCTCCATCAAGATCTTCAGGACCCAAGCGAACCTCACCTGCTGACTGACAGATGAGGGTCTGTCAGAGGCTTTCCTCTCAAGGTTGGGATGTCAGACAGCAGTTGCTCTCATAAAAATCAACTAAAACAAATCATAGAAGTAGGAGAGCAGACTCCAGGCTCCAAAGTACAAACTCTGGATGCAACTAGGATCGGCACTCGGATGAAGATAGTCTGAGTTACCACTTACCCCCTTTTACAACCGTCGGCCATGGGCGCCCGCACTAACCAATGGC
Source organism: Cybosia mesomella (assembly GCA_946251805.1). Lineage (NCBI taxonomy): Eukaryota > Metazoa > Arthropoda > Insecta > Lepidoptera > Erebidae > Cybosia > Cybosia mesomella. The sequence goes on from OX276390.1 coordinate 27,593,219, forward strand.
TGTTAAAATCATCTGATACGTCGACTGCCGTAACTGACTGCTGCCCTGAGCCAGAACCGTATTTGACATCGTGTGAATGCAATCGTAATCTCAAGTCTGTGTTAATTAGTTTTAAAATACTGCCGCACGTTACGAACTCTGCTTTAGACGCTGAAAGTATTAAAATCCATGTTAATAATTGAAGATATATATATTTAATTCATAATACCCAAATAATTAGGTCTAATCCCGTAACATAATCGTCCCATAACAGAAGGCCACGTAATTTATAACGAGTGCTTCACGCACGGCAAATCAAAATATTTGTACAAGACAAAGAAATTCACAGCATTACCTTGTGTAATGTGTACTGACAATAAGATGAATAGGAAAATTGATACAACACTAGGTAGAATACAAAACAGTTTTAAAAACGCCATAATTTCGCCAGCAAAATTACCCATACACCCACTACGCGATGCTGTCAATAAGTCTGAAGGGTCTGAAGTCAAATTGATTTGACATTTACTTAACTTGACACAGTCGCGGTCACAGACTAATCAGAGTAGGTAGTTCTAGTTGAAGTTGAATCAGTTGCGCGAGTTGAGTGTAGTTGAGTAGGCATATAGCATTGCAAAAAAATAATGCTGCGTACACACCCAGCCAACGAGTGCCAACGAAGGATATTCAGCGTTGGCTATCGTACGCACGTTGACTTTCGACCTGACATCCAAATAAATTAAGTGGTTGGCAAATAATCGTTGACACTTGCGCGATCCAATTTGATGTACTTATGTAGGTTCCAAGTTCTTGTATAGTTACACATGATCTTGTTTCTACAATACGACGACAATAATTGCGCTTAAATACGCTCAGTAACTCAAGGCCTTGGGAGGTTTGGCATGCCTATTGTCTGAATACTGTGCCTAAGTGACTAGTCATACAAACCATGTTATTTATAACTTTAGATCACCGGTTCCATTCGACTGTAACTCCCATATAACAAACATATTCACGCTTTTTACCACGGCTTAAACTTGTGTACCTGCAATAATCATTGCTCAAATTACTCAAAGTGCTTGTCTCTATAACTGTTTGCCGATCACTTCTTGGAAAGAACATATAAAAGGAACAAACGGTAGACTTAGGAAACTAATATATCTTTTCAAAAACCTTCGCTCAGTTCTAGACCTGCCTACACTTAAAATTGTCTTCTTTGCCCTAGCGCAGTCAGTGGGAGGCTACTGTATTGCAGCATGGGGTGGCACGGAAAAAACAAACCTCCTAGTTCTCGAAAGAGCGCACAGGGGTGTCCTTATGGTTATGTCCTTTAAGCCTATATGGTACCCCACTTCTGTTATTATACGACCTAATGAAAGTTTTGACTAATTAATGAAATAAAGAGAGAAAACTCTACCTACAAAAAATTATACTTCGTAAGCACTCAGCGCTTCCTTACTGTTATAATGTGTAGTAGTACTTAGCGGAAGTAATGTTCAATAAAGAAAAGAATGTTCGTTGGAAGAGGGAAAGTTTAATAGTATACACCAAAGCACAAGAAGAGAAGTTACACAGACACACAAGAGAAAGAAGGAGAGAAAGTCTTAGAGAACAGATATAACAGAATACTAGACACAGTAATAGTAGTGGGTATATAATAAAATGTAGGCGCGTACGCAAGCGAGGAGCCGTAGCACCGCGCCGGAGTACTCACAGGACTTACAGCCTCACAGCGACTGACGCCGCTGACGGCCGGCCGCGAATAGACAGAAGTTACCAGATCTGCCAGATCTAGATTCTAGATGGCTGACCACAGTCGGCTGCGCGGCACAGAGTAAGTACATACTACGTCTGCGTGGTGCGGCGGCTCACTACTAATAAAAATATCGCGCTGTCACTGTGTTTAAGAGATATTTAATATTTAAATATTTTTTAATAAACAAATATGAGTATATAAATGTAAACACTACTATTGAAAGCTACGCCACACTGTCATAACCCATAAAAACGCAGACCGGACAGTGTTTGTAACATAGAATTGTGTAAAACACATCTTGCTAAACGACTCTACTATTTCTTTCTCTTCTCTTTCTTCCCTCTACAACAAAGTAACTAGAATTTATTCTCCTCTGTAAATCAATGGCTGCATGGCCTAACTTACGAAGAAATGGAAGACTTAATTTCATCTATTGTTTAAATCATCTCCCAGCACAAACAACTAGTCTATTTTTTTGTATTATTTGCACTGGTGCAACAACACACACACACTCACATAAACACACACAGTCATATTAACAAACCCACACACTTCTACACTCACTCTCACTCACACACAAACACATCCTCACACACAAACACTCTCGCTCACATACACAAACACACACACACTACGTATACTACGAGTACGCACTCCCACGTCCATATAAACACATTTCACTAAACAGACCCAGTTAAGCAGTTAGCAATAAGCAAAAGGAACGCATGCGCCTCCACGGTGTTTAACTAATGCAGTCACCATCGAACACATTGATACCTTGCCAGTTCCAATAAAGAGACTTTTTATTTTTTAATTTATTATTGCCATCTTACTTCATGTTCTTATGAAGTTAACTCGATGCACAGGACCGAGAGATGCAATCTAGTATATATATAATAATCTATGGATGCAAATCAAAATATTCTAGGAGCGTGATCATGCATGACTGATCGTTTTAATTATCCCCTTCCGGCTTTGCAAATCGCGCTGCGGCTGTGTGTGGCACGAGAAATTCCCCGATTCTCTTGGCCTTGCTCCGTTTTCCTACAAACCTCTCAGTTCCTGCGACAGAATTTTCCTTGTAAACAGCATCACCTATGGGAGGTTCGAGGAGTCGGCTATAATACGCAAAACCGCGTTGATAGTGAAAAGACGTACTCCCCAAATGTACCCTAAAGTGTCAAAGTGACAGGTAAACTTGTCAAATACTTTTTTTCTATTTTTATTAGGGCTTTGGTGCAAAGCCATCACACTAATCCTAAACATAGAAACTTGGGAAATATGTAATGAATGCCAGTGCCAAGTAATTTGATAAATCAAGTAATTTGCATATGAATTCAATATAATGCAGCGTTTTTGTAATTTAGTCAAGGTCAAGTAAAGTCCTTTATAGTCATAGTCAAATTAGTCTTGCCCTAGTAAAGTAGTGGAGGCTTTACTAAAGGCTTCTTTGGAGTTTTGGAAGCAACACGGAAAATCGCAATTCACGGTAAATATGCCACTTTCCTACACTTGTGCATGTTGTCGAAGACGCTATGTATAAAAACCCACCATTTTTACTCGTAAAAATACTTCCTCAATGCGTCTTTTCCCGTGTTGGCGCCAAAACTCCCTGTAAAATACTTCTGATTTACCGGAGACTAAAAGTTAAAGTGATTTACGACTAGTGAAAGAAATTATTAGATTTTAGATATCTCTGCTGGGATCATTGCTAACTAGTCATAATTATTTAGTATACCGACCCAACTCCTTTTTTTATTATTATACTTACTCTAACCACGGATATTGGCGGAAGTTTTGGTGAAAAGGCTGGGTTCGCTATTAATAAAAAAAAATTGTGGTAGTTTGTCTTTCTGACACATGACATTGTCGAGATTTGTGGTGGTCTCCCTCTCCTCTAGTCCTCTCCCCGTTTCCCCCAATATCAACTATCAAAGTTTAAGTTCAGAGAAACTATTGTGCATGTGAAGAATAGTATCATATATGTATAGTTTATTTTCCTAATTTACATTTTGTGCGTTCATTACTATTAAATATGAATAACAGTGCTTATACTCCAAACACAGGTGTTTCAGGTAAGTATTCAAGATAACAACATAAAAATAAATGCCTATAATGATGTCTAATGTATCTTATTTTACCATATGTTTAGCTCCTATAGATCCAGGCTGGAACGACCCGCCAAAGTTTTCTTATAACGTTCAAACAACACCAAATAGACCACGAAATATTTTAAACAAAAGAGTGGCTTTTCCTATGACGAGCACCACATCTTGTCCAGCACCGATGGTTCCTGGGAACTTGCCTCCAACGCCCTTAATATTTTCTCCTCCACCACCTGTGCAAATCTGTTCAAGCACACAGCATGAAGAAACAAACCTTGACAGTGAAAGTACCTTACAGGAAGTAAAAGGCATACTCTTAGAACTGTTGGATACTAGCCCTGAGTTAGGCAATAAAGCGAATGATATAAGGAGAAGGATAGATGTTATGGAAAATATGTGGATAGATGGCAAATTAAACAACAGCATATTTCTACAGATGAAAAATTTAGCATATGGTAAGTATATTATGACACACAATGTGCCTATTACTCAAGAATTTTGCAGTTAATTAGTTGAAATATTAACCTAACTCTTTGCCATAGATCTTTTTGTAGTAAAATTAATTATTTGATATTACTTTATTCAAGTACAACCTTATCTTTAGTGTGCCTTTTTTACATGCTGAACCTCACCGGAGCTTGTGATGAGGTGTGTATGTTGAACTGGATAGCTTACTCTGCTGGATACTCGGTAGCTTAGTGGTCAAGGAGTCAACCCTACGATCGAGAGGTCCCGGGTTCCAATCCTGGCCATTACTACCAAGCAATTAAGCTTAGCTGGCGGGGTTAGGGGAAATATTAGTAATTTCGGTTACCAATATTCTTTAAAAAAAAAAAAACTAAACCGCATGGTATTTGTGTCACATCAGCCTGTGTGGCTAGGGTATCTGGAGGGCCCTAGAAAGTGTATCTCAGAGACCCCTACTGGCTTTGGCCGCCAATACGTTGCAATAATTACGCCAACGAAGTTGTTGTTGACAATCAAAAATCCCTTCTCCTACTAAAAATATGGGTGCACTTGACTGAAGCAATATTGATAAATTGTTGGCAGTTTTGGGGTATACACTACAAAAATTAGCTGTATAGATACAATGAGCCATCGAATCCATTTTGGTAACAAAAAGAATGATAAAAATGTGGCTTATTACAAGTTTTCCTTTTAGGTACATTATATAAGAAATACTACCAACAAAATTGTACCAACAAAAAACGAAAAGTTAGCATACTAATTGCTTAAAAAAATTATTAAATAAACGTGTTCTTGAGTGGAGACCGTGACTCGGCAAACATAGTGTAGGACGCCCTCCTGCCAGGTGGGATGATGATATGCAAAAGACTGCGGGCAGATGTTGGATGCGGCAAGCTGAAGACAGGGTGCTATGGTCATTAGGGGAGACCTATGTCCAGCAGTGGACTAATCGAGATTGACGATGATGATAATGAATGTGGCGGAGTGATCAAAAAATTAAAAATGATTGTAATTCATTTTCATTGTTACTGTAGTTCGCAAGAATAACGGTAGATGGCTCCAGCGTCGCTCTGAGACATTTATATAATATATCGGAAAATTTCGAATATCTGGCACGTGTCTGGGTAGCTCAAGTTGGTCAGAGCATTTTCTTTTAATAAATGCTCTGACCAACCAGACACTGCGCTGTCTAGACCCAAAGTAAGCATAGTTAAACTAGCTTGTGTTATGGGTTCCAGAATGCAGATAAATATACTTGTATACTTTTTTTTGTAAATACATACATATCATATATAGAAACACGCAGACCAATGCAAATAGACATATTCATGCATACAATTATTTGCACTGAGCGGGAATCGAACCCACGCCCCCTGTCGTAGCAGTTGAATGCACTACCGCTACGCCAGGCCTCCTTCACTCCATATACTTGCGCGCTATAATTACCTACCGCCCGGCCGAGCGGCCTCGGGCCGTTTGCGGACCAAATTTCAGTGCGGTTTTCGCTAGCGAAGCGCACGCACGCTGTTTAATTTTAATCGCTCCGTTCGTACGCGTACCTACGATGCCGTCTGGTGCCTTATGTGCTGTAGATGGGTGCAAATCAAGTAAAAGAAGGGATAAACACCTAACATTTTTCCATTTACCTGTCAATGAACAAAGGTAAGTGATAAACTATTACTGTTTTTTGTCGTTTCAAAATTATTTTTAATAGGTCTAGTCTAGATGATACATGATTAGCTTGCCTTTCAGACACAGAATTACATATTTTTGTTACATAGAAACGTCATGCTTACCTTAAACACAATTTTAACAACGTTTAAAATTATTAATAAATTGATAAATGTTAATAATCATTAAATGTATTTATTAGTATTATTTATTCATAATATAAAATTTTAGGATTGCCTAGTTTGGGATCTATTATAAATTCGTCATGTTTGTGTCATTCTGTCCGTCTGTCTTATCTAAGTACCCATCTACTTCCTTAGACCTGTTCATTTTTTTTATATTATTATTATATATATTATTATTTTTAATTTTTATTTTTATTTTTTAGGCGTGAAATATGGGCTGAATTTATTGGTAGGCCCGATTTAGCAAGACCAGACACCAAGCCAAGAAGTCATTATGTGTGTTGTCTTCATTTTGAAAAGTCGGTTATTATTCATAAACCACAATTACATAAACCACAATTACAGATTTGACGCTTTGCCTACAAAACTCCTGCCATCTCTACCAACTACTTCAAGTGCCAGTACTGAACCAGAATCTAAGGAAATATCGACACAAACCAAATATTCGAATATTAACATACTATCAGCCATTACCATCAAAGGCGCAGATACAAAATTTATTAGATTCAGGATTTTTTCTACATTAAAATTTCATAACCGAGAATTTAGAAAGGGTAAGAAATTTTATAAAAAAATCTATAAAATAAAACACATGAAACTTTTAAAGATTTTTTATTTATTTTACCTACACACTGACCTCTATAATTATGTTTTATCTAGATGTATTGCACAGTCAGCACCAATTTATAAAAAAATATTTTATAAACGATACAATTTTAAACTAGGTGCCACCTAGTCAGAAGTAGTCAGAATATATTCAATAACATTACACAAAATGTTATGTTAATTTAATTTTATCAAAGAGGCAGCCCTGCGATTGCTGTGGGATCGCGCGGTGCGAAGCAATCTCACCTGTACGCATAAGCATTTAGGCACATTTTAGCATGCAGTGGTTGCTGACGCGACGGAGTAGTCTATTATAGCAGTAGGTATTGGAATTTTTCTACTGAGTAAAGTATCTGTTACGTAGTAACTATTTAGTAATCTGTGGCTACGCCACAGAGGCCGTTATTCCCCCAGACCATTCCCCCTGTAAGGGACTGGTTGCAGGTTCAAGTCCCGTCGAAGCCTCTGCCCCTCAGAAACCAAAATCAATCCCAGAAAAAAAGCGAATATTAATTTTTAAACAAGTTTCGAAACTAAGGTCTGCTGACCTCACCCAGTTTTAACAGAGTTGCAAGGTTTACTTAAATTACAAAACTCTTAAATTATTATTTAATGCATGTTTCAGCCTTGAAAGACGACGCACCAAGCAAAGCCGACAACATCCATAGGGCACTAATGGTGGACCATGTAAGTGCAGTAGGCACTTGGATGCCAGGTATTAAGCAGCTTATACACCATTATGTTGCCCGCTCTGAATTACTCTCTATTGAGAAAGAAGAGAATTAATCTAACAATATACTTGCACCATCATTACACTAATCGCTTTTGTTATTGAAACACTCACATTATTGGTATATGAACCCAGAAAGCATTTGATGGTTTCTGTTACATTAAAGTATGCCCTTTTCGGGCTGGTCAACTCATTAGAGAGAGAATAGAGAGTTTGTGTCAAAGGCTTGCACTACACTTGACGGAAATTGACTGAGAATACGCGGGCGGTTGTGCCAGTACGAATGCTATAATACGTTGCGTGTTGTTTAGTGCTAATTAGTACTATTTAAGTTTTTCCCGTAATAAGTGTTTTCCTAGTGTATGGTTTATGTTTTAGTGTAGTTTATGGAATCTATTGGTTGGCCAATTAAAGGATGTACCATATTCTACATTGTTATACCAAATCCGACTTTTTTGATACTTTAAATACATATTCTATATTTTCTAGTCCCACATTTTTCACTAACAAACCACAGAATCATTAGTGATTTTTCACATATTTAAAAAAAGTAAACTACTTTAAGGCCATGCACTTAGCTATTAAACGTATATTAATCGTACTATACTAATATAATAAATCTTAAAGTTTGTGAAGATGTTTGGATGTTTGTTTTTTTTTAAATATAACTTACCTGGGAAGAGACTGAACTCCACGACACAGGGTATCCTAGTGTGGGGTTCAGAGAATCATTGGCTTGTACTTAAATTATTATTATTTTGCTATGTTTTCTGTATACATCTAACACTGTTATGTATATGTTCATTTGAAACCAATAAATTAAATTATTATATTATTATATTGTTACTAAATCACGCTCTAACGGCTGAACGGATCAGACGGAAATTTGGTACAGGATAGATAGATTATAGTCTGGAATAACACAGGCTACCTACTTTTTAAGCTTAGCGAGCCGAAGACGAGCGAAGCGTCTTTGGTTTCAACGTTGCATTTCAAACAAATGATACTCCTCCAAGACCGTTTGACCGATCTCGACCAAATTTACGACATTACTGAGTGTCGTAAGGGATCGAATGTCCAGATCGGTCTTACCATCGAGGAATAATCACCGAAAAACAAAATCAATGGAAAAAGTCGACCGGTCACGTTGACCTATTGTTGGATAGGCAAATCTCGCTACTCTTAAGTTTGGGTTGATTGCGAAGCTGGTAACCGTCCTAGTTATCCCTGGAATAGGTTCCCATAAGTAGCGAGTGCGGCAACAGAATTTCACAAATGCGAAGCCGCGGGCAACAGCTATTTACAATAAATTATTGTAAGCCTTACTTGTAAACAGAGCAATTTAAAACTTTGACCAGCTCTCCTGTAAAAGTACTGTTTTGCAGATTCTTCATTTTTAATTGGGACAGGCGATTTGTTTATGTGGACGCAATAGTACATTATTCTGTTATTATAAACTTTAAACAGCTGTAAAAAGGTATGTTTGGGTAGCATGCTCAAGCGCTATCAGTACACTTTTGCCAACCACGAACAACCCAGGATTCACGGACATTCATGATTAGGCAATAGTATGCTTCTAGTGCTGAAAACGTGCTCCTTAAACATACCTAAAGTCCTGAGTTAATATAATGAATATATATATATAAAGAAAATATTCATCAGAGTATTTAATTTATATTTCTTAAAATATTTTAAAAAGTTTTGTGATGTTTATTAGGTTAAGTTTTCTGTGATGTTTATTATAATAGTTTAAGTTGCCATGTGTGAAATGTTTACGTACAAGTAAAGCTGTGTTTTCTTGTAAAAAATATAAATAAAACAATATGTATGTCAATGTTCTTTTTATTATTTTTTCTTAAACCTATACCAGTTTTTAAAATAACATCAGTATATCATCTCAGTTTAAGGTTAGAGACAATATAATCACATCATTTAAATAATATCCTGTATTTACAATAAAGAAATACTATACGTAATGTATGTCGAAACCTGGAACCGCTGTACGTTAATATGTGCCCCCGACATTGCCCAATGTAGCCTGTCTTGTACTAGTTTATTCGTCATGTCAACGGATATCACCTGTAACATATCGCGCGACAGGTATAATAAAAAATTTACAGTTAAATTCAAAAGAAGAAAAGAGAAAAGAATCATAACGACAACAGCAGCACTTATTATAAACACACTATTCCCATCAACAGCAGAAATATCACGCCTAGCTGTAGTATCCGATTAAAGTATTTTATGCACACAATACAGTCTGCCACAGATTAGAATACCGTCTGTGCATTAAAGTAGCATGAAACAGCGTATAATTTTTGCCCTCGACCAGTGACGACGTTACACTTGTAATTTAGTAATAATAATGCTCACCGTGAATAGAATCGTTTCAATTCCAACTGACGCGTTACGTCAGTTGGAATTTCTATACTGATATTCGAGAGGTAAGTTTGAACGTAGACTAAAGTACGAGTGAGCAGCGGCCACGCCGGTACGGACAGCTTATGGTATCTAGATTCTAAATCTGCTATTTACATTGATAAAATCCTATAACATTATAGTTTTGGATTGCAAAAATGGAACTACCGCGACAGCTGTGGTAATGAAAAAGACTACATACAGGTCCCGGCGCTCAGGTTGGCGCGTCGCGAAGAGGGTCCGGCTAAGATCACTTCGGTTTTGTAGGGCGTTCTCTCTGTCGTATATCGGACTGACAGCAAATCATGAACTACATAAATATAGACTGGCTATCAGCGTATACGAGAGTAACAGTGATAGTTTTTTTTTATTGCCAGGCCATGAATTTTACTCATAACATACGTAATAAAACCTCATGTCAATTAATAATTCATAACGCTTTAATAGAATACTACACTAAAAAGTGAAAAATAATTTTAATGAGTTTGAGATTAGAAAATAGAGTGAATAACAAAACATTTATTTTATTGGTAAGTATCTTTAGACTTAGTTGCTTATAGCAAATTTAGATAAGATTAGATAAAACCTTGTGAAATATCAAGTTCAGTTACAAGAAGCTGTCTTTTATCCTCAATGTCAACCTGTTTTGTATTAAAATCATATCCAATGATTGTATGGATGTAAAGTGTCGAGCGTTTATGATCTAAAAACTTATATCTTTTTATTTTAAACTCTAAAATTAGTTTACTTCTGACCATATAAGCAGAATAATATGAAAGTACATTCAGGTGTTTTATCATAGTTATATACTTATTATTTACTGTTAAGTTTATACGCACTACGTTTAGACTATATAATTGTTTATTTCTGTGTGTGTCTGTATATTTTAAAAGGATATGTAGGAACTTATTTATCCTTCTGTTTTTAAAGAGACATTGCTGTATTTTCTTTTATATGATTCATATATGAAGTGCTTAAAATGTATTTCATGTACCTTTGTAGAAGAGAACAAATAAACTATAATTACTTCGGATTTTATATGGCCGAATACTGGAAAAGTTAGCTCTATGATTATGAGCATATTTTAAGAAGACCCATTAAAAATGGCCGTCACCTACTGAACAAGTGCTTTCTATTCTAGTGAAATAATAAAAAACCGAAGCACACCGATCTTAAGCGGACACTCTCTTTGCTTCCCTACCTGCCAACCAAAGCGCCGTTTACTGTAATTTATTACCCCAAAGAATGTATGATTGATTTCTGCATGGGGTTGTAGCCAGGGACCTTTTGCTATATGCCACGTTTGATGGGTTTGGGCGCGACAGTGACTCGGACGGGGCGGCACAGTTCTACCAGTTGTGCGGGCTCACGTCCCCCATCGTCCACTGCGAGGCACACGGAAATGTCGACGCCGCACGGCTCTGTCCACACGCCGTGTGATATCAACACCTTGGTAAGGAGTCGTACGTTCTGCGTGCCGTCATCGTCTGTAAGTTGAGTACACGGTTTACGTTAGATTAATCTGTATGGTGATGAAATCGTTCACAAATAATTTCGTTAACTTATGTAGTATTTTCGTTTGGAGTATAAGTCATTATAAACCCAAGGTAAGAAATTACCTATAACTAAAACACTTTTCTACTAATTGTAGTGAAAAGTCGTATATACCATAGGCGACCACTTTGCTCACTTATTGAAAAAATTGTTATTTGTTCAATAAGTAAGCAAATTTATTTCTTGCTGATGCTGGATATGATGCTGAAGATTTATAAGACGTAGGTATATAAGACCTATCTTAGAATTCGGTTTCCAAGTTTGGAGCCCTTACTTTGTCAAAGAAATACAGCTATTGGAGAAAGTGCAACATAGTTTCACAAGGATTCCTAGACAACTGAAGGAACGACCATATGAGGAAAGACTAGAAGTGCTAAAGTTGACATCTCTAAAGCAGCGCCGTGTACGTGGCGATTTGATAGAAACATATAGGATTTTACGTGGACACTATGACTTACAGAATTTCGCAAAAATGCTTTTTTAACACAAATGATCGGCTAAGGGGCCGCCATCTTAAACTATGCATCAGCCTCTAACAAAAACCCACACAAGCACTTTTTTAGTAATAGAGTGGTTAGAGAGTGGAACAAACTGCTTGATGACATCATATCGGCACAAACTGTTAACCAATTTAAGAACAAGCTGAATGTATTTTTAATTAATAGGAAAGATAAACCAACATAGAAACACAGGATACAGGCAACTATCAGTTGTAACAACTGTCTACCTGATTTTAAGCACTTACTTTACTTTAGTAAATAATTACTTTAGTATAATAATAATAAAGTGCTGGCTTGTAAATTGAATGACGAGCGTAGCGAGTGATTTTAACATAAGACTCACGCACAGTGAATGTTTGCTCACGTATTAGACATACAACTTTTCACTTCGACCAGTGAGAAATATGTTTTAGGTTATATGTGAGGAAAATAAGACGATATGTACAATAGTCCTCATACAACGCGGCGCACGCTTTTGTGCTGGAGAGGTGAAAAAAATAATTGTTCAACAAGTGAGCAAAGTTATTTTTTGATGCGAGTGCCGACTCTAAATCACGAACAGTAGCGAGTGATTCTAATAGAGACTACTGAGCATAGTAGGCATGAAAAATTAAAAAACATTTCTCACGACTGGAACATACAACTTTCACCTCGAACAGTGGACTCACTTTACTCACGCTCGCAGCTAAATGCCATTTTACTGAGTTTTTACGCAGCAAAGGCGCCCTTTTCGAGCTGCAAGTGAAAATAACTATTCTTCTTCGTAATACATACAAACAGTCACGCCTCTTTTCCGTTGGGGCACGCAGAGACTACGTGCTTCCGCGTCCTTCCACGATCCTGGCATACACCTTTGTGATACTGTCATACATACTGGTATTGTGGTGGTCCAGCGGCCGCAGATGGTCCTTGGGCGGCACGAGCGCGTGCACCCTGGTGTCGGGGTAGGCCACGCGCACGCGCAGCGCCTGCGGGTTGCGCACGCGCAGCACCTCGGCCTCCAGCGCCACGCCCGCCACCAGCCCCGCGCTGAACCGCACCACCGTGTCGTTGTCCGCGGCCGGCTCCAGTATACTTGCTGTGCACATGCGAATCTGGATAAACATTAACAGTACATTTATTACATTGTTACTGTTGCCATTTGATTTCTTCTCTAAATGCACGACAAAAACACACCAGTTCATTCGTTCGGGAGCTACGATGCCACAGAGAAACATACAATAAACATGGATTTATGGGGTATCAGTATCACCAAGATCTTCGGGGCCTAAGACAAAGTCACCTACAAGCCGGTATACCTACTGATTGACGGATAAAGCTCTGGGTCCGACTTTCTTCTCGTGTTGGTGGTCCGACGGCAGCCAAAACCAACCAAATTATGAAAAGGGGGAATAGGAGAGCGGACCCCATGCAAATGCAAATTACGATTTTAGCAGCGAGTTTTTAGGTAGCAAAAGCGCGCTTATCGTGCTGGAGAGGTGAAAATATATTAGTAGTACTTGATCGGTTTACCTTGAGGCTAGGCTTAGGTATCACTGGCAGTGGAGCCGACTGCAGTATCGGAAGGATAGCGCGCGCCAACGTCGCCGGTTTATTGTCCGCATTCATCGACAACTGACGAAAGACTGCTATTGTGAAGGGATCCGGTTCCACACCTGTAATATATGAAATTATAATAAACAAAGTCCCCCATTATTACAGTAAAATGTGATGTGATAATCATTCGCACTATGATGACTTTGGCAACGACGTTTCTTTCATACACAGTACACACCTACAGACGCGAGGAGCCTGTCCAGCAGCTCGGCGTGGTGCGTGAGAGCAGCGGCGGCGCCGCCCTTGTCCCCCGCACTCGCGCCCCCGACCGCACCCCCAGCTGCACCCGCCCCCGCGCAGAGTCGCGCCGCACACACGCGTAGGGCCAGCTGCCACACGCACGCGTTCTCTTGCTCCGACACTCCGCTAAATTGATGCTGTAACCTACATACAAATAATGTTAATCAGCGTCTTTTATTTGAGCAAGATCGCTAAACTTTTGCTGTAGTCCTCAGCAGTAGCATAACATATACCAAGTTACCGATCACTTTGGCTCTAAGACCTATCATAATATTATAAAATATATGCAGTGTATTAAATTTAGTCCGACTTTAGTGCAGCCTATACAGCCTGCACCGTGCAGTGGTGAGCCACGTACCTCAGGCAGTCGGTGGTGAGCGAGGCGAGCGCGTGCGCGGGCGGCCCGTTGGTGGCGTGCAGCGCCGCGTGCAGCACCAGCACGCAGCGCGAGAAAACGCTCGTGAACTGCGCCGCGCCCGACACCGCCGGCTCCATCTCCGCCAGCCTGTGCCCAACGCGTACACACTCAAACAATGCCAGTGATTTTTTCATCTTGCCGTCACGAAAAGAGCACTTTTGCTGCGTAAAAACTCGCAGCAAAATTGCATTTTTTTTTAAATCGCGCTACACTCGTGATTTAATTTTAGACTTCTTCGCTAGTTCGTGATTTAAAATCGGCACTCGCAGCAAAAAACACTGCTCACTTGTTGAACAATAGTATATTATGCAACTAGTGAATAAAGGACGGATTTAAAGCGAGGGCCGTAGATGAGTCACGAGCAAGTGCAGGATTCTAATGATTGAATCACGAGCGCAGCGAGTGATTCAACTGTTAGAATCCTGAACGACGCGAGTGATTCATGGCCATCGATATAAATTCGTACTTTATTCAGGAGTTGCATACTATACTTTATACCATGACTTCGAGAAAAGACATAATTTAAGCGAAAATAGAAATTTAATCAAGAAATAAGAATTGTTACATTAATTGAAATGGACATTAAAATTAGAGCAATGACTGAAATTAAGCGTAATTTTCTTATTATTATCATTAGAGTGGTCAACTTGTGAAACAATATTTATTTCAAAGGCAGCAAAGAACACAAAACAGTTTTTAATCTAATGCCAAACTCCTTGTCGCAAATATCGACCAATCAAATCTCGAGAATTTATTTGCACCAAAGAGTTTTGAATTTCGAATCTTAGCGCAAGGAGTTTGTGTAAGCATTGAAATAGAGACCGGATATATTTTTGTGTTCCAAATTCAAACACCAAAACAGTGAATAAAAACAAAACAGTGAATAAAAGGCCTTTTTATTCACTGTTTTGCGTGAATAAAATAAGCTTTTTAGAGTAGGTATGGTATAAATGACTATTTCATCTCTCTAGTATGAAAAGAGCGCCTTTGCTGCCCAAAAACCTCACAGTGAAGCGTGAGTAAAAGTGATTCGAATTTCGAACACCATTTTTTTCATACTTTTTAAAACGTCTCGGGACCTATCGCGATTAATATAGAACTTACTTTTGCCGACGTTTCAGATGCGCCATTTTTTTATTATTAACTCGGTGCTGAAATAGTTATTTATGCAACTGTGGTATAATGAGGGGTATTAAAACATGAATGTGGGTTTATCACACGAAGCGAAGCTGAGTGTGATAATAGTATCACATGAGTGTTTTAATACCTAATTATACAGTTGCATACAAGACTTTATCTACACCCATGATGTGTCCTCTATAAAATAGTAAGTAAACAAAACAATTTGCAAAAATAATAGCGAAGAAAAATAGCGGGAATTCGAATTCGAACGAATAAGCTTTAATTTTTTTTTACGGCGCGCCGCCGCCGCTGTGGTGGTGCAATGCAACGCGCGTGAATGACAGTTCTTTTTTTGAAACTCATACAGATTCCACGCATCGGGCGGTTAGAATTTGGCTGTCTGATGAGTAACCCTTTGCGCGGAAGAGATTGAAAAAGCGAAAGGAGTGTTATTATGAAATTTCATACAACATTATAACACCCGTTCGGATGATATTATGGTTATTATGACATTGGGTGTATTAATGTTGGCAATAAGCTAACTGTTTCAGAATCTTTTATAGAGGATTTATAGCATGGGTGTAGATAATAGTAGTTTATGCAACTGTCATATAAGAAGGGGTATTAAAACACGAGAGTCTGTTTATCGCATGAGGTGAAGCCGAATGCGATAATAGGTTGACTCGAGTGTTTTAATACCTAAGTTATATGCAGTTACATACACTACTTTATCTTCACTCATACGAAAAAATTGAAATTAAACAAAGTAGGTAGGTTACAAGGAAGTAATTTAGCGTGCGCCATTTTTTTCACAGTTCGAACTGCGCATACGCGCGCCTTTTTTTCATATTCAGCCTAAAACCATAGGCTAGTTTAATGAATAAAAAAAGATAGCGGTACTGTAATGAGTTTTATTTTTAATTTTATGTATATGCGTTTATAAAGTGCGTATGTATAGAATCGTCTTTGAATTCGTAATTCGAATTTTTCGATTTGAGTGTAGATAAAAAAAAAATTTGCCTAGCTAGAAACTCATTGAGGCGGCGTGATGCCGTGAGCCAGCGCCCGTTGCGCTACTTTATTATGAATATTATCTTGTTTTATTTACCTGTGACCTAAAAAACTCGTCATAGACCGAGGTCAAAATTTGTATATGTCACACGCGAGCAAGGCTTTTTTGTCTCGTGCCTTTAAATAACTCACTGTGTTCAGTAGTCAATTCTAGACTGCTTCGCTGGTTCGTGATATAGTCGCCACTCGCCGCACTTACTGTACGTATATTTTTGGTTCGTGCCTTTATTTGTTCGAAAAGTGAAAGCAAAACAAAGTTTCGAAAATAATCATAGGCTATTTTTTTTTTCTGTAGCACTCAGTAATTCCGAGTGATGTCGAACCTAGTTTTCGAAATTTGAATTGCATTTACTCACTCTCGCAGCAAAAACTGATTTTGCTATGAGTTTTTAAGCACCAAATTTGGCCTTTTTGGGCAAGCAAGCAAGTGAGACACCTTAAATAAACAAAAAATAAACAATGTTTAAAAATGACTGTAAAGTCATTCATTGTTTCCGTAGTTCGCAAGAATTACGGTAGATGGCTCCAGCGTCGCCTTAAGACGTATATAATATATCGGAGAATTTCGAATATCTGGAACGTGTCTAGGTTGCTCAGTTGGTCAGAGCGTTCCCCTGTAAGGGACTGGTCGCGGGTTCAAGTCCCGTTCTAGATGTTCTCTTTTTCCGATCTAAATCTATACACCTTAAATATTTTCAAAAAGTAGGGATACAGAAAACAAGGTAAGTCGAATTCATTAAAAAATATTGTGTTTCATTAAAAGCGCCAGACCTCTTTGGTTAGCAATTTCACTTACTTGTTAAGTTGTTCTTCAGCCGACTGCAGCATTTTAAGCCGGACATTGTTAGAGAGTGTGGTGTTGTCTATATGTTGTAGCACCGAGTCGAAGAAACGCCGAACGGCGCTGTCGTCCATCGCGGACTCGATCTTTTCAGCGCTTGACTGCTGCGCGTCACCTGACAAAACAAAATATCTTTGCATATAACGACGAAGAAATCTAAAAACTGAAAAACTTGGAGCAATAAAAACTGTTAAATTTATCATCAAAACATGAAAACTAACAAAATTGGCCCAAGCAAACCTCACCTGCTGACGGATGAGGCTCTTGCGCAGACTTTCCTTTCGGGTTGGGACGTCAGACGTCAATCGCTCTAGTAAAAACCAATATAAGCCAAGAGTAGGAAAGCGGACCCCGGGTACAAAAATAAAAGTTTTGGATGCAACCGGGAGTCACCCTACAAAAACGTCCCAAGCCGTAATGTATCGGAGAATTTCGAATATCTAGGACATGTTCAAGTAGCTCAATTGGTCAGAGTATTCCCCCTGTAAGGGACTGGTCGCGGGTTTAAGTCCCTTCCTGGATGTTCACTTTTTCCGAGTTAAATCTATAACATACATTTTTTTTTTCCTGCGGAAATCCTACCCATACCCCCCCGCGTGCCAGCGGGGGTGGTTATGTCGGACTTGAACCGACTAAAACCGCACGCCGTCTCGGGTCTACAGACGCCGGGGTGTAAGGTTGCCCATAGAGCATATCCCTCGCACCCCGACTGACCCTGGGCCATCTCCGGTTTCGAGATGGCCCCCTCGGGTTTGGGAACCACGGTGTCCCTGTCTTGCCCCGGTTTGGGGGAGGGGCGCTAGTCGCCCCACCGTCCCGGCCTGCTTCTGCTGGGGTGACAGGCGGCCTCACCCGCCACCCCCAGGCCTGCGCTCATGGAGGACGGAGGTCGTTAAGCGACCTCCGGCGCCTAAGTCGCCTGCGACGCGCGGCGAGCAAGTTGCGGGCTCGGCGGGCCGGGAGAGTTCTAAATCTCTCCCGGGCGCGCTCCGCCATCTCCTTCTATAACATACCTATAGGCAAGTACGGCACGAGATGCGGCATGGTGGCGCGCAGGTACGTGTAGTGCTTCACGGTATGCTCCTCGAAAAGCGGCAACATCGTGGTACAGTGCTGAGCCGCGTTCAGTACCAGGATCAACACGCACATGTCTGTATACTTCAGAGTCAAGAATTCGTTCATTCGTCTTTCTGAATATTCCCATTTGGAGAATTATATGCTATGTGGATTTATTATTATTTATTTATTTTACGAAAAGTATTTACGAAAAGTATTTGATTGATGTTATAGCATTTTATCGAAGTTGCAAACATTTTGACGATGGTGCAGAACTTTAATGATGATGTGGTTTTAGGGTTTAATAAATTAAATTTGCAGCATTTTCACTATGGGGAAGAATGTTGAAGATGCTGTAGAATTTTACAATTTCAAAGTATTTTAAAAGCTTGAGCCTTTGACGGTGGTGAAGAATGTAAACAATGCTGTTAAATTTTGGAAGTTTAAAAGTGGCAGCATTTTGACTATGATGAAGATTTTTAACGATGCTGCATTATTTTAATGATGGCTCAGGGTTTTAAAGATATATATATATAACGGTGACATTGCATTTAAACGATTTTAACTATCACTTTTTCATCTATGACAATCACGTAGACCTCAATCAGTTGCATGGTGATCAATCAGACTAATATTTTGTAACTGAAAATATTTGTAAAGGATACATGCAGGGTCCTCGACGTCTGGTTCCGGCATGTCGAAGAATGGGTGAACAGCGAGTAGGCGCGTCGTCAGCGGCAGCACTAGCGAGGCGTGTGAGCTACCCAGACGTTGCACGCAGCGGAACGTGGAGCGCTTGTCCTAAATAGAGACATAAATAAATATTCCTGGCTAACTATTTACACCTAAACTAAGGAGATATAGCTTGTAATAATTATGGCTTCTAAAATGCGGATACACATATTTAGATATTTTTTTGGGATTACATATTAAATATAAGAATATCCATACCAAAACCAATTTATGACTATAAATATTTGATATTAAAATTTTAAACTCTCTTTTCTCTTTGTCTTCTGGCGTTGCAGGTATACACAGGCCGCGACAACCGCTCACCGCCAAATGAGCCGTGTGCTTACTTACTACCGTAGTAATATAAAAACAACAAGCGCTTATATCGACGCGCATATTTTACACCGTCACGAAGGCTGACCTCTATAAAATACAAATTCAAAACTAAAATAATATTTACTCAAAATAAAAGGTATAGGCTTACTTGTGGATATCTCTTGAGATTCTCTAATATTTTATCTATGCACATTTCAAGGCAGGTTTTGGACGCAACTGTACAGGAACCGAGCATGCGATGAAGGCCTTCGCGTACATCCATTGAGTAGTCCTGGAAACAACAAGTTCATTTTTAACACATACTAGCTATTGCATATCATACTGTATTTGTTTGTCGCAAGTATGATAAAAAATCCAAAGAAAAGACAGTTAATTTACTTAATATGTACTTACCTCTAATGCTCCCAATATGATCTCCAGCTGGTCTTCCCTGAGCACGATATGGTGGGCGACGCGCGTGAGACTATCTATGGCGCGCAGACGGACGTCTTCGATCTCGTCGTTGAACATATCCACTAAGAAGTCTAGCGATGTAGTCGCAAACACCACGTTCTCCATCGACAGCTGGCACACAGCGTCGACTGCTGCCGTACGAACCTCTGTCAACATGATAGGAGTTTATGGTGATGGTCTTGTTATTAAAAAATTATATACCCAAAATTTTGTAAAAAAAATATCACTTTTGATACTACCATAGTATATGTATACTTAAGCTAAGCTTTAACTGGAATGAAATAAAGCGGTGTATGGAACCCCATCGAGATCTTCGGGCTCAAGCCAACCTCACCTGTTACCTGGTACACCTGCTGGTTACCCGTTACACCAGATCAGTTGTTTGGTATTCTACAAGTATTCTAGAGGTATTCAACAAGTATTCTACATGTATTCTTCAAGTATTGTAGTATTCTACAGGTATTCTATATGTATTCTTCAAGTATTCTAGTCTTCTACAGGTATTCTACAAGTAATTTACAAGTATCCTACAAGTATTCTACAGGTATTCTAAAATTCCTTCGGATACCCCTCCGCCGGCCATCGGGGGCGGTTATGTCGGGCTTGCACCGACTAAAACCGCACGCCGTTTTGGGTCAAACGACGGGTACCTAACGCAACAGTAGTACACTAATGTCACTCACCCATGAGCTCGTCCTCGAGGCCGTGCACGAAGGCGCCAGCCGCGCCGCCCGGCAACAGCTGGACTGTGGCGTGGTGCAGCAGCGCGCCGGGCGCGTCGTCCGCCCAGCGCCGGCCACTGGCCCACGCGCCGGACCGCACCAGCTCGGCGCCTCGCTCGTGCGCCGTACGCTTGCGCTGCACACCGCAGGTACGCACTCAACACGGCAAGCTCATATTCATTTCATCGGTATACATTATAAGGCACTTACAAAACGTCAACAACAAACTTTTATTAGAAAACAGACTATCAAAAAATATTTTACATAACATTCTAGAAAAAAAAACTACTGAAATTGTTGTTTTAAATTTTTTCAAATTTATAATTGTGCCGTAACGGGAGTAACGTCATCACCATGTCTGATAATTCGCACTCACCTTCATATTACTCATCAACTGTTTGTCCAAAGTTTGCAGCAAGAAGCGATCTGAGACAGCGCGAGTGGTGCCGAGTAACGTGCAAGCGAGCGCACGCACTTGCATACACAAGTCGTTGACCGCCGAACAAATGCGTACGAACGCGTCATCAACCAGACGCATTGTCGTTTCACCGTCGCACAACGTTATTGTGCTGTAAACATTTTTTCAAAGTTGTTCAATATGTACAATCAGCCAAAAAAAGTATTATGACAAATTAATGTTTAAGTGCACCTTAACGGAAAATTAAAAAGTTAAATTCAATTCAATTCCTCCATCAAATACTGAATATGGTACCAAATAGATCAATTTTATATTTTAAAGGTTTAAAACTTCGTCAAAAAATCAGTTTTTACTTACTTTTCTGGATACTTATTGCCAAGTACCCATACAAGTTTTAACGCCACTTCTCTCACTATTTCATAGTCATCCGTTAGAGCAATGCACACCAGGTCATACAAGCTTGCACTTAATGTTTGTCCACGCTCATGCATAGTCAAAAGTGATTGGAAGGCTTCACAACGGACTCTGGCATCCTAAACAAGACATATAATCAAATAAATATATATAAATCAAAAATATATATCATACCAACTGTGTATTTTTTTCTTCATTCGGATATGGGAGAGTGAGGTCTTCTGACACAGGTATATTTACTATACCGCGTGATTATATAGGAAGAGGACTTTCTGTAGGTACTTATATATTTTGTGCTTAACACACTAACAAACAAACAAACTAGCTGTGTCCCGCGGCATCGCCCGTGGCATACCTCACCCCTGTGGCACCCATTTATCCCATACATACCCGTAATTTATTAGTTCTAGATTAATTTAATTAAATTTGCCTGATTTGTTAATATTTACGATTACTGCTCCGCTCTCCTGGGTAGTAGCGTGATGATATATCGCCTATAATCTTCTTCGATAAACGGGCTATCCAACTCAAAACAAAATTTTCAATTCGAACTGGTAGTTCTGGAGGTTACCGCGTTCAACCAAACAAACAAACAAACTTCATAATATTAACTAGCTGTGCCCCGCGGCTTCGCCTGTGGCATATTTCGCTCCCGTGGCACCCATTTGTCCCATACATGCCCGTTAATTATCAGCTCTACAGTAATGTATGGTAATTTGTCCGATTTCTTGACATTTATGGTTACTGCTCCGCTCTCTTGGGTAGTAGCGTAATGATATATAGCCTATAACCTTCGTCGATAAATGGGCTATCCAACACAAAAGTATTTTTTCAATTCGAACAAGTAGATCCTGAGATTAACGCGTTAGCCAAACAAACAAACTCTTCATCTTTGTAATACGTCAAACTTGCATAAGTGAGACTTCAAGGGACCGCGATCTGTTTTTCCCTTATAGAGCTTTTCTGACTAACTCTAGTTACTAGCTTACAGAGTTACAGGAGTTTTGCTTTGGTTTTTTGTTATTTAAATTAGTTATAGTTGTGTTTCAACACGCAAAATCGTCTAAAATAAAGATGCTCTTAAAATTTTGTGTGATAGCTCATTGGATTCGGAATGACGCACAGTAGTATGGAAAGACGTTAAAAAAATCATAAAAACCTAAAATATACATTTTATTTTGAGAAAGATTAGAGAGAATGACCAATCTGCGCAATTCGAGTTATGATAGGAACGAGAGGTCGGGTCAGGTGAGGAAGAGGGTTACGTTCGGAACAAATATTACTTTTTTTCAAGTTTCTAACCTAACCCGCGACCTGACCCAGGTGCGGAATAATCACTCTAAAGCATTGCTAAAAATTCCTACCGTGCACTAACTGATCACTCAAAAAACCAATAAAAAGACTGAACAACTTTACGCCCGAGATTAGTTTTATATATTATGTAATCTGTGGTTTTATATAATGTATAATTGGTTGATTGTCGCGCCTCCGCCATCGCACCCGGCGCTTACCGCCAAAGAGACCTATAAACTCGTAATTGCGCATCTAGAGTGCATTGTTAAGTTTTTGTCGATATCTTGTATTTATAATTATAATCAGAGAGATCCGATTCTCAGCACTCCATGGAATCACCGTGCGGTCGCCGGGTCCATAGCGTGGTACAGAGAGGAACACCGTGACGGCGACTGGGACTTGCGACCCAGATGTAGGTTTAGGGTGGCCACCTTGTGATGCATCAGCGCTCACCTCCACCGTCAGTAGTGTTCCCCCCCCTACCTATCCAAATTTGGTACGATTCTAACAATGCCGCTTTTGATATACGTTTTAATAAAGAGCTTACTGAAGCTCTTGGCAATCCGAGGTCTTTAAGTAAGTTGTACAGGGATTTAGCTGGAATTCCCCTTGCTCCTACTTCTACGGCATAGAGTTTAACCACGTAGCCGTTTTTGGTTAACTCGTTAGTCAAATCAAAGTATTTGTTTGTCTTTATAGCGTGGTCTTTAGGTATATTAGTTTCCCACGGTACTGTGAGTTCTACAAGCACTGCACGCTTATGCGATCGTGAAAAAAGGAATATGTCGGGTCTGGATGATGAGGCACAGACATCCTCCGGTATCCTATAGTGCTTCTCATACGTGTGTACGAGAATTGTCCAGTCAACGGCAGCTATCAAAATTGAATATGGCTTTTGAGGTGATTTCTGTGAGCAGCCTTCCTTTACAAACGCAATGTCATTTCTTTGGTTTGTGGTTAATCCTTTTTTCGCTCTAGCTACCGCCAAACTTACAGCCTCACGTATGATTTCTAATACCTTATCATGACGGCGCGAGTAATGACCCCGGTCTAATAGCGTTTTACAACCCACTAGTAGGTGCCTAGCCGTACCAGTTGCTTCACCACATGAGTTACATGTTTTATCTGTGGCTTTTCCCCATCTGACCAGATTGCTTTGGTCGGGGAGGGTCAACTGGAATGCATTTAGGTAAAATTTAAGTAAGGCCGGTGACCAGTCGTATATTATGGTACGCCATTTTAAGGCTATGGGAATACAAAATTCACCTAGGGTCAACCATTCGTTTTCCATTTCTAGGTTCATTGCGTGCACCTTGTAGGTGTTGTTTTCGTCTGCTTGAAGAAAAGATTTTGTTATTTCTTTATCTGTTTGTCTCTGAATATTACCTAGACCTACTCTACCAGTCTGCGAGCCTATCATGAATCTTTTATGGAACTGGAGGCGTGATTCGAGCTCCGATGCATTTTTATCTTTTGGAAGGACTTTTACTATTTCGTCTTTAGATTCCGATAAGACGTGCATTTTAGTTACTCTTAGGTGTTTATAGAGTTCTGATGGCTTCTTAAGCGTCATTCCAAAATTATTCGCGGATCTATATAGTGCCGACGGGTCGGCCGACTGAGCTAGCCCTAGCCACGACTTCAGTGTCTTCGTGACACTCGCATCTAGTTTTTTGAGGAGGCTCTGGTTTATATCATATATAAGAAACGGCCAGTTAAGACGCGAGGTTAAATAATTGTCATAGATCCAAGCTTTTTTAACATTACTTATTGGTTGTTGGTCTACAGACCTTTCCTACCAGTGCGTTTTAATAATGTAATTAAATATATTTATATTCCTCTCTGGCCATGATGAGTGATGGCTAGTACCAGTAACATATTCAATTCAAAGGTTTCAGAGCTTTTAGGGCCTGCGCTGCATCGTACATGTGCACTCATACGGGCGCCTGTTTCGTACAAATAATACTGAGCTAATTTCATGCACATAATTTGCACAAAATCGTACAATTAAATCATTACGATTTGCACAAAATCGTGCAAAAATATCCACAAGATTTGCACAAAATCGCGTGGGTGCTCGCATGCCAGACATGCATCAGGCAGCGCAGGCTCTTATACTGAAACCTATCATGCAAGATAGGTTTAGTGATCGTAGAGGAAGCTATAGTGTGTGAGGCTAGGAGTAGATGGCAGGTTGTTGTCTCTGCCTAACCTAGAGGGAAAAAGACATGTATGTACACATAGGTATGTATTTTTTATACAGGTTCCAAATTATAATTATTTACGTCAAACAAAAGCTTAATAAAGTAAAACGAAAATCAGATTTTATTCACAATTTTATGGGTTTTAAGTGGTTTTATTTTTGCTTTGCGCGGAACCATAATTAGTTTTCGAAAACTAAAGTACCATATATTATACCTTGTAACATTACTTATATGCCAGTGAAAGTCTCGTCAAAATGCGCACAGCGGTTCCAGAATAAATTAGATTTTGTTCACAATTTGTGGGTTTTAATTTTTTTGTGCAGATCACTATTTATTTTTCTAAAATTGCCCATGTTAAGCCTTGCAACATTACCATATGCCAGTGAAAGTCCGTCAAAGTCGACCCAATCGTTCCAGAGATTACGTCTTTCAAACAGACAGACAGACAAAAATTTTAAAAATTGTATTTTTGTGTATCAGTGTATACATTCATCAACAATCATTAGAAATCTGTTATTTTAATTATACAAACAAACACTTCAAATTTATTTATTTGTATAGATGTAAAGATTCATTCAATACAATGACATTTATAATTACCTCAGCGTGAGAATAATCTCCAAGTAATTTCACAATGGCATCAGCCTCAGTGGACATGTCCGTGGTTCTTTCAGACTCTGGGTAGAGAGGGTACAGCTCACTAATCAGCTGCAGGCACCTGCACTTCACTTGGTGACTAGTGTCCTTTAAGTTGTCCTTAGCAACCGCTACAAGGCGCATCATCAGTATTTTATCATCACTTAGTTTGCTTCCAAGTTTCAGTAAAGTGGCTATACCTTGAGCAATTACCTAAGCAATAAATAATATAGTCTAAGGGATTTTGTTACACTATAATCTATTAATAGGATAGAATGGGCTTTAAAACTTTTTAAAAAGGACAAATTATACTCTGTCCAACCATTTATTCAACTTTTGACAGCAGCTAGAACATAACTGTTGCATTTATTGTAAAAGTAAACATAGAAATGCACAGTCAAAAAAATATGCCATTCATATGTTTACAACCTATTGATAACCCATTCTGAACACCAAAATACTTCAAATGTCTCGGTTAAATTTAAAAATATATGATGATTCACCCACTGAATAAAAACAGTTGCTTTTAACCGCATCTAGTGTTGGGATCAAATGTATTCACTGCAAATTATGGAATCGCATGTAATCGGTTAGACTTATTTGCATTTACGTGAAATATTATAACATAGCATTAGTAGATATAGATTATTGTATCTACTTCATAGTTGTCACTATAATATGTGAAAACGATTCAAATAGGTACTTCAGTATAGTTTCATTATAATTAATCATCGTTAATTATTATTTTAAACACCTGGCATAGAAAAAGGACATTCATAAAAAGCTATAAAATATGGAGCAAAACTAATATATCAATGTATAAAATCAATTGCAACTTCAGAAATAAAATCAATAGTTGTTGGAAATCGAATGACGTCTCTATTTAATGAAACATTGAGCTGTCAAAAATTTAATAAATCGTAGAACAGAGTATAGGTAAGCATAATATGACTGTTTTGGCAAATGCACATAAATACAAACATATATTCCCTTCAGAAATGAAATATTATGAAATGTTGCCATACATTTTTCTACACAATCCAGAAATTATATAAAAATCCAACAGTCTAAGTAATCGTAAAATATATACCTTGTGTGATGTTTCATTCTTAATCAAATGAGTCGCCTCATCTATCAAGTTATTGAGATTCGCCCCAGGGCACTCCAGCCCTATGTCACAGAATAGCCACAATATTTTCACTCTTACTACAGATTCTTCCTCAGACTGAAAATGTTCAGACAGCTTTTTAATAGCTTCTTCAACGTCCGATTCTTGGAATTGAAGACAGTCTGAGACACGAAGCAATAATTGCAGTGCCTCATCGCTGGACTTGCACTTCTCCAGGAGACCCACAAATGCAGCAGCTGAGCTTCCAATAAGCGGCTTTTTTGCTAAATGGAGCTTCTTTGAGGGAGGACCATCCTGAAAACAATAGTCGTTATCTCTTATAATGTTCTGAATGCAATACTTCTTTTCCTATAATAGTCAAATGTAAGAATAGTTGAAAAGGTTATGTACTTACTTGAAAGGATTTATTGTATTCTGCCAGGGCCCTCTTCTTCAACACCGCAGCCATTTTATTTTATAATTTCTAAAATCTAAACTATAATAGATGAAATATTGTTAGACAATACTTCAACTACAATGGAAGAATATTTTTATGTTCAATGTTTATATATGAGCAAGTTTGACTTGACAGCAAACAAATAACCAACCATAGACAATATATATATCCATGAACTAAAGTAAATTTTTTATAATATGAAGAACATATTTTATCTTTTGTGAAAAATAAACTAAGCTACTATTAAGCTCAGTGATGAGTTTAAGCCATGGAAGTAATAAGTACTACGTAAATTCTTATTACTTCCATGGCTTAAACTCAAACTTTAAGCCAAGGCATTTTGGGCAGATTGAATAAATGTCCATTTTCCACCCGTTTCTACCCGATAAGCGCCCATAACATTAAACTTAATACTTATAAAATTATGTACATATTTAAAATAATATTTTTTATTGAAGTTCTTGTAAATACTTTGCTAAAAAAATTATATAATTGACTGTATGTATGACATCATGTCGAATGAAAAAGAATTTGAAATTGCATGAAATCCTACTAATACTATAAATGCGAACGTTTGGATGTATGGATGTTTATTACTCTTTCACGCAAGAACGGCTGAACGGATGCGGCTGAAATTTAGTACAGGGATAGATTATATTCTGGAATAACACAGGCTACTTTTTATTCCTAGATTAGATTCCCACGGTAATCGGGAACGGGATCAGAATTCCATGCGGGTGGAGCAGCGGGTAATAGCTATTTCCAATAAAATCAATATGAATATCGTTTTCGGGGTTTGAGGTTACGAATATACAGCCCATTTTGCGATAAAAGATAAGAGTCACGAAATTTTCAATAAAATCAATATAGGTATCGTTTTCTAGGTTTTCGGGGTTGGTGATTATGAATATACTATCCATTTCGCGATAAAAGATGACGGACTCGAAATTGTCAATAAAATTAATAAGTGTAACGTTTTCGAAGGTTCCGAGGTTGGTGATTACGAATATACTATCCATTTCGTGATAAAAGATGAGGGACACGAAATTATCAATTGAATAAATATGGGTATCGCTTTCGAGGTTTTCGGGAATGGTGATTAGTGTGATTACGAATATACTATCGATGACGACGAATCAGAGCTATCCATGGAAGACATTTCTGATCAAGACAATAAAACAACCCAAAATTCTTTGACAGATTAACCTGTACCATCCACTCCTGTTTTAAGAAATCCACAGGTTGTTGAAACTGATTCTCTACTTAGCGACAGTGATTAGATAGATGTTCATGAAAAAAAAAATCGTGCAAATTACTGTGATTCATACCTAGTTACTATTCTCTTATTTATCCTACTCATTTTAATAGAGAAAATGGAAAATGCACCGTTTTTCTAGGTTAGTATTGATCGAAAAACACTGTAATTTGTATTGTGATTAAGTCGAAATTTATGTGATTTTTAAACAAGGTATTAAAATAAATAAAAAGAACTTTTTTAAAACAAGCTTTTATCAATAAATTTTAGGCTGGGGTTATCCTTTCGAGGGCTTACCCGGGCTGCCCGGCAACGGACACTTGGGGAGGACACCGTGCGGTTTTAGTCGAGACACGACATAACCACCCCCGCTGGCCAGCGGGGGGGTATCCGAAGGGATTTCCGCACGTAAAAAAAAAAAAAAAAAAAAAAAAAGAAGGGTTATGCTGATTTCAAAAACTTGTAACTTGTATCGCGTATTTACAAAAAAGTCGATTCTTTGTTTTCTATTTGCGCTACAAGCTTTTGAAATTAGCACAACACTCGCATAAAATTATTATTTCGTTAAAGTTCAAAAATCAACAACGACACTAATAAAATAAAGAAATACCTACTGTCTCTATCTTCGAACCGTGGACATCATGTATCACCAGTGTCTACTAAACCAAAAAAAAATGAGCCCATGCAAACTTGATGATCACCTATTTACCACATCCTATGACCTTGAATACATATAACACCAGGGTGTTTGCCTAGGCAAAACAAATGAGCTCAAACTTGATAGACTTATCTGGTTTACTTAGGAGTTACTATGATTACTTTCTGACTCCATCTTCGGACCCTGAAAACCATGTAACACCAAGTGTTTGCCAAGACAAAACAAATGAGCCCGAGCTCGATAAGTTCATTTATATTTATTTATATGTTTTATTGTTTAGTTTGGGAGTTCCTATGGCCTTCTCCGTACTCCAACATCAGACCAGCTCCATGATACCATATTACCAAATTATCGTTTAAATTACATAGTTTACCGAATTTCATTGAACGCCACAAAGTGGGTCAAATTAAGCTTGCAAGATCTGTACTTAACATACATACTTCCAATTACAAACATGTGAAAGTATATAATAGAAGCTCATAATTAAAGCTTAGAATCGCCTGATTCATTTAAAAGCCTTTTGTCTTTGTACTGTGTTTACATACGAGTTTACATACAATTATTTTATAACAATAGTTTATGCCCACAAAATGGCGTTTTTTCGGGCGTAAACTCGTTTTTGCCTTTCCGCCAAGTAATGCTCGTTTTTGCCCATTGGGCATAAACCCTCAACCCACAGACTACTAAGGGATACTACGTACCCTATGCCTCGACCTATCACTGGCTAAGCAGCAATTGCATTCTTAGATCATCATCATCATCAACCTATGCTAGACCACTGCTGGAAATAGGTCTCCCCTAATGAGCGCCATAGCGCCCTTGTCTTCAGCTTGCCGCATCCAGCATTCTTAGATATATGTTTACTAATAATTATAATTTACATAATTTTTTATGTGAAGGTTACTAATTAGATAAAAGAAAATAATATTTAAAGTCTTAATAATCGATCTTAGTTCACTGTAGTTGGAATCAATATTATATTTTAAGTTAAGTAATTTAATTCTATGGTAATAAATTGTTGTCTAACTGTCATTGACTTGTCACAACTTTCAAAACTGTCAAATACCTTAGGTATTAGCATGGTCACATATGCTAGCTAATTTTGTTGAAAATTATTTTTTATGCAAACATTTCATATTAAGCAACATATTACCTAATTGTAAAGACTAATATATTAATTGAGGTCTTATTGAATCCAGCTGTGGCTGGAATATGCGAAATATGGCTTTAGATTGGGGCAGTTAGAAGGTACCTGTTTAATTTGCACGGAACTATTTATGTAATTAATCATTTTAGCTCTTCAAAGGTAAGAAATAGTCTTCAATAGTAATATAACAAATTAACAATTTACTTAAAAATTACTCTAAAATCAAGCTTGAATATTTATATTTTGTTTTCTTGGCTTGATCCTTTGAAATTGTTGCATAAAGTCAAATATAAGTTAAGAAACCTATATCTTAATCATTTTGTTATAGAATGGGTGGTTTAAAATAATGTCATGTGGGTGTGGAGACCATAACATGTCAGAACAACATCTTCTTGATTGTGCAAGTATCAATGATGCTCATGTGATCATGCCTGCCCCTGCGCCTCGTATACCAGATGCCCTGCAGCACTGGAAGGAGTTTCTTTGTGGTGGGGGCTCTGCATTCTGCAATATACTTATCAGCTACCCACTGAACAAACTAATATTTCGACAGGTACCTAAGTTTTTAAGAAAATTGATGGTTGCTTATGCTGTTAATTTGCCCCTGAAATGCATATAATAACCACACAGATCCGAATTCATGATGTATTTGAATTTTGTGAACATTTCATGGAGAAAACTCACATACTTCAATATCTTGTAAGTTGGACTTTTGTGTGTGGATGTCAATGTTTTTTTTGTTCCGTGGGAAATCCCCTCGGATTCCCCCCTGCTGGCCAGCGGGAATGGTTATTCACAGCCGGACTTGGACTGAATAAAACCGCACGCCATCTCGGGTCTTCAGATGCTGAGGTGTAAGATGGCCCATAAGGCATTTCCTTTGCACCCTGACTGGCCCAGGGTTATCTCTAGTTCAGAGATGGCCCCCTCGGTTTTGGGAACCACCGTGTCCTGTCTGTCCCTGGAAAAATGGTGGGTGGGGCGCGACGCGCCGCTGCTTCCTTTTACTGTGATAGGATCACAAAACTTGCCTTTCTGAAAATGTTATAATTGTCTTTCTGAAAATAATAGCATGGCCAGTATTGCTACCAATTTAGATGCTAACAAATCTAAATTGGTAGCAATACTGGCCCAGTCTATAGAAAGAAGTTGGTGAGATTATGGCAGTTTGAAACAAATAATAGGTTTAGACCTATTATTTGTTTTATATAGTCATTGATGAAGCTGCCAGTTGGTCAGGCTAAGTTTATAATATACACACACCTCTCTTCTATACATATTATAATAATTATATATGTATAGAAGAGAGGTGTGGTGTGGCCCTTCCATCATTAGTAGTAATCTAATCAATGTATCTATACATAACTGCTAAATCGCCTATAATAATACTATACGATTAGATTACTACATATCCAAACAAATATAAATACCAAATGGGTAAGAAGGTAACAATAGTTTATGTGATAACCAAAATCAAATGTACATATTATTTATTTCAGATGATGCATGGAATTCATACAACATTTGCACTAAATCAGTTGCACCAAGAAGGTCTCGGTTATCTCTATCGGGGAATGTTGCCACCCTTATTGCAGAGAACTTTATCTATGTCAGTAATGTTCGGCGTCTATGATGAATCTCTACAACCGCTACTGAAGAGAGAATATAATCCTTATCTCGCCAAGACTATGGCTGGAATAGTCGCTGGTTGCTGTGAAGCTACATTGATGCCATTTGAAAGAGTACAAACACTCTTAATTCACCCAGAATACCACTACAAGTTTAAGAACACAGTCCACGCAGCTATATACATTGCACAAAATTATGGAATCAAAGAGTTTTATAGAGGACTATTTCCTATTCTTTTCAGGAATGGGCCATCTAATTCTCTATTTTTTATATTACGTGATGAAGTAAGAGATCGCGTTCCACAACAGGAAAAAGCTCTATATCAGGGTATGCAAAACTTCCTGGCTGGGGCATCAATTGGTGCTTTTCTTAGTACCCTGTTTTATCCTTTAAATGTTATTAAGATTAACATGCAATGTAGACTCGGTGGTTCACACAAGTCAATATCTGTTGAATTTAAAGACATATTAACTAAAAGAGAATATAAATTTATCAATTTCTATCATGGAGCATTGCTGAACATTTCGCGGGCATTTTTAAGTTGGGGTATCATAAATGCATCTTATGAAATGTTTAGAAAATTATTGTATTCCTAGTCAAATTGTGTAATATGTAAATAGTGCAAATTATTTTAACTTTATTCCAGTGATATGTTGCATCAGTTTATTTATTATGTTTCATGAATATACAGTTAGCAATCATAATTGTTTAAAACATCGAAAAATTATGTAATGCTCCATGCATTAAAGCAAATAAAAAATACATAAATATCTATGCTTTACGCTATCTTGATATAGTATCTAATTAAAGGTTTTAGTGCTATGGTTATCTGTAAATTGGCATGTATTAAGCTACTTTCAGTATTTCTCAAGAGTATAATAAGTATGTAATATGTATAGGATTCAACTTGTGCACAAAAATGACATACATTATTTGGGAGGTAGATGTATGAGATATAATCTAGGGAAATAATGAAATATTTGCTTTAAAATATTATTATTCTAATGTAGTTATCAGATTCCTAGCCGAAACTTGGTCCGTTTGACATAAGTAGGTAGTTGTTAAACTAAACGATGTATTTGTTATTGTACCTAAACAAGGCATAATTTATTTTATTGTCCCAATAAATCTCATATGTGATATCTAAATTTTTAAGAATATATTTTATGAGGGTAATCATTGTATCAAACAAAAAATTAAATATTTATGTACCTTACTTATTGTTTTAAGTAGTCAATATCTTACTTTATAAAAATTGCGGCATTTATAAAAGTAATGGTTGTATGCCTGGGTGTGTTTTCATCACTTAGAAATAGCAACCTTTCCGAATATTGTGTTAACTATCCAGGAAAAATTATTCATTATTAAATTATAATGGGTTGTTAGCAGTGTTATCTATGTACTTTCGAAAATTATAAATAATGATAATATATTATTTATTATGCAATATTAGTAATATGGCATTACACTTCAATGTCACCTAAACATCAGTCACCAGTTGAGATATTATGTTAAATATGTCAATGATAGTCATATTTACTGGGTTGTGACGTCAGCGTAGACTACAGTCAATTAACAAATCAAGCTATTTATGAAGAGTCTTCTAGCTCTAAAAACCTCGTTCTCGTCCTTTGCCGGCCAGGGCCACGAATTGACCAGATGAACACTCCGAATGAATTTCGGAGATGGCGTACCTGCCCGCTTTCTGACCAATTCTCAACTGTGTTGTGCTGTCAAAGAGATTGTCTCACACAAAACGTGAACACGTCCCTCCTCGCCCAACATTAGCCTGTGACAGCAACGCCTCCCCTAAAGTAAAGAAGGTGTTGC
This sequence comes from Cybosia mesomella, assembly GCA_946251805.1. Lineage (NCBI taxonomy): Eukaryota > Metazoa > Arthropoda > Insecta > Lepidoptera > Erebidae > Cybosia > Cybosia mesomella. The sequence goes on from OX276390.1 coordinate 27,626,827, forward strand.
CACTTCCGTTTCTCAGAGCGAACCACTAGGAGATTTTATAGCCCAATACCCCAAATAGATATTGAATCATAAGCATTTCAGATCAAAAGGAGCCAGATTATTTTAACTATAGAATCATTAATTATTTCGAAGACAAAGGACTGGTCAAAAATGTATGGGCTACATCCCCACCCACCAACACATGAAAACTGATGCCAATGTGTTCTTAAAGTATCCACTATTTGATTCAAATTCTATTTTTTACACAAATCAGTGGGATTCTATTAATAAAAACATCGCGACAATATTAATGAATATATGTTTTCAGTATACAAATAGCTATATTGTTGTTGCTTGTCTAATATTATACTGTTTGATTGCACCGCTGGCCGTTTATAATCTGTACGACAACCTATTCAGCATCATAATAGCAATTTTACGTCCAAAGTTTGTACTTTGGAGCCCGAGGTCCGCTTATTGTTTTTTATTGGTATATCGGCTTTTCCAGGAGTGACTGCCGTCTGACATCCCTACCCTGAGAGGGAAGTCTGCGCCAGACCCTCATCCGTTGTTTAGCAGGTTCACCGACCAGCTGGTGAGGTTGTTATAGGCACCAAGGATGTTGGTAAGGCCCTTTACACCCACCCATATCGCCCATTCCCATGTTTTATATAATTGATATAATGATGAGCACAAAGTCCAGTAAAAGGATGTGCAAAAGGATGCCTGCACTATTCCCATCTATTAAAATAGTAATATACGTTTATTATATGCGAGATCATATCCGCGATTTTATTTTTATTCATTATCATATTAATGCATCTTGACAAATCACGCAACGCATTTTCGCCATAGCATTCTATTATGTACAATCCATCACGAAAGTGTTCTGCACAGTACTAACATGGCTAGTTAGGTTCCTAGTGCAATTAAAATAATGGCATCTTCATTCAATCGTAGCAACTCTTCAAAATATGTTATGTACGTAAAAGTTCTTGTGTCTTGTGTATCTTTATGTGCTTCCGCCGCCACTGTGCACTAATGAATAGATAAATTATTATTTTTCAATCACTAGTCAGTAATATGTGAACGAAAGATTTGTATAATAAACGTTGAATACTAAGGGAACCACAGGCATTTAGGTAACGTACCCATAATTAAAAAATATCTCGCCAAGATATGTCAATTGAGCTACATGCAATTTGTGTTGATGGGTGGGCACGCCGATGGTCCTTTAATTTTTTTTAGTTTTTTTTTTTAGTAGGTAGGCCTGTCTACCACTACTTAAGTATAGATTTCTATAAGAATTGTACTCCATATACGTGCGGATTATAATAATAATTTATTGAAACCTCAATTACACAAGTACACAGAGTCGCTGTCTCCTCAACTAAATAGTTAACTTGTATTGAGATACAAGTTAACAACTTTGTTCAGGAGCCGGTGCCTTCACACATTACACGTTGGATACACAAAGTAGTTTCAATAACAGTTACCTAAAAACAATAGACGAATAGAAGAAGAGTAAGTACATAAACAATGTTGACTAAATCGTTTTTCTTATATTAATTTCATAGGATTGCAAGTCATTTATGCAGATTTTCAACACAGTTAAAACAGTTTAACAGTTTTATACTCTATCAGGTTTTGTAACTGATGATTGGAACTACTCGAAATTAGTATGCTGACAAGTTCACCATCTCTCAATAACAAAATAATATATTGATGGATGAAAGATGATGAATAATAAACAAGAATCTGATTTTGTTGAACATGAAGTAAACATGTTTTGCTGTTATCTAAACCAATTTCAGCACACAACATGTAATACACGTGTATTTACTTATGTATATTGAAGAGAAAGCATACTCAAAAACGAAAAAAAAGTTACGAGAACATAACATTCCTTTGGTCGACCTCCGTCCTCCATGAGCGCAGGCCTGGGGGTGGCAGGTGATGCCGCCACCACAGTAGAAGCAGGCCGGGACGGTGGGGCGACTAGTGCCCCTCCCCCAAACCGGGGCAAGACGGGGACACCGTGGTTCCCAAACCCGATGGGGCCATATCGAAACCGGAGATGGCCCAGGGTCAGTCGGGGTGCGAGGGATATGTTCTATGGGCAACCTTACACCCCGGTGTCTTTAGACCCGAGACGGCGTGCGGTTTTAGTCGGTTCAAGCCCTACATAACCGCCCCCGCTGGCCGGCGGGAGGTCGAAATCCGAAGGGATTTCCGCACGAAAAAAAAGGGTACGGTACCAAGAATTTTATATCTCTACTTGGTAGGTAAGTACCTACGTCATAGGTAGATACTGCTACTTTGTTTTTTTTCTAATAAATGCTATATTGTCGTTAATTTTCGACAGTTTCTTGTTTATGATTATTTTATTTTATCAGAATAATATACATATATGATATTTTTATACTTATTTTATTTTACGTAGGTAAGTGCCGAGCCGTAAAAAAAAGTTATCAGGAAACCAAGCTAAGCGTGCATATCTGTTTATTTAGAAAAGGCAAACTAAACAACCTCTAACTTCCAATTTGTAATTTCCAACAAGTTTTTACCATACAGCTAGTCTTATAGAAGCTTAGTGAAAGCATTGATAAGAGTGTGCAACGTTAGAGACTTCCACCTATCATTTAAAATAATAATAATATTTATGAATGGTATATAATAACTTAATAATTTACAACTTCACCTAAAATATAAATTTTAAGTTCTGTAATAACCATTAAAACATACGTGGTACCGACTTATAATAATAAAACATTTTGTATAATTGCAAAATAGTCACAAGATTTCACTAGATCAGCCATCAACAAAAACATACTTCTGCGTTTCATATGTAACGACCTAATATATTAATGAAATATTTTATAAAATTATAAATAATGCCCTTATGATAGACATGATGGTAAATAATATGCTTGTTTTGGGATTATATAGAAATAATACCAATTATATAGTTAGCCTATAACACGATTCCTGCCGGTTTCCCCATTTCATTCAATAATTAAAAAATTATTGATAAACTGTTGACGCCCATTAGATACAAGTATTATTACTTTTACTGTGAATATTAATTGAATTACAATTGAAAAAAAATATCTTAGTATTGCCGGCTTGTCTTTTCGCCATTGCTGTTGTGGTTACCTGCAAGCCTACCTACCATTTTTTTCAGACCCCCCTTGAATACTGCTGAAAGGTCAATAATAATAATAAAAAAAACGTGCCCAATATATCTTTTGTCTTGTTTACGTAAAATAATCTATACATATAATATAATTATGTAAAATTACTTGTCCCGACTGAGTGGCTGACTGATTCATCAACGCAGAGCCTAAACCGCTGTCTGGCTCTATGGTGTAGGCATCCACAAAAAAAGGAGTTTTGGAAATTTCACTTCAAAGATGGCAAAGTAAGGGATGATGTTTCCGTCATTTTCAAAGTTAGAAGCACAAAATTTCATATACCCGCTTCTAGTTAGTAACGAAACGAACGTAAGTAACGAACAAGTGTATTAGCGTTTTTCAAAGTTTTACCCCTAAGCGGGTGAAATAGGGGTTGAAAGTTTACATGGGAAGTTCGTCACTTTTGATGATGGAAGCATGTTTTCAGAACTAAACGAATAGGTTTTTTTTTTCAAAATTTCGAATGCACGAAATTTTTAGTCACTATAGTCACATAGTGGTTGCATGGAATGGAAGTCCGTTATGAGCTTAAATTTTGAAGTAAGAAGCATGAAATTCAACATTAAAGCTTACTTTTGTTTACGAGTACATACGCTATTGGACCCGTTAGGTGGCGGTGTAATCTGGTTATAGAATTTTTTTACCAATTTACTCCCGGGTAGCTAGTTTGAAATTTAGTCTAGTTGCTTGTATAAAATACATTTTTGCCGTGTTGTACATGTAACTAATTAGTACCTACTTATAATTAATGTTTGTTGCTTTCCAGCAACGGAGTCTTAGTAAAATATATAAATGCGACCTCTGGCGTAGCGGTAGAGCATTCGACTGCTAAGTCAGGGGTCGCGGGGTCGATTCCCGCTCATTGCCAATATGTATATTTGCATTGGTCTGGGTGTTTCTATGTATTATATATATGTATTTATTATATTATGTATTATGTATTTAACGGACTGCTGAGACGAGGTCTCGAGTTCGATCCCCAGTCGCCCTGGGCACTCACCTCTGACTTTACGTAGTTATGTGTGTATCAAAAATGATGATTATCGCTCGCTTAGTAATGAGCCCGATAGATGGCAATAGGCTCGCCCCCTATTACATTGGGACGTAAACATAACTGGCGAATCGTGGGTGTACAATACACCTCTGCCTACCCCTTCGGGGATACAGGCGTGAAGTTATGTTATGTTTATGTTATGTTATTTATTTACGAAAAAAAAATTGTTTCTAAGTATGTTTATCCGCATTCTAGAACCCATATGACAATAAGCTCTGCTTAGTTAGGGTTGAGATTGTACGCTGTGTAATACGTCCTAGAATATTTATTAATTTATTATTATTACACTAAATTATCAGCCTTAAATACCTACTAATAATAGAAATGTAATGATTACATTTGCTAATCTAATAATTATCGCAGAAGGCAATTACAGAAAATGTAAACAAACGTCTTGCTCATCGCAAGTATTACAAGTCTATACCTTTATTTTTTTTTTCGTGCGGAAATCCCTTCGGATACCCCCCCGCCAGCTAGCGGGGGCGGTTATGTCGGGCTTGTACCGACTAAAACCGCACGCCGTCTCGGGTCTACAGACGATACGATATTTTCAGTGTCAGATTGCAAACTTTTGATAGCGAGTTACTAATTTATCTGCCATGCCAACTTTTTTTATGACACTCGCATTAGGTATGCCACAGCCTTACATATACTCGTGATTATCATATAATCATAAACCTTTGCACCAGGCACTCTGTACTTGCGAAAAGTTTGATCTACGTTTTGAATCTACGTTTGAATGTAGGTACTATAATCGTGATAAAATTGGTTATTGTTTTTTTTTTCGGTGTTTAAATGTATACCTACCCACATAATACGTTTATCTTTAGTTGCACTCGGAGCTCTGCCTTTCGCATCCAGTCTTTCCTAACTACCTTATTCAGGTCATTAGTACCTACCTACATCAGGCTAAGCGGCGTCTCACCTTCCGTTTACCGATGCGCTGTTACACTCTAGGTTTCTTCATCGGGCCGAGCTTTAGAGTTCTAACAGGTTAATGCTGCCGTCCCTCAGGAGTCCGTACCTCTTATATCTGGAATTGGTGGCCCTTACTGTTTGGACCGCATGTGACTGCGGAGCCCCCGCGCAGTCCATGTCGTAATTACTTTTGTGTCCCTTATAACCCTCCAGCACTAAGACGACCTCAACAAAGCCACTGCCAGTGCTGTCGAGATGGTAGAATTTCATGAATGCCCGAACTATTTAAATAAATTGACACGAAAAAAGAAGCAGGCTGTTTGGACTTCAATCAAGCTTACCATCAGGAGCAGTGCAGGCATATTGCCTAACCAAAGAAAAAAAACTGTGATGAGTGACTGGCTGGCTTAATAAGTGACAGTCAAAACAGCTCAAATGGAATTTATCTGCTTTTAATGTCGTATCATAGCGAGCAAATTTTTAGAACTATGAGTATTTGTAATTTCATACCGTTATATGTACCTACCTATTTACAAAATTTGGATGGATACAAAACTTATCAGGTACTAGCTGACCCGGCAGACTTCGTACTGCCTCAATCGATAGCACCTTTTAAACCTTCTCTGGACCTCCACAAATAATTCAAGACCAAAATTAGCCAAATCGGTCCAGCCGTTCTCGAGTTTTAGCGAGACTAACGAACAGCAATTCATTTTTATATATAAGAAGAAGAAGAAGAAGATAATTTCAAAACCCAAATTAACCAAAACAAATCACACTAAGTAATTAAAAAAAACCAGTAAAGTGCAGCACGTAAGAAAAAAAGGTACTAATTTAATATCTAAACAAATCATTGAGTTATAATGTAGTACGTACCTACGCTAATAATATTAGTTCAATTATACAAATAAATATAATTGAAGTGTCTGTTTGAACGTTAAAATAACAGCTTTTCAATGAATGCAATATGAATGTATACACGCCACAAAACAAAACACTAATTTTTTAAACTTTTTTCTGTCTGTCTGTTTGAATTAGGTAATCTCTGGAATGGCTGGGCCGATTCTGACGGAACTTTCACTGGCAGATAGCTAATATTTTAAGGCGTAACATAGGCTACTTTTATGTTAGAAAAATAATTAAAGTTCCTGGCAAAAAAATAATTAAACCCCAGATTTAAGTCTTTTATATATTGTCTAAGTGGGGCATATGCATATCTATCTAGTAGTGTTGATGAGGAAGAGGAATTTAAAAGAAATCAGTTTCAGGATGCAGATGGTTGATGATATTTTGTGAGGAAGCGAATGAGGAGAAGAGAGAGAGTGGAATAACTTTAGTTTGAAATTCAATTATATATTTAATAGTAAGTACCTTTTTTTTTTTTCGTGCGGAAATCCCTTCGGATACCCCCCCCCCCCGGGTGCCAGCGGGAGCGGTTATGTCGGGCTTGAACCGACTAAAACCGCACGCCGTCTTGGGTCTACAGACGCCGGGGTGTAAGGTTGCCCATAGAGCATATCCCTCGCATCCCGACTGACCCTGGGCCATCTCCGGTTTCGAGATGGCCCCCTCGGGTTTGGGAACCACGGTGTCCCCGTCTTGCCCCGGTTTGGGGGAGGGGCGCTAGTTGCCCCACCGTCCCGGCCTGCTTCTGCTGGGGTGACAGGTGGCCTCACCCGCCACCCCCAGGCCTGCGCTCATGGAGGACGGAGGTCGTTAAGCGACCTCCGGCGCCTGAGTCGCCTGCGACGCGCGGCGAGCAAGTTGCGGGCTCGGCGGTCCGGGAGAGTTCTAAATCTCTCTCGGGCGCGCTCCGCCATCTCCTTCGCGAGCATTAATTGCTCGCAGAAGGAGGTGGCGGCGGCCCACGCGCTCGCGCTCCGCACCATTGCCGCAATCATGCTGCCGAGCGAGAGGACTCCCACCCCGATGGCTGCCACGAGGTCACGCCTCGGCGCCTCTCACGCCGGGCAGTCCGCCAGCGTGTGCAGCCCTAAGTCCTCGCTCGCGTCGCAGTGATGACACTCAGGCGTTGGCTCCTTCCTGATCCGATGCAGGTGGTCCCCGAAGCACACCTTCCCGGAGATCACCTGCGTCAGTCGGTACGAGAGGCTTCCGTGTCGCCTCTCTAGCCAATCCTCCATGATGGGCCTTACCGCCGCTATTGCGGCGTGCCCTGCGCTTGGTCGCCCAAGTCGTTCCTTCCACTCCACCACGATGGCCTGGCGGAGCTGGGACTGCATGGCCTCGATTTCTCGAAGCTCGGGGTTCCATCCCTGCTCCCGCGCCTCCTTTCGCCACTGGTACAGTTGCGAAAGGGCTCTGGCTTCCAGGTCCTATGGCGGAGTTCCGGCAAGGAGACTCGCCGCCTCGAAGGAGATCGTGCGGTACCCACGGATGACTTTGATGGCCATAACTCGCTGCGGAGCGCGCAGCATCCGCACAGTTCTGGTCCTCAGGGCCTCCGCCCATATTGGGCACCCATACAGGGCCATGGACCGCACGATACCCGCGTAGAGTCTCCTGCAGGAGTCATCGGGCCCCCTCATGTTGGGCAACAGCCGAGCCAGAGCGAGAGCTGTGCCCTTCAATTTGGGGGCCAGACTTCGGATGTGCTCTCCGAAGTCCCATAGGCCGTCGAGCACGAGCCCCAAATATTTTATTTGGGGCTTGATGCCGATGCGATTTCCTCCCACGATGAGACTGGATCCCTCGGGTGGCTTGCTCCGAGGCCCATGAAAGAACAGGGCCTCGGTTTTATGCAGAGCCACCTCGAGACCCAGCCGCCGGATCCGCTCAACGACTTGGGCAACCGCGGTCGTGGCCTTTAGGGTCGCTTCGCGGTACGTCGCCCCGCACGTCGTCACGAGCGTGTCGTCCGCGTAGCACGTGACGGCGGCACCGCCTACGAGCTCACCGCGAAGCACCCAGTCGTATCCGATGTTCCACAGGAGCGGCCCCAGGACCGATCCCTGTGGAACACCGCACGACATTTCTCCAATTCACACACTCCAATTTTCCAACAGCCACGTGGAGATTGTCTCTTAATCCCAGTCCGGAATCCTTATTGCGCACGACTCACACTAGACTGGTTTTTGTAACCTACCCCATCCTCCTAAAGTTAGTAACCTTAACTCGAATATATTACAACGCGTTGACCTAATTTCACAATTACTTAGCCGCCTCATAGGTACGCTCGCAATATTCGATAAGCAACAAAGAAAACATCCTAAACAAATAAATAAACTTAAACTAACATGAAGCAAGCTCAACCCATATTCCAGTTATAGTATGTGCCAATGTATTTAATTAAATTAGTTGTGTAGACGTCGCGCAGCGGCGAACTTTGAGTTGCTGTCAGTCATAAACTCGTAACGTGACAGCCAGACTGGTACTGCGTTGACTGGTCGACGACTACGCAATCGTCCGTTGATTCGCAGCATCGTATTTTGAATTCGGCCAAGATCGTGGAAAGTGTGTCACAAACTTTTTATAACAAAACTGTTACTGCTTTATTAGACACGGTAAGTAGGTACCTTTTTTTTTTCGTGCGGAGATCCCTTCGGATACTCCCCCGCCAGCCAGCGGGGGCGGTTATGTCGGGCAAGTAGGTACCTATCTCGGTATTACATTTCTTGAACTATGAAATTATTTTGCTTTAATTTATATGAGTAGTAGATGCACCTAACAAATTATAGTATAAATATTTATGTAACATAATATACCTATGCGTATCTATATCACTAGTGCACAAAAGGAAAGAGGATAGGATTAAAGAATGGAAAGAACCCAACTAGCACAAACTAGTTGCTTAAGAGCTTTGGAGCTAATCCGTTTATTCCCAAAGGCGCCAAGCTCAAGCGCCAGAGCGTGCACTGCAGACCTTATGCAGCCGGTTTGCAGCCAAAGGGGCACAACTTTTTGCAACCTACAGTTCCATTAGAACTTCATAATACTGGCATAAAAGCGCTACAGGAGCTGCAACTAATAAATAACACCACACTTAAGCTATTGTGGCGCTTATTGAATGAATGCCAGGCTTACACGAACGTATAAATTATCACTGATTATTCACCTTGTCTCACATTTATTAAATACATCTGTTGTTCCTAAGTCAGATATTCTGAATACAAATAAATATAAGTGAAGTGAAGTTAATTAAGTATTTTTGAGTTATATTTTGTATTATATGCAATTGGCTAAAAACGCAAATCAGTTTATCGTGCATATAGTTGATATTATTGGAGTATTTTTAACGCGCCTCAATAATTACCTCAGAATATCGTAAAATATGTAAAATATCATTATATAAATAATATTATATCACATACCTACACTATATTGAATTTCATTTCATTACTCTTGTCATTAGTACTTGACTACATTTGTATTTAGTAAATTGCTGGTTCTATAATTAGTAATATTTTACCTACTACAAATTTTGATAAAAACCTATACATTTCTCAAGTAATGATAAATAATTGTCTTGTTAACATGGCGTTTACGAGAAGCAGCTTTAACTTGCAACTTCAACCTTAATACTTTCTCTCTGCGCGTCAAAGCGTTAAGTTTCACTTTTCTGAAGGTCCAAGTAATACCTGTACCACTAATGCAGTTCAAGTCTTTACAATCACTTTTATTTCGTACTTACTGCAGGTATCGAACCACACTAATGGTTATTTCTTTAGAGATCCGTATAACTCGTTGAAAACCCTAAAATACCTGCATATTCTGATAAAGTCTCCGTACTTTTTTACGATATCCACTAGTTCTTTGTTTGAACTTCCATGCTTTCAGATCCATATTTCTTTTAAACTGGCTCAAATATTTTATAAAATGTGATTTCTCCAATAAAAATAGCAGAATGTATCCAAATGAATAGGCAATGTCCATTACGCTCCTGCTTCTATTGTGAAGCCTTAATGTCGCTATTAGTAAAACAGTCGATCAAATTCCTACTTAAGTCTGCGCAAAAGTACAAATCACTTTTGCAATGAAACTTTCAGTCGTAAAACAGTGATAAATATATCTTTTATACAGTTCCGTTAAAAAGTCTGCAATCAAAGTCTTTATGCAGTTCTTAAGCGTACAGCAGCCCCAACTAGCACACAAGCAGCTTCCACCGCCTTTATAGAGCTTCTTAGCGATACAATAGCCGTTGAAAAGCTAAAACCAACTCCTCAGCCTGTATAGCAACGTATTCTAACGTCATTATACAGGTATGCGATACAGTGGCCATACAATCGTAATCATTTACACTAACGCAGTTACAATGGTATCTTATTCCGCTATTCTACAGGTAATGGAGGTATAGTAGAGTTGTTAACACTCCTTTATCACTAGTAGAGGTATTAATGATGTTTTGGAAGGTATGAGTGTTTGGAAGGCGCTATAGGATGCTACTGAATCACTTTGAATGGAAAAGAGCGTCTCTATAGATTCTTAAGTTCTATAATAGAGTTTATCACCACTCTTGTAGCGTCATTACCTACAGTAGAGTAAAAGTTACTCTGTAGTAGCGGTAAAGGCGCTATATTTGGGGAAATGAACTCTTTCGTAGCGCTAAAGGCGTTATAGTAGTGGTTTTAATTACTTAAGACCGTGAGTAATACGTTTATAGCACTACTATAACGCTTTAAGTGGGATAGGAGCGGTTTCAAATGCTTTGATTAGTATACTTTGTTGTCCATTTTTAGTTAAAATCTTCGATCATAATTATGAATAGAACAAAAAGTTGGAAATTAATAAAGAAGCAGGGAAACATACGACAAAAAATGTTTCGATATTATATATTCATAAATGACTTAAACATCATTCTATTGGGAAGTCTTAATAAGTAGTTTTAATAAAATAAAAAACTATGTCACCAATATTATAAAAGTATTATGACACTAAAAACGTATTATCTTGTGGGCGCGTCAAAATCTAAGCGAAAATACATGTATATATTCATAGTAAACTGATACTCGCAATAAATATGGCACAGTAATAATATGTTCTGATGATGTATGTCATGAGTTTATGTATTTGGTTTATGTATGTAAACCTTCTGACACTTTCATTTGCACAATCACAATTATTTATTTTTAAGTATTTAGTTTTAGTCACACAATCGCGATCAAATACGACAAGAGCTGCAGAATAGCGCTACAAAACATAATTTTACTCTTCCAGCGTACGCTACATCTTTTCAAGCGTCATTGTATATCCGTTAGCGCACACAACCACTCTTTTAGCGCCATTGTACAAACATTAACGTACATTACCACTCTTGTAGCGTCATTATATGGCGGTTCTAACTCTTATTTCGCTACTATAGCGCAATTGTAGAGCTGATACCGTTATAAAAAGTGCCTATTTTGGGGTTAGAGTAGCGCTATAGCAGTTTATACGACTGCTGTACGGCCTATCTATAAAGCTAATGCCGTAATCAACAACCTCTTAACGGCCACTGAAGAGCTTCTTAAAGCGCTTGTGTGCTAGCGCGGCAATAGAAAATTTTTAGGAGTTTTACGCTTTAACATACATGTTTTAACTCTCTTTTAAGGCTATAGACGGCAATGTGTTGTAAAATGAACTCTTATAAAGCCTAGAGTGGCATTTGGTTCAGTTTCTGCTACCTCTAGAGGATAGACCGCCGCGCCGGTACTCGAATGAAAAAGAGTCCTATCCCTGAAATGCCTTGTGCGACAGCCACGGGAAGAGATGGGGTAGACCTTGTTACCTTTTCTAGTTCGCCGAGGACTTTATTATGGATGAAGGAGACAAAATACCTACAGAACATTTTTTATACCTTCCCAAAGATACTCAAATGTCGGTCAGGGTCGTCAAAAAAGTATGATGAAGAAAAATAAAACTTGGCATACGTAGGCGTACGTACTACAACAACATAGGATGTACGGTTTTGGGGCAATGTGCGCCGGTAGGGCGACCACCTTCGGTAGGGAGAAATCGAAGCCGTGCAGTCCCAGCTCCGCCAGGCCATCGTGGTGGAGTGGAAGGAAAGACTTGGGCCACCAAGTGCAGGGCACGCCGCAATAGCGGCGGTAAGACCCATCATGGAAGATTGGCTAGAGAGGCGACACGGAAGCCTCTTGTACCGACTGACGCAGGTGGTCTCAGGGAAGGGGTGCTTCGGGGACCACCTGCATCGGATCAGGAAGGAGCCAACGCCTGAGTGTCATCACTGCGACGCTAGCGAGGACTCAGGGTTGCACACGCTGGCGGACTGTCCGGCGTGGGAGGCGCCGAGGCGTGACCTCGTGGCAGCCATCAGGGTGGGAGTCCTCTCGCTCGGCAGCATGATTGCGGCAATGATGCGGAGCGCGAGCGCGTGAGCCGCCGCCACTTCCTTCTGCGAGCATGTAATGCTCGCGAAGGAGATAGCGGAGCGCGCCTGTGAGAGGTTCAGAACTCTCCCGGCCCGCCGAGCCCGCAACATGCTCGCCGCGCGTCGCAGGCGACTCAGGCGCCGGAGGTCGCTTAACGACCTCCGTCCTCCATGAGCGCAGGCCTGGGGGTGGCAGGTGAGGCTGCCTGCTGTCACCCCAGCAGAAGCAGGCCGGGACGGTGGGGCGACTAGCGTTCTCCCCCAAACCGAGGCAAGACGGAGACACCGTGGTTTCCAAACCCGAGGAGGCTATCTCGAAACCGGTGATGGCCCAGGGTCAGTCGGGGTGCGAGGGATATGCTCTATGGGCGACCTTACACCCCGGCGTCTGAAGACCCGAGACGGCGTGCGGTTTTAGTCGGTTCAAGTCCGACATAACCGCCCCCGCTGGCTGGCGGGGGGGGGGGGTATCCGAAGGGATTTACGCACGAAAAAAAAAAAAGGTACACGACCATTTGACCGACTCGGTTACTTCAATGAAAGATAAAAGTAATTCTACAGGTAATTTTAATAAATTGTTCGCTAAACGCCATTTTTAAAATAGTAGCGGAGATATATTCTACTACATTTGTAAATAATGATCTAACCCAGAACCCAGAAAAGTAACTAAGTCCCGCGTTGAGTCAGAGGTTACTAAACGGGCTTCCGTTACAAAAAAAAATAACACGACCGCTCGCCCGCGATAAAAGGTACCTAAGTTTTGTTACTTGCATATTTACACAATAAGTTAGACTACTGGCTGGCTGGCTGGGTTTGACGGATACTGTCTGAATTTGGTTTGTTGGTAATGACTCTACTGTTTCATTTAGGGCTACATGATTTAGGATTTGGCCTCCTGAAACCATAAAGATGCCATTCGTCAGTATACGACCACACGTTTCTTTGATAGAACTTTATTTAATCTACTAACCAAAATATGTAAAATAGCGGCCGTAAACTGAAATTAAGCGTGTCTGTATATTAGTATGCAACCATAAGTAGCATAGTGTGATTGGTTTGGTTTCTGTCGTGAAAATTTTGAAGTGACCATTTGGCAAAAGAGTTGGGCAAAAATTTTGATAGAGCCTCTAGAAAATTACAAAACTGTTAAAACAAAGAAAAAAGCGGCCAAGTGCGAGTCGGACTCGCCCATGAAGGGTTCCGAAGTAGCAAGTAACATAATAATGTTTTTTTTTTAATTTTATATTTGCGTTCTTTGAATGAAAGGTAAATTGCGGGTTACGATTAATGACGTATTAAAAAAATCTACTTACTAGATCTCGTTCAAACCAATTTTCGGTGGAAGTTTACGTGATAATGTAGATACATCATATAATTTTTTTAGTTTTATAATTAACTTATTTTAGAAGTTGCGGGGGGGGGGGGGGACACATTTTATCACTTTGGAAGTGTCTCTCGCGGAAACTATTCAGTTTAGAATAAAATGATATTAGAAACCTCAATATCATTTTTGAAGACCTATCCATAGATACCTCACACGTATGGGGATAAAAAAAAAAATGAGTTTCAGTTCTAAGTATGGGGAACCCCCTAAATTCTTTTTTTTCTATTTTTGTGTGAAAATCTTAATGCGGTTCACAGAATGCGTCTATTTACAAAGTTTCAACAGCATAGTTTTATAGTTTCGGAAAAAAAGTGGCTGTGACATACGGACGGACAGACAGACATGACGAATCTGTAAGGGTTCCGTTTTTTGCCATTTGGCAACGGACCCCAACGGACTATTGAGCTGATTTTTAATCAGCTCAATAGTCCGTTGAAAACTTCTTAAAAAGTTGAAAAAAATTGGTTTGGGGTCCCACCGGTGAGGAGCATGCGGTTTTAAAGGAATGTTAGAATGCTCACACTAACGTGGATCCATCTGCTTTCTTCCTTGACTCCATTGGGTCCAACAGATTTCCGATCCTTCATAAGGCAGAATGTTGTCCTGGCTTCTGCAGGCGTTATCGGATCAGCCACTAGTACGGAGGGCCATCTCTATAAGCTGCTTTTTCAGCAGCTAGTCTAGGAAGCTTGCCATGTCTTTTTCACCATTTCTTATTTTCTTTTTTTTTTCTTTCTATACCCGATTGCCCCAAGGATCTTTGTCCAACTATGTTAACCGGGATCTACTGTCTTTCCACCGAATCTTCTACGGCTACGGTAACGCCACAGCCACCTTCCGTCTGAAGAGTACTTCAGCCATTGCCCTCGCGCGACCGGTCAGCCTGCCAATGTTCTATGTTACGCAACAGAGTCTTCGGGTTTCACGCTTTGGGTGTAGCGTCTTTAGCCATGCCGCCCCGGACACGGAAGCCCTTGCCCACTTGGCACAAGTGTCAGGCGAAGCTCCTACCCGCCGTTCCGTGGCGGCGCCCTATCTTCAGCATGATCCTCTGACTTCTGAGCGACCCTTAACTCCGAACACCTGCACCAGAACTTCGTCCATCAATCAGCCGGTGGATCGGTTTCACCGGCCGTCAAGACTAGTCCTTCCCAATCCGGTGCTAGTAAGGAACTGTGTTACAGGTAGGTTAAGGATAATCCCAAACAGGACGGTTGTAGCCCTCGCATCGCTGCTTTAAAGTGGATTTTCGATTTTCTGAGTCCCCAAAACTAGGTATACTTACCTGTTTTAATGGGAACCAGATAATGAAGAAAAGAAAAGAAAAATAATAATAAAATTAAATATAAATATAACTAAGAATGATTGGAAATACATTGCCACGTTAAGAGTGTGATTGTGTGAGTTGTGGAGTGTGCGTGTTTCATATTATAATTACGTGTGCATGTGTTTCATTGCGTGTGGGCGTAACTCTTAATAACCATAGAACGAATTTGTGTAAATGCGTGCAGACATACACTACGAGATTATGCGAGTTCTGAACGCAAGAGCTCCTCTGAGTATTCTTTTGTTTTCAATTTTTGACTTACATTGGTGGAAATTTAAAGGGTATAAAATATGAACGATTTTATTAATTTTATTATAAAGGTGGATGCTAATGATAGTATAATTACGTTTTGCTAATGTAGTTTTATGTAGGATCATTTACTATATGTATATTATATTTTATTTCTTTACAGGTTAGGTAATCTTATTTTTATTAATGAAAATGGTGGTCGTAAACTAACTGCTAGTAGTTGTAACTGAAGAAGTGGTCGCAGAATAGCATTTTGACTATTTTGCAACGGCGAGACGCCGCCGGCAAGCGCGCGGATGAGCTACCCTGCGTTGTGTGGGCCGTTTACTAGGTCCTCCCTTTCAGGGACGATTTGGACCGTGTGAAATATCCGGCGTTCCGTCAAACTAACCAATTTTCTCTCCAAATTTTTCGATCTTCTACCTCCTGATCCTCCCAGGTCTTCTTCTATCCAGTGTGGCCGACTCCATAGTCTCTCATCTTATCAGAAAGTAGGTAAGGTACACGGGGCACAGGGCGATTAATTGTTTAGAATAAATCAAGAAGAACAGAAATAAAAACCAATACCTAATCCTACTAATATTATAAACACGAAAGTTTGTAAGTGTGGATGGATGGATGGATGGATGTTTGTTACTCTTTCACGTAAAAACATCGAATGGATTTTAATGAAACTTTACAATAATATAGCTTATACGTCAGAATAACACATAGACTACAATTTATAAGGATAATGTGTGAATTGTCCAAAATATCACGATAACTGGTCAAGCAAATAGGAAAAAATCTACCATCTGCGAGCTATTATGGCGTGCGCTGCCAAAACAGCTAGAGTTACACACGTGTGTATGATGGAAATGTTTATCCTACTTATAATATTATAAACGCAAAAGTTTGTGAGTATGTATGTATGTATGTATGTATGTTTGTTGCTCTTTCACGCAAAAATGGCTTAACGGATCTGGCTGAAATTAGGTACAGGGATAAACTGGGGTGTGTGTTGGGTAATCTCCTTGAGTGTCGCTCCGATTCCGATCCCGCTGCAGTCCGGGGGGAACGGAATCGGAGCGGCCGGTACACCCTGGGCGGCGGTCAATGGCTTCCCCTTCACCCCTTCATAGGGTTGGCATTGATCGTCGGCCAATACCCAACGTGGCGGGAACACATCGCTCTCCGTACTCCTCTACTTTCAGAGGAGACAGGATGAGCGATGCTGTTAGTGGTGAGATGGCCCAGGGTCAGCCGGGGTGCGAGGGATATGCTCTATGGGTAACTTTACACCCCGGCGTCTGAAGACCCGAGACGGCGTGCGGTTTTAGTCGGTGCAAGCCCGACATAACCGCCCCCGCTGGCCGGCGGAGGGGTATCCGAAGGGATTTCCGCACGATAAAAAAAAAAAAAAAAGGTACAGGGATAAACTATAGTCCAGAATAACACATAGGCTACTTTTCATCCCGGGAATAGGTTCCCATGGGTAGCGGGAACGGGATCAGAATTTCACGCGGGCGGAGCCGCGGGTAAGAGCAGCTGCAGCAGCAAATTACATCGTAGCTCAAAATACCCGAGGATTCCGGGGAAATGCAAAGGTTACAGTTAAAATACTTAGTTACAGTAACTTACGTAGACTGCATATTTCGTTTAACATGTTTACAGTATGTCACTGACTTACTGTAAATATGTTTAAAAAAAGCGACCAAGTGCGAGTCGGACTCGCCCATGAAGGGTTCCGTAGTAGAAAGTAACATGATGTCTACCTTATTTAATTTAGCTGCTTACCTACCTGGGTGAAAGTGCTTTAACTAAGAAGAGTTGCATAAACTTTTTTTTTTTTTTTTTTTTGATCGTGCGGAAATCCCTTCGGATACCCCCCGCCGGCCAGCGGGGGCGGTTATGTTGGGCTTGCACCGACTAAAACCGCACGCCGTCTCGGGTCTTCAGACGCCGGGGTGTAACCATAGAGCATATCCCTCGCACCCCGGCTGACCCTGGGCCATCTCACCACTAACAGCATCGCTCATCCTGTCTCCGCTGAAAGCAGAGGAGTACGGAGAGCGATGTGTTCCCGCCACGTTGGGTATTGGCCGACGATCAATGCCAACCCTATGAAGGGGTGAAGGGGAAGCCATTGACAGCCGCCCAGGGTGTACCGGCCGCTCCGATTCCGTTCCCCCCGGACTGCAGCGGGATCGGAATCGGAGCGACACTCGAGGAGGTTACCCAACACACACCCCTATCTATACGTACCTACGAAGGGATTTCCGCACGAGAAAAAAAAAAAAAAGGTACCTACCTACTTTCCTTATCTAATTATTACTCTGTGATAGTAACTGTTGTGTTGTGAGTAAGTCTCGAAACATCTATGTACCTACTACAAATCTATAACGTGAAACAATAAATTAACAAAAATATATTTTTTACAAACCAACTTTTATTAGGAACATTTATTCCTAACTGACCAACCAGGTGGACAACTCTGGTGGTCGGTTGCGAACGGGGGAAAAATACCACAATCAATAATTTTATGCAAGGGTTGTGCTGATTTCAAAAGCTTGTAACGCGCAAGTTTTTTCTGTGTTCTAATTGTTCTACAAGCTTTTGAAATCAGCACGAACCTTGCATAAAATTATGATTTGTGTTCTTTTAACAAAATTTTGGTTCAGTTTTAAGATTCGACCCGACATCACTCAGTAACCCCGCATTAGTTGAGTATTCATGACTATGTATCTTTAAATGTCGACTTATAACATAAAAACCGACTTTTCAACAATGTTCCATAGAGCCGCAGAAATAAATACAACGTACCTACGTTTCTGAGGTTCTATACATTCATTAATTAGATTTAAATAAATTAGAGCAAGTTAAATAAAAGTAAAGTAGCTTTATTACTCAATTAGGGTTTGAGTTGGGTGTTCGCCCAGGGGCGGCTTAACTATAGTGCACGGTGTGCGGCGCAGGCGCAGGGTCTTAGGGGGCGGCAAGCGCCGTTCGCGCAACCTCAAACCCGTGCCAAAAAGCCCGTGACATATGGCCGACACCGCGCAAAGAAAGGCGCGCTACGAGCGGCTCCTTTAAAGAATAGAAATATTTTTGACAATATTTTTCCACCCTTACACAATATAATTTGTTCCCAACGAGTAACACCCTCAACTGTCACACTGTTACTTGATGGGAAATTTTTAAGAAAAAGTGTCCAACCAGTGACACTGCCTGTCACGCTGTTACTCGACGCGAACTTCTTATAAGTAATTTCCCAACTAGTCACACTGTTCCAGGTTTTAATGAAAATCACATTTCACAATAAATATGTTGTGACAATTAAAATTAATTAATAGCAAAATAAAGATAAGTGCACGAATGCCACGCTAACACCCCGACTCGGATAGGTTAGGTTAGAAGGCTAAGGCGGGAGCGAAGCGGAGCGGAGCTCCCGCCTTAGCCTTTGTGGTTATTTTTTTTTAAACCACCCAGAGTGCTAATAAACGTTTAACGTCCATAATTAAGCCACTGTTGTTATTTTGTTGATTTGTAATTATAATTAAAAGACCGGTTTAATAACTTTGTTCAAAAAAACTCTGTTATCAATATATATAATATATATATATTCAATCTGCTATCGTATTCTTTGTATTAAGTCCTGTAAGTGTGACTGGTTGGGAAATTACTAATAAAAAGTTCCCATCGAGTAACAGTGTGACAGTTGAGGGTGTTACTCGTTGGGAACAAATGCACAATAACTTGTTTCAACGTAAAGATTATATTGGCGTAGCGTCGCGTCGCCATCAAAGGCGCGTGCCGACTAGAGTTCCCAACTATACTGTTAAAAGCAGTATTGCAGTAATAGTGTTGCAGGTGGTAGGACCTTGTGCAATGTCCGTCGGGAATCCCAGGACTTGGGATTGCTACCACCATCTTGCTCGCAAATCCTGCCGGAAAGCAGCAGTGCTTGCACAGTAGTTCCTATCCTTCGAATAGTTCGAAAAGATTCTTTTCTAATGCTTATTATACTAAAAAGATGATAAATAATGAAACTGTTTTAAGAAACTGGTTGGTTTACTCTAAATCAACAGATTCTGTTTATTGTTTTACTTTTTCATGCCGATGTCATTACTTTTAATGGTAAAATAGGTTACAAAGATTGGCAGCTTAAGTCTATAGCTTTAGATCGCCATGAAAAATGCTTAGGGCACCTATTATGTCTTAACATACAAATCACATTGAAAAATGTTATTTTAAAAGAGAAGTCGGTAGACTTCTTGAACCAAGCTGAAATTGAACGGAAAAAAAAACGTTAGGTGGTAGTACTCGAACGAATAATCAACATGATTTATTTTTTTGCCTGATGATACGGGAAAGTCCGAAAAAACTTAGTTTCAAATAATGGTAATTTTTTAAAGTTGGTTGATTATACCTCTAATTTTGATAATGTGCTTGCAGAACACTTGCAGGTTTGTAATAGTTATAGTGAGGAAGAAAATTCCAAAATAATGTCAGTGTTAAATTCTAAATATTAATAACGTGGTGCGTATATTTTGGGAAACTATTTGACGCCATGTCGAAAGTGAAGGCACGTTAGTCTAGTGGTTGGACCTTTTCCGTTGTTCCGTTTCGATCCCTGGCTCGCATCTGTGTGTTTTTCGGAATGTATGTGCGAAATCACATTTGTAATTTATCGTGAGCTTTTGGTGAAGGAAAACATCGCGAGGAAACCTGCACACTCCTGCGAAGCAATTCGACGGTGTGTGTGAAGTTCCCAATCCGCACTCGGCCCGCGTGAGACCTATAGCCCAAGCCCACTCATTCTGAGAAGAGGCTTGTACCCAGCAGTGGGACGTAAAATAGGTTGATGATGGTGAAAGAAAGCAAAAAAGGACTGAGTATTGTTTTACTTAAGATAAGAAGGGTATGTAATTTCATTAAATTAAGAGAAATACTTAAGTTATTCTCCTTTTCATGCGAACCGTACAACCACTACAAATGCAATTCCAAACTATCGCTCGCTAATTCATCTATATGCTTGATTTCGAACGACACGAGAATTGGGGCCTTAGTTTAACGAGAGTGAAAATTAAAAAACTACGCATGCGCCATGTACACTGCAACATAATAGTGTAGAAAATGAAGGAGGGCACTCCTTCGTAACTGTGACATTTTTGACGTAAAATAAATAGCAATTTAGTATGGAAAATGTTAGTTCCACTTTTATTCGTTTTCTGCTCTCTTATGTCGCACTGTAGTTTGAGTTTGCCACCATTTCCCATTGAACTGAATTATTGTGAAAAGTGAATGATATTGTGTGTTTGTAAACATACGCGTACGTATAGGACGCTCACGTCCTGTAATATAATTAGTTTGTGAATTAAATATTTTTGAAATCACTAAGTTGTACTTTTTTATTTTCTTCTCCCTTTCTTTCGAAAAAATACTTTTTCATCTCTCCTGTTCAGAAAGATTAATTTTCATGGATGGATAGCCGGGTGGAAAGTAGCCTATTTCATCCCTAGGGTGGAAAGTAATTCTTTTTTAATTTTTAGTTTTGCCATGGAGTCCATGATAATTTAATTAAGTCATAATGCATTGATATCGTGACTCTCTTTAGGGATTTTCTTTAGAAAAGCCCTATTGCTATCGAGTTGTCGTCGACGTCGCCGTTGCTAATTCTCTGTCACGGTTTTGGGTATGAAGGAGATGAGCTATCGAGTTGCTGTTTTCGGTAATAGTTTCGTCCTGGGGTGAACCATTGCAAGATAAAGAAAAAATCGCAAAAATCGCAAAAAAAAACGCAATATCGAAAATCCCTTGTATTCGGCTGAGCTCGTCTCAGGAATTGAACTTGTTTTAATATCTCCAATGTACAGACACAACTAATTTACAATTTTGGGTGTTTTTTTTTTTATGAATGATAGGCTCACGTTTGACCTCTATCTCATCTGGTCGTAAGTGACATTCGAGACTTGAAGATTCCGAGGTTATTATAGCTTTCCGCAAACACAGACTCAGGCAGGCAATTCCACTTTTTAGCTGTACGCATAATAAATGTGTCGCCGAAACGTTTCGTGCGTATGAGTGGAATATTCACCATGTAGCGATGGCGTGTCGCTGTGCGTCTGGTCGTTCGTTGGTTGAAACGGCTTGGAGGTATCAAGGTGGCGCCTTCATGCCCCGCGCTTTCCAACAAAAATACTTAAAAACTAATTTTGTGCATCTAGCGTAAATTGTCAAGAGTTTTACCCATAGTGGAATCCTATAAACCTTCACGTATTGACGTCAAAAGATACTTACGTGGTAATCGTTGAACTTGCCAGGGTCGCTGTCCTCCTTGGCGCCATCCTCGCAATCGATGATGACCCTTCTGATGCTGTCAGTGACTTGGTGCTCCAAGCGAAGGGCGTGTTCCAAAGCCTCTACTCCTGTTTCTGGTTTCTTCTCACCGAAGTGTGGTGGCTGTCAATTAAAGTTAGAAATAAGTATTGACGCTCTCGTTCTGATTAGAGGAAAATAAGTTAGGAGTTACCAAACCGGTTTTTAGGGATTTTCTTTAGAAAAGCCCTATTGCTATCGAGTTGTCGTCGACGTCGTCGTCGTTGCCAATTTTCTGTCACGGTTTTGGGTATGAAGGAGATGAGCTATCGAGTTGCTGTTTTCGGTAATAGATTCGTGCTGGGGTGAACCATTGCAAGATAAAAAAAAATCGGAAAAAATCGCAAAAAAAAAAAAAACGCAAAATCGAAAATCCCTTGTATTCGACTGAGCTCGTCTCAGGAATTCAACTTGTTTTTTTGTACTTGTGGTTCTCCTTATAGGTGTTCAGCTACCTCTGTAGCGAAGCGGTAGAGACTTCGACTACTACGCCAAAGGTCGCGGTTCGATTCCCGATCAGTGCAAATATGTATATGTATTTGCATTGGTCTGGGTGTTTCTATATATACTATAGGACAAAGTACACCACGCCATCTAGACCCAAACTAAGCAGAGCTAGTCATATGGGTTCTAGAAAGCGAATAAACATACTTAAATCCTTTTTAGGGATTTTCTTTAGAAAAGCCCTATTGCTATCGAGTTGTCGTCGTCGTCGACGTCGTCGTTGCCAATTTTCTGTCACGGTTTTGGGTATGAAGGAGATGAGCTATCGAGTTGCTGTTTTCGGTAATAGATTCGTGCTGGGGTGAACCATTGCAAGATAAAGAAAAATCGCAAAAAATCGCAAAAAAAAAACTCGCAAAATCGAAAATCCCTTGTATTCGGCCGAGCTCGTCTCGGGAATTCAAGTTGTTTTTTACGTGGTATCCCCAATACGTTGCTGCAAGTCTCTCCAGAACAATAGAAGCACACTGCAGAACATTTTAGCCCTGCTTTTCGACATCCACACATCGCTCCACAGTTTCCTTTGCATTTGCAAAAGATTAATTTTAGAAGCTCAGGGGGTGCTGGAGGTTTAGAGCTCTGCACTGGCATCAATAATTTTTCACATTTTTATCCAGCCCCAGTCTTCAGCATCATTATTATTACCAAGCCACGACTGGACCTGATGGTAGACTCGGTAGTATGAAAGCGAGCTGTGTCTTGTGTTGGAGGAAGTAAAAATAAGTTAAATGTACTTTTTGTCACTGCCTTGGCGAATTGTTAGTATCTTATGCTGTCAAGAGAATTATCATCTTTATTACCATCGTATAAAGAGATAAAAAAACGTTTCTGACCATTTTCGCTTTTAACTTCTTTATTTATAGTTCTACGACAAAAAGTTACTGGAAAGTTCTAGAGAATTTAATTTGCAACAAAAAATGTTAATATTTTTTTTTATCAGATAAATACTTTAAGAGATGTATGATAAAAACCATTTCAAACCCTATTTTCAAGATGACGGCCTTGGGACAAGGGTGGCGACCCCACAAACTTGGTTTTAGCTTTACACTGACCCCCCTACATATCAAAAAAAAAAAAAAAAACTAGTACGTGAATTATAACTTTTTTCAGTTTAAAAAAAAAAGAAGTTTGCTAAAGAATTAGCAGGAAAACAAGATTGAATATAAATAAATACCTGTGGTTAAAAATGGTTTCGGAAAGTGATTCTAGTGCCATGCCATGGATATTAATATTTAACTCCCGATGAGATTTAAGAACAGGCAAAACCCGTTGTCAATAATCTATTTTCAAATTGTTTTAATTTTACTTTAAATTTCAACTGATAATCAATAGACTGTTTCATTAAATGTGTGTGTAGTATTTTAATTTCCTCACATAGTCGAAATGAAAAGTAGAGTGTTTATCGGGTGAATGTCACCATTTCACCCTCGAACTATTGGCGCTCTCACTTGGTTCGAGCGCCAGAAATATCTCGGGTGAAATGGCTGACTTTCAACCCTTGTGTAACAATCTACTATTAGCTTGTGTCAAACACTATTTAAATTGCACCATTTGCTCCCAAATGTAATTTATATGTATCCCATTTTGACCGCGCGCCCACTAGAGGGCGCCAGGGTTTTGACTGCACTCGGGTGCCACATAGGCTAGAGCCGCCCCTGCAAGTACTGCGTATTCTTGTTTGTTTTTTTTTTTCATATTCAGTACACGTCAATTTGACTTCACCTACCCTGATGGTAAGCTGAAGGTAAAGTCTCAGGAAAGAGGGTCACCATTACATACACGTACTATGTTAACAATGGTGGCACTCAGCTTGACGGCCTCATCAGAAGAGGATTGTCGTCGCAGCACCGCGTGACACCCACCGGTCCCACTAGTGCAGCGACCACAAACCCCCTGCCCGGCTATGTTGTAACCTTAGTGGTATATTGGTGTAAGTATATAGTATTATTATATACAAAAAATAGGTTAACCAACATAGTTAACCCAAGTGCTCTGTCTCATGGTTAACTAAATGTCCCTACCCATTGGTCACCTAATAGGTGGTTCACAAATAATTTTATTTAAATAGGAATATAAGTCACAAATAGTAGTTAGTATTCACTATAGAGGAATGAATTAAATTGTTGTTTAAGTACGTATTTCACCTAATACTTAATCCAAGAGTAATAATCAAAATTATTTCGTAGAATGTCGTAGAATATTTATTTATTTATTTTATTGTTTATTTAAAATATATATTTTCTCTCGGGGTTGGGAAGTCAGACGGAAGTCCTTCCAGGAAAAGCCGACATATCAATCAAAAACAAATGCAATCTTTGGGCCAAAAAGTTGGTATCACAAGTGTACCTTTTTTTTTTTTTTTTTTATCGTGCGGAAATCCCTCCCCCCCCCGCCGGCCAGCGGGAAGTGTACCTTTTTTTTTTTTTTTTTTTTTTCGTGCGGAAATCCCTTCGGATACCCCCCCGCCTGCTAGCGGGGGCGGTTATGTCGGGCTTGCACCGACTAAAACCGCACGCCGTCTCGGGTCTTCAGACGCCGGGGTGTAAGGTTACCCATAGAGCATATCCCTCGCACCCCGGCTGACCCTGGGCCATCTCAACACTAACAGCATCGCTCATCCTGTCGCCTCTGAAAGCGGGAAGTGTACCTACGCGAGATTAGAAATTTGACAGTGACTCTTAATAATAAAGAAATAAAAATACTTAATTAGTAAATTAAAATTGCTTTTACCTATGACGTAATGACGTAACATGACGTGCACGTCGTCATTTTCTAAATGTTTTTATAATATTTTCTTTCTAAAAAGAAATAAAATGTTATCTACTTAACGGATATATATGAAATGGCGGAATGTGCCTTCTATAACCCAGATAAGGTTTTTCGAAGATTCAAGCTGGTGGAATTTCCAACGTCATTCGTAGAACTGTCGACCAAACAAATTCTCGACGTGGAAATCGATCTCAACACGTCTGCTTACCTTAAGACTTTGTGTGAAGGTCGTTTATTATTGTACACCGACGACGCTATCGAAATTATCTCGGACAGGCGGGCCGGCGGCGGGCGCGACCCGCACCCGACGCAGCGAAGACGAAATCTATGGATAGCGACGCCGCCGCCCCGGTGCTACGCAACCCCTGACAAACAGCTTTGACATTTTCTGTGTTTTTTTTCAGTGTTTTATATTACAAGCGTTTTTTTTATATAATTTGTATATATTTTGTGTGTGTAGTTTAAGTAAGTAGGTAAGAGTGTTTTTTCAATAGTTCTATGTCTGAAGACTCTATTAACAGTGCTGCAATTTCAAGTGTTGGTAGTCAGCCTTCTACTACGCTGCCCAAATTGTGCTCAAGCTCGTTTTTTCAAAGGTGAGCGTGGTTTGAAAGTGCATTTTGGGACAGTACTTAAGTCTCAAAATGTACTTTCAAGCACAACAACGTTACCACAGCTACATAACAATCAAATTCCCTTTTGGCAAAACCTAGCAAAATTAAAAAATTCTGTACCGGTTTTAAAGAGGATTCCCCGTGGTGCAAGGCCTTTAGTAGCCCAAAATCTGGCAAACTGCATTGGCCTTGTAGTACGGGAGAATTCTACCAGAGCTTGGGAACAATTATTCACTTTCTCCTATAGGATTTTACATATTTCGAAAAATCAGGCTACTCCCAAAAGTAAAACATCACAAATTAAGGACAACTGTATTTCGACCAGCACTTTCGACCCTAAATTCACCGCGTTCTACAAAAATAGTTTATCCCAGTATGTAGAATCCAAATTGAGAGAAGGTGACATTAGTGGAGCAGCTAGGTTATTATTTAGCAGCGACGTAGTGGCGCCTTACTCTTCAGATACTCTTGCAGATCTGAAGAGCAAGCACCCAGCGCCAGTTGATGACCTTTCCTTCCCCGATGCTCCAAATTTTGACTACGATTTTCTAACCGTAACAGCCAAGGACGTGTTATCCACTGTGGGCTCCTTCCGGAGTGGTTCTGCTGGCGGTCTCGATGGTTTGACTCCACAACATTTGAAAGACCTCCTGAGTCCAGCCGTCGGCGATGCTTGCGGAGCGCTTTTGAAGGAGTTCACAGGTTTGATGAACCTCATGCTATCCGGCAATGTGGATGAAGCCATCATTGATATCCTATATGGCGCAAATTTATGCGCCTTGCGGAAAAAGGATGGTGGCGTTCGTCCCATTGCTGTAGGCTGTACTTACAGGCGTATGGCAGCCAAAATGTGCTGTAAATTTTACAGCACAGATATGTCAAGTAAATTCCAGCCCCTACAACTAGGCTTTGGGTCTAGAGGGGGCTGTGAGGCTGCCGTACATGCCCTGTCCACGTACCTTGGCTGCGGTGAAGGGGAGGTCATTCTCAAGGTTTACTTGAAGAACGCCTTCAATTCAGTTAACAGGGACACCTTGCTGACACAGGCCAAGCTACAAACTCCCAAAATGTTTAAGTTTCTTTGGCAGTGCTACAGACACCCTTCTAAATTGGTTTTTAAGGAAAATATTTTAGAGTCAGCGGTCGGGTGTCAACAAGGTGACCCGCTTGGGCCACTCATTTTCAGCTTATCAATACATCCAATCATTAGACAGCTAAATTCGAAATTTAA
This sequence comes from Cybosia mesomella, assembly GCA_946251805.1. Classification (NCBI taxonomy): domain Eukaryota; kingdom Metazoa; phylum Arthropoda; class Insecta; order Lepidoptera; family Erebidae; genus Cybosia; species Cybosia mesomella. The sequence continues at coordinate 27,653,737 of OX276390.1, forward strand.
CATCTGGTATCTAGATGACGGTACTCTAGGAGGAGATATAGACACAGTACTTCAAGATTTGACTTTTCTGAAAGATAAATTTAAGACTATTGGTTTAGAACTAAATCCCTCAAAATGTGAAATTTACCTTAACGATAATATTGACAAATCTTTGGCAATTTCGAAATTTAACGCTTTAGCCCCAAATTTAAAAGTTCAAGATAAAAGTACACTCCGGCTCCTAGGGTGCCCGATTTTCGAAGATACCTATGATGCCTTCATTGAAGAAAGAATACAAAATTTTAATGAAGTTTCGGACCGTCTCCTCCAAATTAACATACATTCGGCTTTTACAATTGTCAGATATTGCCTTTTCGTTCCCAAATTCACACATGCTCTTCGCTCATCTCAATTTTTTAAACATTTGGCACTTTTAGACAAGATGGATAAAATTATTCAAAATACCCTATGCAAAATTTTAAACGCCGTTTTGAACGACCGAGCCTGGCTCCAAGCATCTCTTTCGGTTCGCCGGGGTGGGCTCGGCGTTCGTAAAATTTCCGACGTGAGCTTACCAGCATTTTTGGCTTCGATCCATGGCACAGAGGAATTAACCAGGAAAATATTATTACCCACACTGGTTAATTCTGAAGTGCCGGACAAAGCTGAAGCCATAAATGCTTGGAAAATGTTTTGCCTAAATTCTGTTTTGCCCACCAACCTATGCTCCCAGAGACAGTGGGATGAGCCGCTTTGCAACATTTTAAGACAGCAATTAATTAATACGTCCTCTAATGTTGCAGAGCGTGCTCGCCTTTTGGCTGTGGGAGAATGGGAGTCTGGTGTGTGGCTTCAGGCTCTTCCGTCGTCCAACATTGGCACCATGTTGGACGACACGACATTCAGAATTGCAGCCTGTCTTCGTTTAGGTGCTCCCTGTGTTGCTCCTCATCGTTGTCACTGCGGAGAAGCAGTCGACAGTCTCGGGCACCACGACCTATCATGCAGCAACAGCGCAGGCCGCATGTCACGTCATGCACATTTAAATGATTTAATCCGCCGGGCTCTTGTCACCGTCGGCGTCCCAGCCATCCTTGAACCAGTTGGTTTGGTGCGCGATGACGGCAAGAGACCGGATGGTATGTCTTTGGTGCCTTGGAAGATGGGCAGGCCTTTGGTGTGGGACGCAACATGCGTCGACACCCTTGCGCCTTCTCATCTTCCAAGTACGACGGGCTGCGCCTGTGCTGCTGCGGCATCTGCGGAGACCCTCAAACGGCGCAAATATGATAATATAACCAACAATTATATATTTGAGCCGTTTGGGGTCGAAACGTTGGGTTCGTGGGGTCCGAGCGCACGGTCGCTTTACACGGAAATTGCAAAGCGACTGGTCGGCTTTGGGTCTAGAGGGGGCTGTGAGGCTGCCGTACATGCCCTGTCCACGTACCTTGGCTGCGGTGAAGGGGAGGTCATTCTCAAGGTTTACTTGAAGAACGCCTTCAATTCAGTTAACAGGGACACCTTGCTGACACAGGCCAAGCTACAAACTCCCAAAATGTTTAAGTTTCTTTGGCAGTGCTACAGACACCCTTCTAAATTGGTTTTTAAGGAAAATATTTTAGAGTCAGCGGTCGGGTGTCAACAAGGTGACCCGCTTGGGCCACTCATTTTCAGCTTATCAATACATCCAATCATTAGACAGCTAAATTCGAAATTTAACATCTGGTATCTAGATGACGGTACTCTAGGAGGAGATATAGACACAGTACTTCAAGATTTGACTTTTCTGAAAGATAAATTTAAGACTATTGGTTTAGAACTAAATCCCTCAAAATGTGAAATTTACCTTAACGATAATATTGACAAATCTTTGGCAATTTCGAAATTTAACGCTTTAGCCCCAAATTTAAAAGTTCAAGATAAAAGTACACTCCGGCTCCTAGGGTGCCCGATTTTCGAAGATACCTATGATGCCTTCATTGAAGAAAGAATACAAAATTTTAATGAAGTTTCGGACCGTCTCCTCCAAATTAACATACATTCGGCTTTTACAATTGTCAGATATTGCCTTTTCGTTCCCAAATTCACACATGCTCTTCGCTCATCTCAATTTTTTAAACATTTGGCACTTTTAGACAAGATGGATAAAATTATTCAAAATACCCTATGCAAAATTTTAAACGCCGTTTTGAACGACCGAGCCTGGCTCCAAGCATCTCTTTCGGTTCGCCGGGGTGGGCTCGGCGTTCGTAAAATTTCCGACGTGAGCTTACCAGCATTTTTGGCTTCGATCCATGGCACAGAGGAATTAACCAGGAAAATATTATTACCCACACTGGTTAATTCTGAAGTGCCGGACAAAGCTGAAGCCATAAATGCTTGGAAAATGTTTTGCCTAAATTCTGTTTTGCCCACCAACCTATGCTCCCAGAGACAGTGGGATGAGCCGCTTTGCAACATTTTAAGACAGCAATTAATTAATACGTCCTCTAATGTTGCAGAGCGTGCTCGCCTTTTGGCTGTGGGAGAATGGGAGTCTGGTGTGTGGCTTCAGGCTCTTCCGTCGTCCAACATTGGCACCATGTTGGACGACACGACATTCAGAATTGCAGCCTGTCTTCGTTTAGGTGCTCCCTGTGTTGCTCCTCATCGTTGTCACTGCGGAGAAGCAGTCGACAGTCTCGGGCACCACGACCTATCATGCAGCAACAGCGCAGGCCGCATGTCACGTCATGCACATTTAAATGATTTAATCCGCCGGGCTCTTGTCACCGTCGGCGTCCCAGCCATCCTTGAACCAGTTGGTTTGGTGCGCGATGACGGCAAGAGACCGGATGGTATGTCTTTGGTGCCTTGGAAGATGGGCAGGCCTTTGGTGTGGGACGCAACATGCGTCGACACCCTTGCGCCTTCTCATCTTCCAAGTACGACGGGCTGCGCCTGTGCTGCTGCGGCATCTGCGGAGACCCTCAAACGGCGCAAATATGATAATATAACCAACAATTATATATTTGAGCCGTTTGGGGTCGAAACGTTGGGTTCGTGGGGTCCGAGCGCACGGTCGCTTTACACGGAAATTGCAAAGCGACTGGTCGGTGCTTAGCGTGACCAAAGGGCTGGCCTGTATTTTGCCCAAAGGATTGGCATTGCCATCCAACGGGGTAATGCCGCCAGCCTTTTGGGTACGTTACCAGTCGACATCGATGGGGAGGAATTCTTCCACACCTGACCCCTTTTTCCTTTCCCCTCCTTTTTTTTTAATCTTGTAAATATTATTATTTATTTATTTAGTTTTGTTTATCTGTATATATTTAGACTATATTATACTATATTATACTAATGTCAAATGTAAATAAAGGCTTTAAATATTAATAAATGCAGCTTAAACCTGTTTAAGTTCTCACAACGGAATACATTGGAGAAACAAAGACGATAATTGAATGTAAATTTTATAAAAAATTCTGGAAAAACCTGAGAAGCGTTCGTTAACATTACAAACAAAGGTAATTAGAAAATCAAAAACTATATAATGGCATTTAGAATACTTAACTCTGGGAAACACTCACTATGTGTAAAGATTGCTTGATAGATAGAATAAACAATGAACCGCCTATCGATGCGGTGGTGCGGAAATCCCTTCGGATACCCCCCCCCCCCCGCCGGGGTGGTCCGTTGCCGGGCACCCCGGGTAAGCCCTCGAAAGGATAACCCCAGGGTTGCCGGCGGACTTTGGCTGCCACCGCGGCCTCGCCTGGTGGGTCGATGCGGTGGCTGAAAGGCAAAAGGGTGCCAGTCACCGATAGAGTTATACAATACAGGGTGCATAGCTCCATCTCTCTCCCGCTGCTGCGCAGTCCGAAATTGAATTGTTTTAAGCGCGTCATGAAAATGTCCCTGTCCTGATACATGTCCGTCCGTAGAGTCATGCAACGTGGACAGTTTTTAGTTACCATTTGTAAATGGCAAGATACCAACATTACCTTCCTTTTTTCCTCCTTCCGTCCGTATGTCACAGCCACTTTATTCCGAAACTATAAGAACTATGCTGTTGAAACTTGGTATGTAGATGTATTCTGTGAACCGCATTAAGATTTTCACACAGAAATAGAAAAAAAACCCATTAATTTTGGGGGTCCCCATACTTAGGACCCCTCACTTACTTTTTTTTTTCGTGCGGAAATCCCTTCGGCCCACACCGGCCCCTTCCCACCGGCCAGCGGGGGCGGTTATGTCGGGCTTGAACCGACTAAAACCGCATGCCGTCTCGGATCTTCAGACGCCGGGGTGTAAGGGGAATTACGTACCTAGGGCACGCCGTAGTAGCGGCGGTAAGGCCTATCATGGAGGACTGGCTAGAGAGGCGACACGGGAGCCTCTGGTACCGGCTGACGCAGGTGATCTCTGGAAAGGGGTATTTCGGGGACCACCTGTGTCGGATCAGGAAGGACCCAACGTCTGAGTGCCATCACTGTGATGCAGGCGAGGACTCAGGGCTGCACACGCTGCCGGAGTGCCCGGCGTGGGAGGTGCCGAGGCTGGCCCTCTTAGCAGCCCTCGGAGTGGGAGTCCTCTCGCTCGGCATCCTGCTCACAGCGATGGTGCGGAGCGCGCGATAGATATTGGTTTCACGGGAGGGTATTCTACGATTTTTTCTATTTTTACCATAGCAAAGTTGCCCCACGACTGCCCACGAGGTGCAGGCGTTCTGCATACAGTTTCTCTCGCCAACATATAGAAAAACAGCAAAGGTTAACTTACGGTGTTGTAGTATCAACAAAAAAAGGAGAAGTAGAAGATCGAACTCTGGGCTCAAGCCTCAAGAATATCTTGATGGGGCCCCATGGATGTATGTTTGATATGCATCTATTAGTACATATGTCAATCATTATGAATTCTCTTATTGCATTGACTAATGTCATAAGACATTTAATCCTTTATAATGGTGATACATGCTTTTACTATTTATGCAATGATTTTTTTTTTTTTTTTTTACGTGCGGAAATCCCTTCGGATACCCCCCCGCTGGCCAGCGGGGGTGGTTATGTCGTGTCTCGACTAAAACCGCACGGTGTCCTCCCCAAGTGTCCGTTGCCGGGCACCCCGGGTAAGCCCTCGAAAGGATAACCCCAGGGTTGCCGGCGGACTTTGGCCGCCTTCGCGGCCTCGCCTGGTGGGGTCGGGTTTTATCCCGCTTCGGTGAGTTGGCAGGCGTGTGTAGGGCACACTCGACACGCCTCCGCCACGGCCTGCTTCTGTAAGGACGGCGAGTCGGCCAACTGCCGTCCTCAGGCCCCGATCATGGAGGTCGGTAGTCCTGGGCGTAGATGAGTCTGCGGCGTCCTCGCCGCAGACTGCGAAATTCGGGGGGCAGGGTTCTTTCCCGCTCCCTCTCCGCCGTCTCTTTCGCGCGCATTACCTGCTCGCAGAAAGAGGCGGCGGCGTGCCACTTGCTCCCGTCGGAGACCACGGCCCTCACCATGGTCTCCAACGAGAGAACGTCCACGCCCAGGACCGCAACGAGATCCCGGCGTTGACTCGCCCACGCAGGGCACTCCACCAACGTGTGGAGCGCCGTGTCTTCGCCAGGATCCTCGCAGTGCTGGCACTGCGGCGTTGTCTCCCGGTGGATGCGCCACAGATACTTACCGAAACACCCGTGTCCGGTAACCATCTGGCACATCCGGTAGGAGAGGTCCCCATGGTCCCTCTCCAACCACTCCTTCATGATCGGTCTCACCGCCGCAATGGTGGATTCCCCCCACCTTGGGTGCTCAAGTCGCACCCTCCATGTCTCCATGAGTTCCTGGCGGAGCAGGGACCGCTGAGCCCTGATTTCTCGGGGTTCCGGCCTATGGCCCCGCTCCAGCGCCTCCTTGCGCCACTGGTACAGCAGCGCAAGGGCTCTCGCTTCCAGGTCCCATGGAGGGGTCCCAGCTAGGAGACATGCCGCCTCGACGGAGATCGTGCGATACCCCCTGATGACTCTGACGGCCATCGCCTTTAACGGGCTGTTAAGAACAGCCACGTTGCGGGCCGCCAGAGTCTCCGCCCATACGGGGGCCCCGTATAGGGCCATACTTCGCACGATCCCAAGGTACAGTCTCCTAGTGGGGGCGTTGGGTCCCTTAATGTTGGGCATCAGCCGCGATAGCGCGGCCGCAGCCCCCCTCAGTTTCGGGACCAGACTTCGGAGATGAGGTCCGAAGTCCCATCGGCTATCGAGTACGAGCCCAAGGTACTTCATCGTGGGCTCGATGCCGATGCTTACGCCCCCTACGGTTATGCTGGTTCCCGCAGGTGGCCCCCTCCGAGGCCCGTGAAAACACATAGCCTCGGATTTGTGGAGAGCCACCTCGAGTCCCAGCCGCCGTATTCGACCCACGACTTGAGCAACCCCTGCCGTGGCCTTCAGTGCCGCGCTTCGGTACGTTGCTCCCCGCGCCATAACGAGGGTGTCGTCAGCATAGCACACTATGCTGACACCCTCGAGCAACGTACCGCGAAGCACCCAGTCGTATCCGATGTTCCACAGGAGTGGCCCTAGGACCGACCCCTGCGGAACACCGCACGACACTTCTCGCCGCCCTGGCCCTAGCCAGCTCGGGTAAACTATGGCCCTCTCGGAATGCAATGATTACTAATTTACACTATTTATACAATACAGAAAACAGTGCACTAATACTAGCGTTATAATCGCAAATAAAAGTTCGAGTCCTATTTTTTATCAACGGAATTGTACATCTAGCACATTCTCTACGATGTGGCATTTACACTACGTACCTACATTTAAAACATACGATTTCACCGTGCGTCTGGTGCAAACTGACACACGCCCTGCCTCTAATACTTCATATTGGTAGAAAACTTGGGAATTTTGGATTTTCACTGTATAATTCAAAGTTTATCTAAATTTTGATATTCGCGTTTCATTCTCCTCTTAACCAAAAAACTGATTTAAAAATAAAATAACTAAAGGGTATATAAAAAATAAATAAATAATAAAATTAATATTAATTTGTATAGATTATTTTATAATTCTTTTGTTTTTTGTTGATTTGTGTTTATTATATGACCAAAAATTGGAGTGAGCATATTTTACATTTGTTGTAATGTTTTCTTATGACGCGCCTATGGGGAGTTATAAGATTTTATTATATAACTATTAATAAAAATTCAAGTAAAATCGTATTAAATGTTTATTTACTTAATCAATAAAAATCACGAAATGTATAAAAAAAACAAGAGGTCACAATTTAACGCATTACAATGTTTTAAAGTTATTCAAAATAAATTAAAGAAGTGCTTGCAGCAAAACTGCTACCCCAAAGGAAAATCCCCATACCAGGCTGAAATATGAGCTCGAAAATACAATGATGAATGTTTATATTTTAATCATGCGGTAAATTATTATAAAAATCTCTAAAATCGGCTGGCAGGACTTCTTTAATCTGCTGTAAATCATTGTATTTCCGAGTTTTAATTTTGAGCCTGGCATGGTTTGGTATAAACTTTGTATTTCTTCAAATTTTAACGGTGTAAAAGGGAACTTCCTTTGGGGTAGTAGTGTCCACGGGTCTTCGAATCTTAATTTATATGAAATATCTCCTGTTGGAGAATACAGGAGTGCCCGGATATCAGTGACTTTAGGGTCTCCTGTTGATCGACCCGGACGAATGCTTTTGTATCTAGAAAGAAGACTAAAATCTTTGAAAAAAGGATGTTCTAAGTATGTCACATCATATGGATTGCTACGGGCAGACTCAATAGTTTGAACATAGTCGGCAAGAACATTTATTACCCTGTTACGCATTCTCCTTTCTATTGTGGAATGCATAGATATGCCATCATTATCAATCATCACAACCTATCTCATCTACGACAAAAAGTTACTGGACCAAAGTTGTAGAGAATTTAATTTGCAACAAAAAATGTTAACAAATTTTTTTTATCAGATAAATAGTTTAAGAGACGTATCGTAAAAACCATTTCAACCCCTATTTTCAAGATGGCGGCCGTGGGACAAGGGTGGCGACCCCACAAACTTTACACTGACCCCCCTACATATCAAAAAAATAAAATTACGTCCTCTAAAAAACGCAAGGTAAGGCCTAAAAATGGATTAGTACGTGAATTATATCTTTTTTTCAGTATTAAAAAAAACAATTTAAGTTTGCTAAAGAATTAGCGGGAAAACGAGATTGAATATACCTAAATAAATACCTTGTGTTAATTGTGGTTAAAAATGGTTTCGGAAAGTGATTCTAGTGCCATGTCATGGATATTAATATTTAACTCCCGATGAGATTTAAGAACAGGCAAAACCCGTTGTCAATAGTCTATTTTCAAATTGTTCTAATTTTACTTTAAATTTCAACTGATAATCAATATGACTGTTTCATTAAATGTGTGTGTAGTATTTTAATTTCTTCACATAGTCGAAATGAAAAATAGAGTGTTTACCTCGGGTGAATGTCACCATTTCACCCTCGAACTATTGGCGCCCTCACTTATCCAGAAATATCTCGGGTGAAATGGTTGACTTTCAACCCTTGTGTAACAATCTACTATTAACTTGTGTAACTTGTGTCGAACACCATTTAAATTGCACCATTTGCTCCCAAATTTAATTTATATGTACCTATTCCATTTTGACCGCGCGCCCACTAGAGGGCGCCAGGGTTTTGACTGCACTCGGGCGCTACATAGGCTAGAGCCGCCCCTGCAAGTAGTGCGTATTCTTGTTTGTTACCTTAGTGGTAAATTAGTGTATATAGTATTATTATATACAAAAAATAGGTTAACCAACATAGTTAACCCAAGTGCTCTGTCTCATGGTTAACTAAATGTCCCTACCCATTGGTCACATAATAGGTGGTTCACAAATAATTTTATTTAAATAGGAATATAAGTCACAAATAGTAGTTAGTATTCACTATAGAGGAATTAATTAAACTGGTGTTTCATCTAATCAGTGGCGTAGCATGCCTTGTCGGGGCCCCGTATAAAAATTTTTTTGGAGGCCCTTATATGGAGGTAAAGATTTTTCACAAAAGAAAAAAAATATTGTGAGAAGAAATATTTATTTATCACATAATTTACCCATTTTACAAATAAAAATCGAATTTTAAATATTCACTCTCCTTGCCTTTTTTTCGGTAAACTGATTTATTAAATCATTTATGGCTGATGATGATTTTAGTTTTTCTAAAGTTTCTGCCTCTATGGACAATAGTGAGATGTCTGACAGCCGTTCTTGTCCCATCGAAGTTCTTAAGTAATTTTTTATTAGATTTAATTTTGAAAAACTTCTTTCCGCCGTTGCGGTTGTAACTGGAAGGGTCAAGAATAAAAAGCATGCTGTGATTACCTCGGGAAAACTGGATGCAAGACTATTGAATTTTACTAGCAATAATTCAATGAGTTCTTTAATGGATTAATTTTTTTTAATTTCAGAATAATAAGCATGTTTTTAGAGCCTTTAATTGGTCACAAAGGTTAAGTGAGATGTCTTTACTGTATTTAGCAGACAGTTTTCTGGAAGCGTTTAATATCTCTTCGCTTGAAGAAGATAGGAGTTTCTCCGGTTGTAATATTTCGAATATACTACTCAGGTTGCAAAGGCTCTGAAGTCTGTCTTTAGTTTGAGAAATTAATATATCTAAGCAGCAGTAGTATACATTGACTTTGAAATAGGATTCCGGGTCGGAAATTCACTCATCAAAAAAACGCTTCGTTATCTTTCGCCTACTGTTTTTAAAAACAGTTGTTACCCCCCACTCTTTTGCTAAATCTTTGGATTCATTTAGCAAACTATTAAATGAATTCTGATTTCTTAATTGGCACAGTCTATTTAAAAGATTACTTAATAAAATACTAGATTTCTGTAAGACATTATTTTCATGCTGTAGAGCTTTAGAAACAGGATTAATAATTTCAAATAGTGAAGAAAAAAATGTAACGAGCACTAAGAAATCAAAACTCTCTAAAATATTAATTATACTTTTACATTCTTCACGTTCATCTTTTTTATTTGAAATTAAATTTAGTTGGTACAAAGTTTTCATGATTAGTAAAAAAAAATTCTTTACTGCTAATAAAGCGTCGTTCCTAGAAGACCATCTGGTAGGACATACCTTTTTAAGGGTAATCAAATATTTTTCAGATGAATCGTCACTTAGCATAGCCCAGCGTTTTATACTATTGCCAAAAAAAGTATATATTTTTCTAAATTATCGAAAAAAGTCGATACTTCACGAACATGTCTCGCAGCATCGTTCAAAACCAAGTTTAAAGCGTGCGCAGCACAATGAACATAATCGGCATTTGGAGCGTGCTCTTTTATTAGGGTTTGTAATCCTCCATACACACCCGACATAACATTTGCTCCATCGTATCCCTGTCCTCTACATTTAGTCAAATCAATTCCATATTCTTTAGTCAAATTTAAAATGACAGTTTTCAGACCTGCAGCACTGCAATCGGTTACTGCTATAAATCCTAAAAAGGACTCACAGTTTTTTATTTCTTTAGGCACATTATCATCATTTTCTGTAACCGAGATATATCGAAAAACTACAGATAGTTGGTCAATTTCTTACAAGTCTTGTGTTGTATCCAAATTATTGTCAGAAATGGAGCTTTTTTAATTTCTGAGATAATATTGTTCCTAACGGTGGTACCAAGCAAACTAATAATTTCGTTTTGAATCGTAGGGCTTAAATAATTTATTTCACCTTTCGGTTTTAGAAGAAGTTCTTTTAAAGTTGCATCATAGTTAGATAGCAGACGTGAAATTGCCATAAAATTGCCAGAATCAGAATCATGCCCCCTCAAAGGTAGATTCATCATCATCATCAACCTATTCTAGTCCACTGCTGGACATAGATCTCCCCTAATGAGCGCCATAGCGCCCTGTCTTCAGCTTGCCGCATCCAGCATCTGCCCGCAGTCTTTCGCAGATCGTCATCCCACCTGGCCGGAGGGCGTCCTACACTACGTTTGCCGAGTCGCGGTCTCCACTCAAGAACACGTTTACCCCAGCGGTTGTCGGTTCTTCGCGAGATATGGCCGGCCCACTGCCACTTCAGCTTGCTTATTCTTTGAGCTATGTCGATAACCTTGGTTCTCTGTCGGTAGATTACAAGATACTAAAGTAATTATAACATTAATTATACGATGCAGTACATCTCTCCAGAATGTAATTTTACTATCGATTTCACTTTTCAATAGAGTATCGATGGTATTTCCTTGCAACCAATTATTATAAGAGAGTGAGGCACTAATATGCTGCTGTGACTTTTCATGGTCAAGAATAGTTTGTGTGAAATTGCTTTTAACCGAAACACCGTTAACCCAAGCAGAGGAGTACGATTTGTTTTGACGATCTGCTAATAACCAACAGAAGTGACAGTACGGTTTGTTTAAAACGTTAGAATAACATAACCATGGTCTTATAATTTGTATGCCTGCCTGATTGAAATATGAATAATAATAAGCCGAAAAAGGTCGGTTATTTTCTGAAACTTTTGGAAATGGTCCTTGTGGTTTAAATGGACCCAATTTAAAAATTATTTTTCGTTCGCATTCAGTTAAATTGTCACCAAAATTTCCTCTATCTGATGAAATTATATTACAATCTGCAGATATATCAGAATCGTTGACTTGGGGTTCCTCGATTTCTGGATGGACATCCGATAAAGTATGTGCTTGGCTTTCTTCTATTTCCGGATGGATATGTGACGAAGAACATGCTTCAGAAGAATCTAAAAATAAACGAGTAATTGTTAAAAAATAAATACGAATGCTTTGATACTAAACTAAAAAGAGTTATATATAAATAAATAACGTTACTAAGGGTCACAGTTAGAGAGTGTTCAGTTCAGACGCACACAGACTCTACGCGGATTCTGCTCGTACCTATTAGTAGATACAAAATCACCTGCAGCCCGTCCGTGCATTACTATACACCTGCGTGCTATTTAATCGCAGCGCGTAGTGTAGTGGCCATACAAAAGGAGAACCCGAAAGCGAGTCTGCACATCTGAAGTTCTCAACACGCAATTAACGATACGATACGGACTGAGCCTGATAGACAAACAGACAAACAACAAAACAAATCGATCCTATAGATAAGTTAGAATTTTGTTTTTTTTTTAATCAAGGCTCGGAACCCTAAAAACAGTATAATTGTGAAAATCGAGGGGGGAGACAACTTTTTGTGACGGACAGATGGACAGACCGAAATTAAAAGATTTCCTTGTTTATCACTACGAGCCCCTAATAAATGGGTTGTGTAGTACTTACCTTTCCAATCTAAATCACTCACAGTATCTTGTCTCTGAAAAAATGAAGAAATTTTGGGCACTTTTTTTATAACCTCGTCCCTTTTCTGTTTAATTTTTCTTTTCTCAGCGCCGCTGGGATAATCTCTTTTCCTTTCACTCATTTCTTTTACAAATCGCTACTAAAACCAGAAGAACAATATTGTTTGTACTGAATTACAATGTAATGCACATTTATATAAAGCGCGTAAATAAACAGTGCACTGCACTCCGCGGTTTAACATCCAATGCAAAGTACAACAACGTACACGTACATCGCGCTATCGATGAAGGATTCCCGGGGATTCCCCGCTGAGTTGAAGATGAAGTAAGTAAAACGGGGAAGTCCCGCAGCCCGCCATAACGATGTAGAGTGTTGCCAACTTTTGAACGCACGCTTAAGGCGGGAAAAAAGGAATTGCTTTATAGAATTTTGTCATTGTAAAATAAAATAAATTAGAAAGTTTTTATTATTTCTCCTTACACACTTTGGGGGCCCCCGTGGCCCGGGGGCCCCGTATAATTGATACGGCAAATACGGCGGTAGCTACGCCCCTGCATCTAATACTTAATCCAATAGTAATAATCAAAATTATTTCGTAGAATATCGTGGAATATTTATTTATTTATTTTATTGTTTATTTAAAATATATATTTCCTCTCGAGGTTGGGAGGTCAGACGGAAGTCCTTCCAGGAGAGCCGACATATCAATCAAAAACTATAAGCGGACCTCGTGCTCCAAAATGCAATCTTTGGGCCAAAAAGTTGGTATCACAAGTGTACCTTTTAGGTAGATTTCGATGAAATCGATCTACCTATTGGTTATTAAGTAGATTTCGATGAAATCGATCTACCTATTGGTTTCTTGACTACTGTCGAATTTAAAAAAACAATCTTCATAGGAGGTCTAGTTATGACCCCCTGAGTCCGAAATGACCACTGGTCAAAAAGTTTATAAATATATATATGTATGTATGGTTCCACTTCCCAAAATTTGCGGCACTCTCACGGTCGCATTTTTGCTCGCTTTCAAACTGCGGTTAAAAATTGCTTGGGTGTAAACTAGGTTTAAGTTCGTGAACGGGTGGAATCCGGCCTAAGGGGACGGTAGGGCCTCACTTTTGGGGGTAGCAGTGCTCCGGCTTAAAGCCCGGAAATGCACTGCCCCCGGACCCGACGGCATTCCAGGCCGAGCATGGGTCCTGGCCCTTGAGGAACTAGGGCCTCGACGTGTGGCGCTCTTTAGCGCATGCCTCGAAAGGGGCCAGTTTCCAAAGGCGTGGAGGACGGGAAACTGGTCCTTATCCGGAAGGCGGGGCGGACGGCGGATCAGCCATCCGGTTACCGGCCGATCGTGTTGCTCGACGAGGTGTGCAAGCTCTTTGAGCGGATTATTGCAGAGCGCCTCGTCGAGCATCTCACGAACGTGGGGCCAGATCTGGCGGACAACCAGTTTGGTTTTCGCCGAGGGCGCTCCACCGTGGAAGCGATCATGCGCGTTAGGCGCTTGGCAGAGGAAGTAGTCTCGCGGGGTGGGGTGGTGGTGGCGGTGTCTCTCGACATCGCCAACGCCTTCAACACCCTACCCTGGAGCTGCGTTAGGGAGGCGCTCGCATATCACGGAGTGCCTCCTTACCTCCGCCGCATTGTCGAGGCATACCTATCCGAGAGGGCCATAGTTTACCCGAGCTGGCTAGGGCCAGGGCGGCGAGAAGTGTCGTGCGGTGTTCCGCAGGGGCCTAGGGCCACTCCTGTGGAACATCGGATACGACTGGGTGCTGCGCGGTTCGTTGCTCGAGGGTGTCAGCATAACGTGTTATGCTGACGACACCCTCGTTATGGCGCGGGGAGCAACGCACCGAAGTGCGGCACTAAAGGCCACGGCAGGGGTTGCTCCAGTCGTGGGTCGAATACGGCGGCTGGGACTCGAGGTGGCTCTCCACAAATCCGAGGCTATGTGTTTCCACGGGCCTCGGAGGGGGCCACCTGCGGGAACCAGCATAACCGTAGGGGGCGTAAGCATCGGCATCGAGCCCACAATGAAGTACCTTGGGCTCGTACTCGATAGCCGATGGGACTTCGGACCTCATCTCCGAAGTCTGGACCCGAAACTGAGGGGGGCTGCAGCCGCGCTATCGCGGCTGATGCCTAACGTTAAGGGACCCAACGCCCCCACTAGGAGACTGTACCTGGGGATCGTGCGAAGCATGGCCCTGTACGGGGCCCTAGTATGGGCGGAGACTCTGGCGGCCCGCAACGTGGCTGTATTAAACAGTCCGTTAAAAGCGATGGCCGTCAGAGTCATCAGGGGGTATCGCACGATCTCCGTCGAGGCGGCATGTCTCCTAGCCGGGACCCCTCAATGGGACCTGGAAGCGAGAGCCCTTGCGCTGCTGTACCAGTGGCGCAAGGAGGCGCTGGAGCGGGGCCATAGGCCGGAGCCCCGAGAAATCAGGGGTTCCTGCTCCGCCAGGAACTCATGGAGATATGGAGGGATCGACTTGAGTACCCAAGGTGGGGGGAATCCACCATTGCGGCGGTGAGACCGATCATGAAGGAGTGGTTGGAGAGGGACCATGGGGACCTCTCCTACCGGATGTGCCAGATGGTTACCGGACACGGGTGTTTCGGTAAGTATCTGTGGCGCATCCACCGGGAGACAACGCCGCAGTGCCAGCACTGCGAGGATCCTGCCTTGCGTGGGCGAGTCAACGCCGGGATCTCGTTGCGGTCCTGGGCGTGGACGTTCTCTCGTTGGAGACCATGGTGAGGGCCGTGGTCTCTGACGGTAGCAAGTGGCACGCCGCCGCCTCTTTCTGCGAGCAGGTAATGCGCGCGAAAGAGACGGCGGAGAGGGAGCGGGAGAGAATCCTGCCCCCCGAGTTTCGCAGTCTGCGGCGAGGACGCCGCAGACTCATCTACGTCCGGGACTACCGACCTCCATGATCGGGGCCTGAGGACGGCAGTTGGCCGACTCGCCGTCCTTACAGAAGCAGGCCGTGGCAGAGGCGTGTCGTGTGTGCCCTACACACGCCTGCCAACTCACCGAAGCGGGATAAAACCCGACCCCACCAGGCGAGGCCGCGGTGGCGGCCAAAGTCCGCCGGCAACCCTGGGGTTTTCCTTTCGAGGGCTTACCCGGGGTGCCCGGCAACGGACACTTGGGGAGGACACCGTGCGGTTTTAGTCGAGACACGACATAACCACCCCCGCTGGCCAGCGGGGGGGTATCCGCACGTAAAAAAAAAAGGGCCTCACTTTTTGTGAAATCAGTTTTTCCTCAAAATTTCACGTTCCATGAAAGATATTCGAACCGTTCTAATTTTATCCCATAGTTTACATGAATACATGTAAAAAAATAATATTAATTGCTTCACGAAATCTACCTGTGCGTTCCCCCTGCGGGAACGGTTTTTTTTTTTTTTTATTGTGCGGAAATCCCTTCGGATACCCCCCCGCCGATTAGCAGGGGCGGTTATGTCGGGCTTGAACCGACTAAAACCGCACGACGTCTCGGGTCTTCAGACGCCGGGTGTAAGGGGAATTACGTACCTAGGGCACGCCGTAGTAGCGGCGGTAAGACCCATCATGGAGGCCTGGCTAGAGAGGCGACACGGGAGCCTCTGGTACCGGCTGACGCAGGTGATCTCTGGGAAGGGGTGTTTCGGGGACCACCTGTGTCGGATCAGGAAGGAGCCAACGTCTGAGTTCCATCAATGTGATGCAGGCGAGGACTCAGGGCTGCACACGCTGCCGGAGTGCCCGGCGTGGGAGGTGCCGAGGCGGGCCCTCTTAGCAGCCCTCGGAGTGGGTGTCCTCTCGCTCGGCATCCTGCTCACAGCGATGGTGCGGAGCACGAGTGCGTGGGCTGCGGCTGCCTCCTTCTGCGAGGAAGTAATGCTCGAGAAGGAGGCGGCCGAGCGGGTGCGGGAGAGACTCAGGTCTCAGGACTTCCTGATCCAACACAGGTGGTCCCCGAAACACCCCTTCCCAGAGATCACCTGCGTCAGCCGGTACCAGAGGCTCCCGTGTCGCCTCTCTAGCCAGGCCTCCATGATGGGTCTTACCGTCGCTACTACGGCGTGCCCTAGGTACGTAATTCCCCTTACACCCGGCGTCTGAAGACCCGAGACGGCGTGCGGTTTTAGTCGGTTCAAACCCGACATAACCACCCCCGCTGTACGGCGGGGGGTATCCGAAGGGAATTCCGCACGAAAAAATAATAATTAAAAAGGTACATAATTCCCCTATTCTCATTTTAACATATATTATTGTAACCTACCTGTTTCACAAAGAAATCAATATGAATATTAATCCTATAGTTCGATTTTTCGACATGTATGTTTATTTTTTGATACCTAAGTATATTTACTTTGTATGAATTAAAAAAAGGAAGGTAACGTTCGCGTTGGTACCTTGCCATTTACAAAAGGTAACTAAAAACTGTCCACGTTGCATGACACGGACGGACATGTATCAGGACAGGGACATTTTCATGACGCGCTTAAAACAATTCAATTTCGGACTGCGCAGCAGCGGGAGAGAGATGGAGCTATGCACCCTGTATTGTATAACTCTATCGGTGACTGGCATCCCTTTGCCTTTCAGCCACCGCATCGATAGGCGGTTCACTGTTTATTCTATCTATCAAGCAATCTTTACACATAGTGAGTGTTTCACAGAGTTAAGTATTCTATAAATGCCATTATATTTTTAGTTTTATTTCATCCAGTCTAGTTTTTCGATTTTCTAATTACCTTTGTAATGTTAGCGAACGCTTCTCAGGTTTTTCCAGAATATTTTGTAAAATTTACATTCAATTATCGTCTTTGTTTCTCCTATGTATTCCGTTGTGAGAACTTAAACAGGTTTAAGCTGCATTTGCAATTTGAAAATATTAATTAAGTATTTTTATTTCTTTATTATTAAGAGTCACTGTCAAATTTATAATTTCGCGTAGGTACACTTGTGATGGGGTGCGACTGGTTGGATCACCTCCAAGTTTGGTGCACCCTGGGCAACGTGGGCGATGACGCATCATTGATTGCTCCTCTGGAGTTGCTGCCGTCAACGTCAACGGCCAAGAGTCTGACCAACCGGCCCTTTTCAGGGCCAGCTGACCCCATTGCACGAGGGGGTCGGGGCATGGCGGGCCTGCAAGGCCCGCGGGGAGGGGTGGTCGCTCCAGGTACCCCTCTGCTGTTATCAGAGGACACTGCGAATGGCCCAGGGTCAGTCGGAGTGCGAGGGATATGCTCTATGGGTAACCTTACACCCCTGTCTGTAGACCCGAGACGTCGTGCGGTTTTAGTCGGTTCAAGCCCGACATAACCGCCCCTGCTGATCGGCGGGGGGGTATCCGAAGGGATTGCCGCACAATAAAAAAAAAAAAAAACCGTTCCCGCAGGGGGAACGCACAGGTAGATTTCGTGAAGCAATTAATATTATTTTTTAACATGTTTAATTTTTTTTCTCGAAAACGGTAACTTTTAGCGAAAAACTTTTCAGATATTTATTTTAGACTTAAAAATGGCCTATCGATTAAAAAAATTTCCGACAGAAAGAGTGTTCACCGGTTAGAAGTTATAATTTTTTTCCCGAAAAATGTTGGTTTTTCCCCCCTCCACTTTTAGTTAAAGTTTTAATCCTTACGTTCCCTACGTTCTTCTAAATGCATGCAACAAACAGGCTGAATTAAAAGAACACTTTCTGGGATTTTTTCCTATTACAGACACTACTAGTCAGGGCTTAACTCAATTTTTGTTAGATTCATTAGTGTCCAACGATATTGACATACAAGATATGCGTGGTCAAGGTTATGATAATGGTGCAAACATGAAGGAGGAAAAAATAGGTCTACAAAAACGAATTTTAGATTTAATGATTAATGATGAGATTTAATGTACCTACCTTGTGCGGCACACAACTTGAATTTGATAGTGAATGATGCTGCCAAAAGCTCATTAGAAATCGTAAAGTTCTTTTCAATTGTGCAAGAAATTTACGTTTTCTTTTCTGAGTCAGTAGCGCGTTGGCAAATACTTCTAAAAGAAGTGCCAACTTTAAGTTTAAAACCACTCTCAAATACTCGATGGAAGAGCAGACTTGAAGCAGTTAGAGTACCACGTTTTAACCTGGAAAAAGTGTATGATGCCTTGTTTACCATATATTCCGATAAAAACAAAGATGCGGAGTCGAGAAATATGGCAAATTCATTATTAGCAAAAATTAAGTCATTTAAAATTCATTTTCTCTCTGCTTATTTGGTTTGAAATTTTAAGCAAGATAAATGTAGTTCGCAAGGCTCTTCACAAATCGGACGTCGTATTGTCAGAAGCGTCAAAAATGATTGATCAAGCAAAAATAAGTTTGTCTGAATTCCGTAAGGAGACCGCTTTTGAGGAGCTCCTTAATGACGCGAAAACTGTAGCGAAGAAGTCGAAGCAATACCAGAATTTTCCGCACCTGCCCGCCCTCGCACTCGTAGAAGGTTTTTTAATTACGAGGCGGAGGATGAACCGATAACAGACGCGAAAACACATTTTAAAGTAAATACCGTAGTACCGTACCGTAAAAAAGTAGATACCGTAATAACCAAGTTCGACGGACAGTTCGAATTTTTAAATCAAAATAATGTAATTTTTTCATTTCTTCAGAACTTAAAAAAACTGGAAGGATTTGGACTGAGATATTAAAAAAGAGCATTGTACTAATTTAGAAAATAAACTGTGTCATGCTGGCTCTTCAGATGTGGAGAATTTCGAGCTCTGTAATGAAATCGAATTATTACCGATTTTTATTGATGATTCTACTACACCGTTGGATATTTTAAATTATTTGTTTATGCATAAATTAATTTCAGTGTTACCTCACATTGCCAGTCACTGTAGCACATAGCGAAAGATCATTTTCAAAACTACAAATAATTAAAAACTATTTCAGATCAACATTGTCGCAAAGTAGGTTGACAAATTTATCGTTAATGAGTATTGAACACGAAATCAAAATTGAAATTAGTGCCATCGTTAAAGATTTTGCTAGCGCAAAAGCTCGAAAGGTAACTTTTATATTTATCTCTATAATGCGCCCAAAAACTGTAGATAGAACTATAAAACCAGCATTATGGATGGCAATTTCAGACGAAGCATGTATAGTATAGTAATAGTGCTTTTCTCAAAAAATGAACCATGAAAGTAAATAGAAAATATATGCCTTAATTTCATCGTAATTTATATTTTAACAAAGACTATTTTCCCGTACTATCAGCATAAAAAGAGGTTTGTAATAGTTAAATTGAAGAAGAAAATTCCAAAATAATGTCAGCAGGAACATTTATTACCCTGTTACGCATTCTCCTTTCTATTGTGGAATGCATCGACCTCCATCTGTGTATGACCGACTTCTAAATATTTCTGCTCTATGGTTATACTGTTTTTAATGGCAAGATTTAGTAGGGTATTTGACATAGTCACATTACGGTTTTGGTACCCACAGCCATCAGAATAAATAAGAATTCGTAAATCTGTTCTATCTTCCACTTTAGACAGAATTTTTTCTTCGATAAAGTATGTCCAAATAGAAGCAAATTCATCCGCATTAAGTCCTCCTTCTGTTTCGTTCCATACGAAACAATAGCCAGCTTTGCTGATGTTATCATAAAAGCACAGATTATGAACTTAAAGCTTAGGTTTGTAGTACAATGTGCTGACGTTTGATTTAGGTACCATTAGAACTGCTTGTAGATCTACTGTAAAAACGAAATTATTATTTTCCTTATCTTTCTGTTTTTCCTTTCTAGCTTCTTCTTTTTTGATTACATGCAATTGGCAATCATTTTCTACCATAGTTCCACATTTATATCTAGTACATATTTCACATTCATCTTTTTTAGGCCGATATAATGAAATATTTCTGGATGACAAGCCTTCAAAGAATACTTTCTTTTTTCGATAGCGGTTGTACATTATTGCGCGATTTGCACCAGTCAGTTACATAAAACTTATATAAGTCCGTTTTAGTTTTCCAGTCGGGTTGGAGGCATTTTTTAGACGACGAAGCGCGACAGTAATGAGATTCCATCGTAGGCAGGGATTCAAAGAATTCGTCCATCACTGTTTGTCTATTTGCAAAAGGATCAGCTCTATTATGAGTAACTCTGAGCTGGCTAGGTATGCAATCATTTTTCATCTTTCCTTTCCACGCTAGTACAGTCATTCTTCCAATGCCCAAAGTATTTCAAATACATTGTTTTGCATACTCTTACATAATAATCATCAGAAGTTTTTAAATAATACTGGAACGACTGTGTTTTTCTAGAATTATCAGAAATTTTGTGATCCCTTTGACGTTTTATTGGAACTGAATGAACAGTATCATTAACAAATATTTTCTTTTGTCCCCATGTATATTTTTTCCAAAATTGGTTGAATATGAGTGTTCTCTCTTCATCTTTTATACTGGTACACTTAATTAAACCGGATTTGCTGCATTTACATCTATTTTTTAACTGTTTCGGCTCCCTGACTGCTTCGTAAACCCAATTAGTTTTTTTTTTATTTTTCCTTAATATTGAGAGCCCTTTTCACGCAATTTTTTTTTTTTAACTGCATTGCTTTTGAATTGCTATAAGAGCGTCGTGGTATGGCCCCAGATCGAAGTCTATGGTCATTACCGATGATCTGAATCTGACATTATGTCATATCGAATTTTCTAGTATATATATAATAATCTATGTATCGAATCGGCTTGCACCGACTAAAACCGCACGCCGTCTCGGGACTTAAGACGCCGGGGTGTAAGGTTACCCATAGAGCATATCCCTCGCACCACGACTGACCCTGGGCCATCTACGGTTTTGAGATGGCCCCCTTACTTGCTCTCCACTGTGCCATCTGCTAATCAGAAGGACACGTGGAAAGCTTCCGAACAGCCCTCAACAGGGCCGTCCTCGCCTCGGTCGGAGTTGGCCGTAGGCGGCAGCGTCTCTCCCACCCTAGGAGAGAGGCGCTGGCGCTGCCGTCTCCGTTGCCCAGGGTGCACCGCGTGGAGGTCCCCAACCAAGCACCCCTGATGAAAATGTACCTAAAAGTAAGGAAAACGCATCTGAAACGTTGCTTCCAATATCAACTACACAGACTTTTCCCGCAATGTCGAAGACACCAGAAAAATCGATAGAGATTTCAGGTCCATCTGTTGGATTCCATCTACGTCAAGATCTTATACATCGGTTTTTAAAGTATCTCCATTACCTCACGTTGAATCCAGACAAAGATTCACCAGAAAGAAGAAAAGTTCGGATATACATATAATTAGTGGTTCTCCATATAAACAGGCGTTGGAGAATGAGATACAAGACAAGAATAAACCGAGAAAAGTTAAATTGGATGCACTAGATATGGCGAAAAATATAAATCCAAAGAAAGGTAGATATAAAGCCGAAACCAAAAAGACAACTGATATAAAATACCAAAGAAGACGACAAATACCAAACCAAAGAAAACGTCAAAAATAAATAAAAAAACTTTTTAAAAACCACGTTTTCCTTCCGAACTAACAAGAAGAAAATAAATTTCTCAATCACTAAAAAACGTGGGGCGGGCGCTGTGAAATTTTTAAATTATAGAATATCTAAGGAAAACGATACATTAAAGGATTAAAGTGCCCACCCCACGTTTTTTAATGATTGAGAATTTATTTTCTTCTTGTTAGTTCGGAAGGAAAACGTGGTTTTTAAAAAGTTTTATTTATTTATTTTATTTCTTTTATTTTTATTTCTGATGATTAAATATGAAAATGTAAGGTGGCATTAGCCTACATAAAAAAATTCAGAGCTTTAGGGTGATCAGAAGTTGTCGAAAATTAAGTGTCAATTTTTGGCTTCAGAGGGAAAGAAACACAGAAACAGAAACACAGACACGAAGTGAAACTAATAAAAACGTGGTAATAAAAGCTAAACCAAATATGACATATAACTGCGGAGGATGTCACGAATTATACATACTTAGATGAAGAGGAAGAAGATTGGATTGAGTGTTCGACGTGTAAAACTTAGTGGCATGAGATATGCACCATCTATTTATTCAACCGTTTATCGGTATGTGAACTTTTGTCGACCCTCCTGCGTATTCTTACAGGTACACACGGAATTACCTATAACGATATACATATATGCGTTATAAGTCTATGCTTATACACTTATGTGTCTAAAAGTTCGCGATTACCATTTTGTGATTTTTACCTAATTACTCAAAATTATATTATGTACGATAAAAAGTTGTTCCTCAAAATTGAATTAAGTATGTTATAAGATAGCCTTTCGATTAAAACAATAACTGATTAGAAATATTATTATACCTATTTGTTTTCTTTAACCTTGTGAATCTTTAACGACCATATACCCCTTACAGGTGGTTTGGTCTGAATGTCAAAATGTACTGATCTACATAAAGTACGTATTTCAAAAAGAACTTTTCCCAAAATGACTGATTTTCTATAGGTCTTCAACCACCTTACCCTACTTGCCTACATGCCCATGTAACCTATCTACGAAAATCTAGGTGACATAAATACGTGTCGTTAAGTTTACCTAACTGCTAAAAAACCTTTTTTATTATTATACCTTTACTATACCTATCTATATATATATATATTTATCTATACATATAATAAAATCGTAACGAGGTGAAAACTGTACATTGAATATTTTTCAAAAAAAATAATTGGTGTGCGTTCTAGGAGCGATACTGATGCCGAAAATGCTGTTATTAGAATGTTTGTCTGTTTGTCTGCTTTTAATTATCGATGTCCGAGCATCACTTAAAAACCGCTGCACAGATTTGGCTGAAAATTCGCATGAACATTCTTCTGGGACATGGTCATAAACTGCGCTATATATCATCACGCTATTATAGGCATGATAGGATCAGTAGAGAAAAATCGGTCTTAACTGTTATTGATGACAACTTATTTATTACAAGGTAGATCTTTACGAAACTCCACAGATTTACTTTACACACCTTTAAAAGATTGTTGATTAGTTAAAGAGACAAAATGTGTATACATTTCATAATGAATATGTACACGCTATTATATTGAGGAATCGAGCCGAATTGATTTCGATGTTACAACATATTTCTCTATCTATTTCGAACAAATTGTCAATGTAAGACGACACCTCATCTGGCCCATTGAATAAAATAACTTAATATTAGGTCCTCACATATGAAATTGGCGTTTTGTCGTACCTACTGGCCACTTTGATCTCAAATATCTCCTCTTTAGTTAGGAATTCCAATTTCAAATTCATACAGCTATTTACTCATGTGTTTGTGTTTTGAAAACCATAAGCAGACAAGCTCACGGCCCACCTGATGAGAAGCGGTCACCGTGGCCTATGGACGTGTGCAACACCAGGGGCGTCACACTCGCGCTGCCGACCCTAAAAAAAAGAAATTGCAAAGCAGTAATAGCCTTTAGTCTTCCGGGAAGACCAAAGGCTACTCCCGCCTCTCCCTCCTTTTTTAGTTTTTGTGCTGTCAGAAGGAAGACTCTTCCCTCTGACAGCACAAAAACTCTTAATGAGCTCTGGCTACCCTACTCACCGCCGGGAACACAACACGAGGTTATTATGGCCGCGGTATTCTGTAGGGCGGAGGTACTTCCCCAGTCGGACTGCTCAGTTGGACGGGAATACCTCTTTTGGTTTTTTCTTTTCGTCACTCAGTTTACAAAATGGAAAACTTGTAATATCGCGTTATTTACGAGTACGAGTTCCATCGTGGCACCAGTGCTGCAGAAACGGCTCGAATGATTAATGATGTGTATGGCGGCGGTGTCGTAAAAGAAACCACAGTGCATTTTCGGTTCCAACGTTTTCGTTCTGGAAATTTCGACCTGAGAACAAGCCCCGTGGACGGCCGGAGACCAAAGTTGTTAATGAAGAATTGAAGGCTATTGTGGAAGCGGATCCATCGCAAAAAACGTCCGAGTTAGCTGCAGGCTGCGGTGTTAGTGATAAAACTGTTTTAATCCACTTGAAGCAAATTGGGACGGTGAAACAGCTTGAAAGGAGTGCAGCAAACCGACAAACGCGCGTCGACTACTGCGTTACATTACTCAACCGGCACAATAATGAAGGTATTTTAAATCGAATCATTCATCACCTGTGATGAAAATTGGATCCTGTACGATAATTGAAAACGGTCATCGCAATGGCTGAACCCTGGCGAACCAGCCAAAGCCAGCCCCAAGCGAAAATTGGCGCAAAAAAAATTACTTGTGAGCGTTTGGTGGACTAGTGCCGGTGTCGTACACTACAGCTTTCTTAAATCTGGCCAGATGATTACGGCGAATGTCTATTGTCAGCATCTGCAAACCAAGATGGAAAAGCTAGCTGCTAAACAACCGACGCTAGTCAATCACTCTAGGCTACTGCGGCTTCAGGACAACGCTGGACCACACACTGCACAACAGACGGCTACCAAATTACAGGAGCTTCATTTGGAATGTCTAAGACATCCACCGTACTCCCCGGACCTTGCTTCAACAGATTACCATATTTTTTTTCGAAATTTGGATAACTTTCTGCAAGGGAAAAAATTCAACTCCGATGGGGCAGTCCAAAGCGCCTTCAAAGATTTTATTGATTCCTGTCCGAATGGTTTTTTTAGTAAAGGGATCAATGAACTACCTATGAGATGGCAAAAGTGCATAGATAGCAATCTAAATATATATAACTCAAAGGTGACTGACTGACTGACATAGTGATCTATCAACGCACAGCCCAAACCACTGGACGGATCGGGCTGAAATTAGGCATGCAGGTAGATGTTATGACATAGCTACTATGACGTATATTTAGATTTTGGCTGTTCTTTTCTTGGCATATTTTGGATTGCATTTGTTTTGTTTCGGTTTAGTAGTTTTGGTTATAGACTCTGCTTTGTATTTGGCATGTTTTGTTTTCGTTTGGTTTAAGTATAGGTTTTGTCGGTTAGACTTTTTTTAAATGGCTAAAGAAAATCTGAACGTTAATGGAGAAGTTGAAGAACTATTGTTGGTGACGGTGTATGTTTGTTTCGTGCTCTCTCTTATTTAATGTACGGAACACAAGATAGAGCGATGGAGGTGCGTTCAGAAATTGTTAGATATGTGGTTAATGACTGGAGCAAGTTTTCAATTATGACCCACGACAGGAATGAGGTAACTACATAACATCTGACGAATATTTTGCTGATATGATGAAAAATGCTACTTATGGCGGGGTTTGTGAGTTAATAGCAGCAGGATTAATATTCCCATTTAAGTTTGAAGTTTATAGAAACGGTCTCATATATACGGAATCTGAATCTAACGACTATCCGGTAAGGCGATTACGATTCAGCCAAGATTTGTCCAGTGGGCCTTTTGATGCCTATCTTCCAATAGCAGCGCAGAAAATTACTCGGCGTCGTATGGAGGTAGCTGTAGAAGAACATGATTTTGGAATTGATACACCTTCGCAACTTAAAGTTGATAAGGGTCGTCAAGAGGTACCTGTTTTAGAGCGTAAACATTCAAACATTAATAAAAAGTTTATTGTCCCAATCTGAGTATGTGACATTAATAGAAAAAAAGAAAACAAATTTGGGGCAAGGTTTACTAATTACACACGAAAAAATCAAATAAAAAAGGCACAAAAAAATATGGACAGACTCTAACTGAATCCCACCGTAAGGCTGTGTCTGAATATAAGAAAAGAAACCTGATGTACAGAGGCAAGCTGTCGCCACCTACCAGGCTGCACACCCTGAAAAACAAAGGCAAGCTGTCGCCACCTACCAGGCTGCACACCCTGCAAAAACACAGGCAATCTGTCGCCACCTACCAGGCTGCAAACCCTGAAAAACATAGGCAATCTGATGCACTATATCAGGCCAGGAATACCGATGCATATAGTGATTCAGTCACGGTATAGAGAAAATACAATTCAGCGTGTATGGAGAAGCAAGTTGCTTTCGGGTTTGGCGTATGACCCAGATATTGCTTATGGAACTGACTGCAGTGTAGTCTTAGGTTCTATGACGTAGAAGTGTCAGTGGTGTAACGCCTTGAAATGGAAAGATGAGACACCTGGCATGTGTTGTAGCGCCGGTAAAGTGCAACTTGAGCCGTTTAAACAACTGCCTGAACCACTTTACAGTCTGGTTAATGATTTACACCCAAATCATGTACCTACACTTCATGAATAATATCCGAAAATATAATGCCTGTTTTCAAATGACTTCCTTTGGTGGAAAACAAATAAAAGAAGGCGGTTTTTCACCAACTTTTAAAGTTCAAGGACAAGTCTATCATTTAATTGGAAGTATATTACCGGAACCTGGGCAGGAGGCACAGTTTCTGCAAATTTATTTCGTCGGTGAAGATGATAGAGAAGCTAATATTCGATGTTCTAAATTTCCTGATTTGAGACCACATTTAATCAAACAATTACAGCTTATGTTACATGAGGTGAACCCATAGGTACATAAAAGATCTAAAAACAGCCATTGATAAAATATCGCCTTCAGAGTCATTCAACGTCGTAATACATGCAGATAAAAAACCACAAAGAGAACACAGAGGCAGATTTAATGCACCAACGGCAAATGAAGTGGCTGTTGTATTGGTAGATCAGCATTTTGACCGAAGAGACATTATCCTCGAAAGCCGAAGTAACTCACTTCAGCGTATCAGTGAGATACATCGAGCTTAATATGACGCACTGCAGTACCCGTTGATGTTTTGCTGGGGGGATGATGGCTATTCAATCAACATACCACAATGCGATCCCACAACTAAGTTGCCCTTGAAAAAACCAATAGGTAGATCGATTTCATCGAAATCTACCTAAAAAACAGTCTCGGCCTGCTGTAAATTTTTTGATTAAATAAATATATTTTATTTAAAAAAATCGACTTTATTTTCCTCCCTTACAAAACGCCAATTTCATGTGTAAGGACCTAATACTTACGTGTTAGTATCGAGACTGCAGAATTAAGCATAACTTGATCTATTCCGAACTTAACGCGTACGAAGTCGCGGGCAATAGCTAGTACCTATTTAATACAAGCACAATCTTAATTCAAGTCTCATTATAGTTAGATGTTTTGTTCTGTCATTAAAACCTATTTAAGGAATTAACTGTTATTAACATCAATCAATCAGGATAATTGGAATAATTAGCATATTGCCGTCCACTAGGTACTGGACATACGCCTCTCCCAATTGATCATTTAACTTGAATTGTGGAAATAACCGTATCGAAATAGGTACACAACACAACACGGGGTATCCTAGTGTGGAGATCAGTGCCATAATTTTTTAAGATACACATGTAGTATTTCAATAAATTTATTATTATTCCCATTTAAGTACTTCACGACTCCCCCCTGGCCCCTAGTTTGGGAGAGGCGGCAAGATAACCCCGGCGAGGTATTACGTAACATTTTTACGTCTTCTGTAAATTGGAAAATTATTATGTTTTGGAATTAATCAAATCGCTATTATAGGTATCTACTTATTTGTTAAATCTCTGAAACAAAAAATAAGTGATAAAATTTGTATTAAAAATAACAAAAAAATATCAAAAATAATTAAAAATGTCTAATTTCTTTTTACGTTGCAGTTTGTGTTTCAAATATGGATTATATTAGCGGCTGGTGCAAAAGTGAGAGAAGATTGGATGGGTCGACAGTTATCGTAACCGGTTGCAACACGGGAATCGGAAAAGAAACTGCGTTGGATCTTTATAAAAGAGGTGAGGTAAGCATTAGTCTTCTTCATCCGAGCGAACGCCAATCCTGGTTGCATTCCAAGCTTGCACTTTGGAGCCCGGAGTCCGCTCTTCTATTTGTCCTTTGCATAATTTGGTTAGGTTGGCTTTTATAGGTGCGACAGCCGTTGTCCCCCCCGCTTCGAAGGGAAGCCTGCGTCAGAGCGCCAAAACCTCGTCTGTTAATCAATATAAATGTACCGGTTTGCAGATGCGTTTTGCTTGGGCTGCAAAGAACTTAGTGGGGGCGGCTCCATACACAGTGAGCACTATTTAGTATACAATGTGTTGATTTGCATTTGCGCATCATTCACAGGGGAGACTATGCTACTTATAGTCGTCAAAAGTCATTTAAAAAAAAAAGATTTTTAAAAATCATTTCTTTTTCGCTGTCGTTTCGTAAGCGTGACGTAGATAGACACTCCTATGGGTTTATGAATAGAAATTAGGTATGTAGGTACTCATAATATACTAACTAGATCCTTGAGTAACGAAACTGCCAAGCCATAATTTTTTGACTAACGTGTAGAATTTGTAGAGAACTTTAAACTAGAATTGTCGCAGAACACTATACCTACGTTATTATGAGATTTAGGATGAGATGAGCGTTAGGTTAGGGCTTGCAGAGTTAGAAGCTTGGCTCTTCATAGGATCTGATAACTTTTTTACAGTATAAGCATAGGCTCGTCTTGGCATCATTTAACATTAAACCTGTTTATGGTGAGATTTGATTTCTTTTTGTAAGTTACTTAAATAATTGTCGTAGTAGTTTTAAATATTATGTGTTCCGTACCTTTTCTTTTATTTGTGCGGAAATCCCTTCGGATACCCCCCGCCGGCCAGCGGGGGCGGTTATGTCGGGCTTGAACCGACAAAAACCGCACGCCGTCTCGGGTCTACAGACACCGCGGTGTCTGTAGACCCGCGGGGTGTAAGGTTACCCATAGAGCAT
Source organism: Cybosia mesomella (assembly GCA_946251805.1). Lineage (NCBI taxonomy): Eukaryota > Metazoa > Arthropoda > Insecta > Lepidoptera > Erebidae > Cybosia > Cybosia mesomella. The sequence continues at coordinate 27,682,785 of OX276390.1, forward strand.
ATCCCTCGCACTCCGACTGACCCTGTGCAATTCGCAGTGTCCCCTCTGATAGCAGCAGAGGGGTACATGGAGCGACCAGCCCCGCGGGCCTTGCAGTCCCGCCATACCCCGACCCCCTCGTGCAATGGGGTCAGCTGGCCCTGAAAAGGGCCGGTTGGTCAGACTCTTGGCCGTTGACGATGACGCCAGCTACTCCAGAGGAGCAATCAATGATGCGTCATCGCCTAAGTTGCCCAGGGTGCACCAAACTTGGAGGTGATCTAACCAGTCGCACCCCTATGTGTTCCGTACCTCAATACAAAATAAACATTCTACGACATTCTACACAACGCTATCGAGACGCAAAGTATCTATAGCATAGCAAAGTATTTTATGCACATTTAACCAATATTCTAAGTTCTAATTTTTATGTTCCTAGCTTTAAAATTGCGAAAGTTCCATACAAACTTTCAACCTCCTAAGTATATAAAGGACTGTAAAATATCATAAAAAGGGGGTAAAATGTTCTGATTTCTTAATTTTTATGTTATCTGTGTGCTAATCCTAGCTCACATACCAAATTTCAGCTTTCTACGACATCAAGAAGTAGGTAGCTACTCTAACAGTGGGCACGGTAAGGCTCATCATGGAGGATTGGCTAGAGAGGCGACACGGAAGCCTCTCGTACCGACTGACGCAGGTGATCTCCGGGAAGGGGTGCTTCGGAGACCACCTGCATCGGATCAGGAAGGAGCCAACGCCTGAGTGCCATCACTGCGACGCAAGCGAGGACTCAGGGCTGCACACGCTGGCGGCCTGCCCGGCGTGGGAGGCGCCGAGGCGTGACCTCGTGGCAGCTATCGGGGTGGGAGTCCTCTCGCTCGGCAGCATGATTGCGGCAATGGCTCGGCGGGCCGGGAGAGATTTAGAACTCTCCCGGCCCGCCGAGCCCGTAACTTGCTCGCCGCGCGTCGCTTAACAACCTCCGTCCTCCATGAGCGCAGGCCTAGGGGTGGCAGGTAAGGCCGCCTGTCACCCCAGCAGAAGCAGGCCGGGACGGTGGGGCGACTAGCGCCCCTCCCCCAAACCGAGGCAAGACGGAGACACCGTGGTTCCCAAACCCGAGGGGGCCATCTCGAAACCGGAGATGGCCCAGGGTCAGTCGGGGTGCGAGGGATATGCTCTATGGGTAACCTTACACCCCGGCGTCTTAAGTCCCGAGACGGCGTGCGGTTTTAGTCGGTTCAAGTCCGACATAACCGCCCCCGCTGGCCGGCATGGGGTTATCCAAAGGGATTTCCGCACGAAAAAAAAAAAGGTACTCTAACAGTTTTGATGATTAGTCAGTGAGTGAGTGAGTGACGAAAACTGCGTATTTTAGACATTAATAATCTCCAAAGTATGATAGACATGCATTTGAAACTTGGTATATTTAATAACTACTCAGTTTACTGTCTAGACTGTATTTACAAGGGTACAAAAAGACGGTGAAACGCTTCCAGAAAAGGTAGGTAGCGCCCTGCGCTCTACTGTCTCGTCTTGTACTTTCGTACCCCCAGATGAGCCCAAGCGCGATAGTTTTAGTTTAGCAGTTCCTATGGCCACCTTCCTACTCCATCATCACACCAGCTCCATGGTACCATGTTAATGCATTGTCATCCAAACTAAACGTGTATTCATCATTTGCAACATTTCATCTCAATCGGCTGAGGATAACTGCTTCAAACACAATTGCAAGATTTGACCCGCACTAACACCACACATACAGAGCAAGTTAAAATAAAAGTTTGTTAAAACCATTTATTAGTAACCGAAATTACTAATATTCCCCTTAACCCCTCCAGCTAAGCTAAATTGCTTGTGTTAGGAGTGGGTTCACGTCGGTAGTGTAATGGCCAGGATACGAACCCGGGACCTCTCGATCGTAAGGTCGACTCCTTAACCACTAAGCTACCGACGCTTAATAATAATCTTATAACATTCAATGTACTAGTGATTAAATTCGATAGAGTAAGTGCTGTAAATAACATGGAAATGCAGCTCGAAAATGGGCGATTTTATATTTGAATCCTTTTTTGAACATGACATTAGACGACTAAAATAGCTCGAACCCCCTGTGAATGATGCGCAAATGCAAATCAACACATTGTATACCTATGTATCATACTTATCACTTAGAGTTACCTTATAAGCACAGATTGCATAAAATTATAATTTTATGCAATCTGTGCTTATATACATATTTGTCACTTAATTTTTTAGGCGCTCGGGTAATAATGGCTTGCCGAAACATGGAAGCGGCTGAAATTGCAAAGCAAGAAATAGAACAGCTAACAAAGTCTGACGAGGCTACAGGTGAACTAGTCGTGGAAAAGTTAGACCTCTGCAGTATACGTAGCGTGCGCGAGTTCGTGGCTCGCGTGACGTCATCGGAACGGCGTCTGACGGTATTAGTATGCAACGCGGGCGTGATGATGTGCCCTGAAGGGCGAACGGAGGACGGTTTCGAGACGCATGTAGGTTCTAATCATCTCGCGCACGCACTGCTGACGTTACTGCTGCTGCCCACGCTGATTGCAGGAGCGCCCGCTAGAGTTGTTTTCATTTCATCATTAGTTCATGAACGTAAGTTTGTTTTTAAAAAAACGTTTTCACCAAATTCGTACTTACGGGTCACGGAGTAGGTACGTAAAAAGGGCGAAAACGTTGTAAGGAAATTAACTTTTGCCATATTTATTATTTATCATGCACGAATATATGACTATTAACATAATAAACATAAACTCACGCCTATATCCCCGAAGGGGTAGGCAGAGGTGCTAGCACCCACATTTTGCCAGTTTATGTTTAGGTCCCAATGTAATAGGTGGCGAGCCTATTGCCATTAACCGGGCACTTATAAGCCTGTGATAAATACACACATAACTTCGAAAAGCATCGAAAAGTCATTGGTGTGTGCCATGGTAAAACCTGGGATCGAACCCGAGACCTCGTCTCAGCAGTCCATTACCCATACCACTAGGCTACCGCGAAAATTACAGTTGCTTAAAATAGATGCTAATTAAAATTCTATCATCATCATCTAAGGACTTTTACCTGGATAGCAATAATATTACATGTCCTACCAATGACCAATGACCTTTTTTTTTTTCGTGCGGAAATCCCTTCGGATACCCCCCTGCCGGCCAGCGGGGGCGGTTATGTCGGGCTTGCACCGACTAAAACCGCACGCCGTCTCGGGTCTTAAGACGCCGGAGTGTAAGGTTACCCATAGAGCATATCCCTCGCACCCCGACTGACCCTGGGCCATCTCCGGTTTCGAGATGGCCCCCTTACTTGCTCTCCACTGTGCCATCTGCTAATCAGAGGGACACGTGGAAAGCTTCCGAACAGCCCTCAACAGGGCCGTCCTCGCCTCGGTCGGAGTTGGCCGTAGGCGGCAGCGTCTCTCCCACCCTAGGAGAGAGGCGCTGCCGTCTCCGTTGCCCAGGGTGCACCGCGTGGAGGTCCCCAACCAAGCACCAATGACCAATGACCTGTAGTTTATTAAGCAAAAATACTTATTAACCTTGGCAGGGTCACCCAAACCAGTGTTGATAATTCCTCGCAACTCCCCCAAACCACAGATTAATAAATAGTTACTAACGTAACCCAAACCCAATAAACTGTGCGACTGAGATAAAATCAACTTAGAAACACTTTCATCAAATATGTAAAAACAAAACATGAATGTTTAAAAATGTTTTAGTGTTCAGCTACTTTTGTTATTGTCTGTACCTAATTACCTATAACTATTGATTTTCAGAACACGAATTGGACTTAGACGACCTTAATTTCGAGCGGAAGCCGTACAACGCATTCAAGGCTTATTGCAGCAGTAAGGCGGCGAATATACTGTTTACTAGAGCACTGGCTGATAAGCTAAAGGTATGGAGTAGGTAATAAATGGTGTAACAAAATCGTCGGTAGTGGTCAAGAAGTCGAAGTCGAAGTCGTTACGCTCGAAAGGTCTTGTCTTCGATATGTTTGAATCCTGGCTATTTAGCTTTTTTTTACGTGCGGAAATCTCTTCGGATACCCCCCCGCCGGCCAGCGGGGGTGGTTATGTCGTGAACCGACTAAAACCGTGCGGTTTTAGGTGTCCTCCCCAAATGTCCGTTGCCGGGCACCCCGGGTAAGCCCTCGAAAGGATAACTTTGGCCGCCACCGCGGACTCGCCTGGTGGGGTCGGGTTTTATCCCGCGTCGGTGATTTGGCAGGCGTGTGTGGGCACACACGACACGCCTCCGCCATGGCCTGCTTCTGTAAGGTCAGCGAGTCGGCCAACTGCCGTCCTCAGGCCCCGATCATGGAGGTCGGTAGTCCCGGGCGTAGATGAGACTGCGAAACTCGAGGGGCAGGGTTCTCTCCCGCTCCCTCTCCGCCGTCTCTTTCGCGCGCATTACCTGCTCGCAGAAAGAGGCAGCGGCGTGCCACTTGCTCCCGTCGGAGACCACGGCCGTCACCATGGTCTCCAACGAGAGAACGTCCACGCCCAGGACCGCAACGAGATCCCGGCGTTTACTCGCCCACGCAGGGCACTCCACCAACGTGTGGAGCGCCGTGTCTTCGCCAGGATCCTCGCAGTGCTGGCACGGCGGAGTTGTCTCCCGGTGGATGCGCCACAGATACTTACCGAAACGCCCGTGTCCGGTAACCATCTGGCACATCCGGTAGGAGAGGTCCCCATGGTCCCTCTCCAAACACTCCTTCATGATCGGCCTCACCACCGAAATGGTGGATTCCCCCCACCTTGGGTGCTCAAGTCGCACCCTCCATGAGTTCCCGGCGGAGCTGGGATGGCTATTTAGCTTAGCTAGCAGGGTTAACGGGAATATTAGTAATTTCGATTACTAGTATCTACACTATCACTACACGTATCTATTAGGGAAACGCTCCCGAAAACCAGGACAGGCGATAGTACTGAAGATAAAAAAATGTAAGGTCTAAATTTAAGAAAAAAAAAAGATTTTACATGTATTATTATATTAGCATCGTTCAAGCTCCATCGTGTTAGTATAGCTAAATGAAACAAAAACAAAAATTAGCATCACTTTGCCTAAAAAAAATGTATACCGCAATGAATATCGGTATGACGTCGCCGGTCGATGACCGCGCGCCGCACGCGCTATAGTTATCCAGGACCAAGCTGTTTGGCACCTGTATTTTTTGCCGCATCCTAAAGACTTGGAATTGTCTACCAACGCACGTGTTTCCTTCTTCCTACAATCCCGGGTACTTTAAGTAAGGCGTGAAAAGGCCGTCAGCTGAGGGACACTATTGTAGAATTATTGGATTTATTGGTATCGAGAATGGTGACCCTAATTTCTGAGATATCCTCTTTAGCTTACCATCAGGCGGGGAAGTTTCATCATGTCATTCTAGACGTCTTGTTGACGTGCCCTACATAAAATAATTGGAAAAAGTATTTCTTTAATTTGTATTCACCGAAACTGTTCTGAACTTTTTACAGGAGAACAACATCCATAATGTGACAACTTACAGCGTACATCCAGGTGTGATCCGCACAAATATTAGCCGACATTTTAACGAGACATATGCCTATGGTGCCAGGTTCATATTCAACTACGTTTTCGGTATCTTCATGAAATCGCCGACATGTGGCGCGCAGACAAGTATCTACTGCGCTGTCGACGAAGGGTGCGAGAATGAAAGCGGCCTTTACTATAGGTAACTTTGTTTTTTTTTGTTCGTGCGGAAATCCCCTTGGATACAATCTCTTATTCCTCCTTTCCATGATTTGGGAAATTTTGCCTTTAATTAGAGCGTCAGCTGTCTGACCCCCCAACGCTGTGAGAAAACTGCGCCAGAGCCTCGTCCGTCAATCAGCAGGTGTACCGGCTTGCAGGCGAGGTTGGCTTGGCCTCGAAGATCTTGGTGGGATCAGGCGGCTAGCAACGCGACAGCTATTGAAAAGGTTCGGTATACAATGAGCATTATCACTATGTAAATGGTTCGCATGACGTCATAGGTGGTGGGCAAAAAAACATAAAAAATCTTTACTTTTATGCCTTTGTTTCAGTGACTGTAAGGTAAAGATTCCATCAAAACAATGTCAAGATAGTTCTCAAGCTATCAAGTTATGGGACGAGACGATCAAGGCATTAAAATTGAATCTGAACAACTACAATCCATTTTTGGGTCAAAATCCCACTGATGCACATAGGGGTATTTCGCATTATTAGCCGGGCGAAAGCCTTTTTTGCCTTTACGTTTAAATACCAATTTAAATGTAAAGGCAAAAATTAATGCTTATAAGCGAGCCAGGTAGATACTGAACAATAGGCGACCCTTTCCGAGACCGTGCGCCTGCGACATCTGGCACCAAACCAGTCGAAACTTGATCGTTGTCCCAAGCGCACGCGTCAGTCATTGGCTACTTCGTAAAAACTTACTCTTCGATATCTCAGTGTATTTTTCAAGTGAATAAACTAACCAAAAAGCCTATGGATTCTCATAATACAGGTAATAACGGGTAATTTATTTATTGTAATTTACTAATCTTTACTACTTTTTATAAGATTCAAAATCAACTGATTAGTGTCTTGGTCTTTAAAGTTTGTTATTATTGAAATTTTTATTTTTCAAAGTGATTTAAGTTACAGGTACTTCCGAGTGTTTCCAGGTAACGATTTCTGCTTTAACGTATGACAAAAACTATTAATTGATATATAAGTATTTGACGAATTGAGTGCTCCTTTTTGCTTCTTTCGACAAACCTTAATTTTATCATCGTACGTATCATATAAAAAATAATTTTTATATTTTTAAACATTATAAACCTTTTCTTTCTTTTTTGTTTTAGGGTCACAATCGCCTGTTCAATAAAATGCAACAGCAAGAATTGCACACTTTCGACCAAAAACTCGGTACTTACGGTACAGTACCTACTTAGAAAATTATTTGCTATCTTCCAGCAACTTTAATGGAAGATCAATTAAAGAATTTAAAGCATGAAATATCCCTTTTTAAAAGTGATTTCAAGAAGAGTTGGTTGATGACAAATAGAATACTTCAAAGATTCATTACTGTTAATGCTACGTGGCTTCAAGGAACGTTCGAAATACCTTTTTTTTTTTTTTTTTTATCGTGCGGAAATCCCTTCGGATACCCCCCCACCGGCCAGCGGGGGTGGTTATGTCGGGCTTGCACCGACTAAAACCGCACGCCGTCTCGGGTCTTCAGACGCCGGGGTGTAAGGTTACCCATAGAGCATATCCCTCGCACCCCGGCTGACCCTGGGCCATCTCACCACTAACAGCATCGCTCATCCTGTCTCCTCTGAAAGCAGAGGAGTACGGAGAGCGATGTGTTCCCGCCACGTTGGGTATTGGCCGACGATCAATGCCAACCCTATGAAGGGGTGAAGGGGAAGCCATTGACCGCCGCCCAGGGTGTACCGGCCGCTCCGATTCCGTTCCCCCCGGACTGCAGCGGGATCGGAATCGGAGCGACACTCGAGGAGGTTACCCAACACACACCCCACGTTCGAAATACCTAATGTTTCGCTATCACTAAAGCGTCCCGGTCGCCCATCAAAATCTTTTGATGAACTCTCAAACAGGAACAAACGAAAGAAAACAAGTGAACTACGCTCAAATGTCAGTCAAGAAGTTTTAGTACATGTAGCTAAAACTAGTCTGGAGATGTCTGGCCATAGAAATGCATCCCGTTTACTGACAGAGGTCATAAAATCACCAAAACGAGCTAAAAACTACAAACAAGCATATTCAAAATGTTTACAAGCCAGTGACACAAAATTTATTCAACAACAGTCCATTTCAAGCTTTAGCAATGTTTGTAGAAGCAGATCTTTCTAGGACACAATACGAGGTCATCCGAAATTGCAATAAGAAATCATACCCTTAATACAAAAAAAAACTCAACTGTTATCCATCAAAATCTTCATTTACTGTAACAGAAACAATCGCAGAAGTTAATTTGCAAGACTTAGTGGATCATACAGTTACTAGGTTGCTGACGTATTTATTAGAATTATTAAGTACATTAACCGAGGAAGAACGTAGCTCATTAGTGTTAATTTACAACTGGGGCTGTGACGGTTCGCAACAGTTCCAATTCAAGCAGAAATTTCAGAATGAAGACTCCACTGATTCCAATATATTTCAAAGCTGTATGGTGCCACTGCAGTTGAAATGTAGAAATAAAAAAGTATGGCAAAATCCGACTCCCTCCTCGCCACGCTATTGTAGACCAATAAGGATAAGATTTGCAAAAGAATCCACTGACTTAACAAATGACGAAATCGAATTTATTCAGACGAAGAATCAAGACCTTACAGACAGAACATTTGTAAACGATGAATTATCAGCTAATGTGAATCACACCATGCTGTTTACAATGGTGGATGCGAAAGTGTGCAATTCTGCAACGCAAACAAGCTCTACAATGAGATGCTACATATGCGGAGCTACTTCCAAGCAATTCAACAATTTAAAAATCCAAATACCTGTTGATGTAGTAGCCTTGAATTTCGGGTTATCTAGCCTTCACGCTAGGATTCGCTTTTTTGAAAGCGTTCTACATCTTTCATACAAGATAACAATAAAAAAGTGGCAAGTGAGGTCCGATTCCGACAAAGACATAGTCAAGGAAAGAAAAACCCAAATACAACAAAGATTTAAAACCGAAACTGGTTTAATTGTAGATGTGCCGAAAGCAGGAATCGGCAACACTAATGATGGGAACACTAGTAGGCGATTTTTCAATGACCCACAGAAGGCAGCTGAAATTACCGGTATCCAATACAACTTCATATACCGATTAAAAATTATTTTAGAGGTGATATCAAGCGACTACAAGGTTTACTTGAAAAAATTTGCGGACTATTGTTGGAGTTGGGACACAGCAAAGGTCTACGTCTCGCTCTACGCCTGGCATCCGATGAGTCCAACTTTGCACATAATTTTAATGCATGGTGCTACAGTCATGGAACAGGCGCCTATCGGACTTTTATCGGAAGAGGCTGCTGAATCCAGGAATAAACATTACAGATCATATAGATATAACTTTGCGAGAAAGTTTTCAAGGATAGATTGCAACACTGATGTGTTAAATCGCCTTTTACTATCCTCGGATCCACTGCTCACAAGTTTACGGCCGAAACTGAAGAAAAAAATGCAATCTTTTTCTTAAGAAGCGGTTTCTATGTTGTTGCCTCCTTCTTTAGGCTCGGATTCGGATTCGGAATCTGAAACAGAAGAGCTCGAAGCAAGTTATGATGAATCTTGGCATTCTTCTTCGTCATAATTACAAAACAGGCAGGCAGACAATCTTCAGTTAGGCTTATTGAATTTCTTCATATAGAATAAGAATATAGAAAATAAATACCTAAGTAGGTAAACGAAAAAAAATGATTTTATATTTATTTATATAATTATCTGTATAATTAATAAGTAATATTATTAATAAGTATAATAAATAAAAAAATATTCAATTACCATATGGGTTTAATTTATTTTTCTAAAATATCAGCCAATGGCGTCAGCAGCTTAGTAGTTAAGGAGTCGACCTTACGATCGAGAGGTCCCGGGTTCGAATCCTGGCCATTACACTACCGACGTGAACCCACTCCTAACACAAGCAATTTAGCTTAGCTGGAGGGGTTAGGTTATATTAATTACTTACGATACGATACCTATACGAAATTACTAATATGGGGAATATTAATATTCCCCATATTAGTAATTTCGGTTGCTAATGTTCTTTAAAAAAAAAAAATGGCACTCAATGTAGGATTTTTTTTAATAAAGGCTGTCCTACTATGTCCATCAATAGCAGCGTTTTCCCTGAAAGAAAACGCATATTAAAATACTTACCTAATTCGAAGCTTATAATGAGATAGGCATATCCGTTTCCCGTAGTCTTTACCTCAATTTGTTCCTTGTGATGACGTATTTCCGTCGACTCAACAGGCCGTGGCGCCATCTGTGACCTTATAAAACCGACTGGCGCCATTTTATCCTCATTGGCTTTTATTCACCTGGCAGAGTTAAAAAGTAAGCTTCGAATTAGGTATGTATTTTAAAAATGCGTTTTCTTTCAGGGAAAACGCTGCTATTAAAAGTACTTGACCGTAATTCGAAGCTTATAATGAGATGTGTCTATTTTCACCTGGTGAGGAACGGAAATATTAATAAAAAAGAACGCCAATGTGACTTAAATTATATTTATTAATATCTATATTAGACATGTAATTAAATTCACCCTGAGATTGACTATCTACGGTCTAGCTAGGCAATCGACTCAAAAAGTAAACAATCAGAAAATAATTATTTATCAACAAAATTACACAGAAACATTATTTGATCGGGTTAAGCAATCGAGTTACATTAGTTGAGCTAGTAGTAGCTGGTATAATTTGCCGTCTATAAAATCGTTCAAAGGTATTGGCGGAACGCCAATTTCCTCTTGCAAGAATGTCATCCAGAGGGTAGTTTAACCAATTTTTTGAAGCCACTGCTGATCGGATGCTGCCAGGGCTAAAGTTAATATTTGCATTTTTAAATAAATGTTTTATCCAGCCCGCTATGTCCTTTCGTGAAGCAGGTTTGGGATGTCCCCTAACAGTCATAAATAAACTGCAGGACTTAGCAGCTTCGCGCCGAGCGTTCAACATTGTTATCATGGTTTCAATCCAAAATACAGAATTCAGCTGAGCATTGTCATTATTAATCATTAACTTCCAACCAGACTGTCTATAGTCGGAGCTATCTGTTTTCGAACCAAACACAGGCCACAAAATTATGGAATCATGGGATTTAATATAATGTTCGGGATCAACTTTGAGTAACGTCAGATCATGGATACGGCGGCCTGAACATAGTAGCAACAATATGGCAGTATGACACGATATTTGGAAAATGTTACTCATATCTATTGAATATATCGTTATATATTGCACTAGGTCATCGATATCCCAAATTGGTGGCTTAATGCTTTTAATGGTTTTCAAAGAAATTGCTTTCAAAATATGTTTAACTAAGACATGAGAACTTAGTTGGCTTGCCGTCTCTGCATTACAGAGTGTTGATACCACAGATTTATGTAGAAGGAGGAAGTACGATAATCCATGAATCAGGTGCAAATCAGCTAAGAATTGCGCAAGTTGAGACCCTGAAGGCTTTTTAAAATCTATATTTTTTGATTTTGCCCATAAAAGCCAGCGCTCCCATGCCACCTTGTAGGTTTTTAAGGTGGATGGTGGTGCAAGAATTTTTTAACAAAATTTTCTGACTGTCATTCCAGCTATTTATCTCCTCGGTCCCCCACATTTCCAGACTTCTAGTGTCAGGTCCTCTACGTTGGGGGGTGGGAGACCTGTCAAGGTGTCTATCAGGTTGACCCTCAGGTTCTGCAGGACAAATGGAGCTTCGAGAGCTCTCGTTTTGAGGTCCGCTCGCCAAAATACTTTGTTCCACCGTGGCACTACTAACAGGAACACTACTGTTGATTGATTGAGATGTGCTAGAACTTTGGGTATTAGGCACGGAGGGGGAAACAACCACGCAAGAGGTTAATGCCAGGCTATGCTGAAAGCATCGTGAAAAGTGCTTTCGAGTCTTAGGGACACGTAATTGTAAACCACGTGGGCTCTCTCTGACGCAAAAAGGTCTATCATAGGCGTTCCCCATTTCACAAATATTACCTTCAAGCAGTTTGGCATTAGATGCCATTCGGGTGGCAGTCGATACCTTTATAGGTGGTCTGCATGGTTGTTGTACCGACCTGGAATATAATGGATGGAAAAGCTGATTCGATGCTGGTCGAATAATTCTATAAGTTGCCGAGTTATGTCCATCAATGCAACTGATTTGGTCCCCCCCTCTTTGCGAAGGTGGGCTACAACCGTTTTGTTGTCGCACTGTATTAGCACAGAGCTGGAACTCAGTAGATGGATATGACTCTGAACAACGTGTAAAATGGCCAGCATTTCCTTCTGGTTGCAGTGCAATTTCTGCTCTTTTATTGACCAAGAGCCTCTCAGAGGAGTGTTGTCCAATTGAGCGCCCCAAGCGAGGTCCGACGCGTCTGTGGTGAGAAAGTGTGTTGGTGGAGGTGGATGTAGAACCGTCGAAAGTTCGCAATTGTGTATCCACCATTTTAACTCCGTTAGGACCGATTCGGGTAGTATGGCCTTTGCTGGTTTGTCCAGTAATGCATTCATGAATTTCAGTACGTGGCGATGATGTAATCGACCTCGTGGGACAACAAAACTGGCGAAATTCAACAGGACTACCAAGCACTGAACTTCTTTTATTGTAACTTGGCTTTGGCTTAAAATTTGTTGAATCATTGATGTTAAAGTGAGAACCTTCTCTTTCGGCAATGACTTTAGATTGTCCCATGTCCTCCATTGTATACCTAAATATGTGAGGCTCTTTTGTGGAACTGTTACCGACTTTTCCAGATTTACTAATAATACTGCGGAGGGTATCCAAGGTTATTTTTACGTGTTTGTGAAGAGTCGTAAAATCTTGATGTACAATCAGGAAATCGTCTAGATATACCAGAATACGAATATTTCTCTGACGTTATACTTGAGCCACCCAATTGGTAAGGATTGAGAACGTTTTTGGGGCCGTGCTTAATCCAAAAGGAAGACAAGTCATTTCCAAGAGTTCCTTGTTGTACAGCACCCTGAGAAAGCATCTGTGTGTCTTTGAGACCTTCAGATGAAAGTATGCCTGACTGAGGTCTACTTTGCACATCCAATCTCGTGGTTGAAGGAACTCGGGCACCCGAAACATGTTTAAGAGGTGGAATTGCTCGGTCTTTACAAACTCGTTCAATGCCTTTAGGTTGAAGATAGGACGGTATGATCCGTCGTTCTTCGGCGCCAGAAAAAGTGGGGAGACGAAACTTGGTGACCAATGTACTGATTTTAGAATGCCTTGAGCTTTCATTTTTTGAACCAATGTGGTCATTGCCTGTGAAACCAGTGTTTGGAATGAGCACTTTGCGCTTGGAACAGACAGAGGAGGCCTCTGGATAAAAGGAATGTGGTAACCTTTTATCAATTTTAATACAATACCTGGGGCTCCCATTTCTTTCCAGCGTTTGTAGTGCTGTGCCAATTGACCGGCTTGGAACGTCTCCGAGTCATTGCTCATGACGTTTCGACTTACCTTTGGGAGTATGGGCAACAGAGGATCGACCTCTTCCACCTCTTTGAGGACCACGAGGCTTCGAGCCTCGGTGACGAAAGGACCCCCTTGAGCTATTATCAAAATGAGTATTTTGATAATTATCGTATGGCAGATATTTAGTATGGTAAGTACCCTTCGAGGGTGGTAAATTCTGTACAGGTATATAGCACGGAATTTGGGCTCCATTCGATGGACCCATAACTCTTTTGTAGCCAGTACCTCTCGAAGGTTGGCCGTGCGCTTTACTTGATTTCTCATCTTTTAAGGGCCAATATGTTTTGCGTACCCCACCCGCTTTCTCTAGTGCGGCTGAAAAAGCGTCGGCCTCAAAAATGTGGGTAGCCGAAGGCGGTATTTTATTTAGAGAAATTTTCACCCCGGCTTCCCTCACATTCTTGAGGATGAGATCTCTCTTGATCTGGATAATCTCTGACCTGTGGCCACAGACCATTTGTAAGAGATCACCAGATATTTTATGGAAATCACCTTTTAAAAATAATTCTCCTATTCTAACTTTTAAACTTTCGCGTTCCATGATATAATAATTCCCCGTAAATATAATTATAATTCTCCTATTTTTTCATTTAAATTTTCAAAACTAGTTTCTGATTTTGACAAAGGCAGATACTTATCTGAAATACTTCAGTATTATAACAAAATTTAAATGAGCTGAATTTGAATGAAAGTTTTGTCATTTTTGACGCATCGCCGGCTGCTGCCGCAGCACGCTCACTTCGCTTGCTAGGCTCGCGCGTTGTGTTCACAGTTCAAACCTAACCTTGCCGAACTTTGTTTATATGTACGTCATTGCTAAAAGCACTGTCGATCATTTTTTTAGTGTAGTTCCAAGGTCACAAAAATCATGTCCAAAGTCACACAAAGGTCAAGATCACATAGGACAAGGTCACATGGAACTCTGGTGGCAAGATAGATAATCCCAAGGTTAAAGTCAATGACCTGTGTAGTGCATGGGATACCCCGCACTTACACTCCCATATCGTTCGGGATCCGGTGGGATACGAAGCATTCTTTGGATATGAAGAGACGAAGCTTTTTGTCGTAACTTTTCTAAGTTCTTTGTCGTCGAAATTTTTCTAAGTGTTTTTCAGTTGTACTGAGGTCACCAAGGTCAAGGTCACAAAAATCATGTCCAAAGATAATTAAGTAATGTCAAGGTCAGAGGTCAAGGCCATCGGGGTCAAGGTCACGCACCTTCCAATGCATGACCACGGGGCCATGGAACTCCGGTGATAAGGTCGAAGACCTCAAGGTCAAGGTCAATGACCTTCGTAGTTTACCCTTGTGGTACCCCACCCTTACACTCCCACATCCCACCGGAGCCCGAAGGTATGAAGAGGCGAAACTTTTTGGCGAAATTTTTCTAAGTGTTTTTCAGTTGTACTGAGGTCACCAAGGTCAAGGTCACAAAAATCATGTCCAAAGATAATTAAGTACTTATAGTCAAGGTCACGGTCACAGAGGTCAAGGTCATCGGGGTCAAGGTCACGCGCCATCCAATGCATGACCACGGGGCCATGGAACTCCGGTGGCAAGGTGGATGACCTCAAGGTCAAGGTCAATGACCTGTATAGTGTACCCTTGTGGTACCCCACCCTTACACTCCCACATCCCACCGGAGCCCGAAGGTATGAGTCCTTTTTCGTCGAAATTTTTCTAAGTCTTTTTCATAGCGTCCCGTTACGTATCCTCTAACCAATTTTTTAATACACAATTTTTTTAATTTTAATTTTAATAAACGTTCAGAAGTGTTTCATATTTTAAGCAACCTTATGCTACGGGAATCAAAACGCCAATGAGGATAAAATGGCGTCAGTCGGTTTTATAAGGTCACAGATGGCGCCACGGCCTGTTGAGTCGACGGAAATACGTCATCACAAGGAACAAATTGAGGTAAAGACTACGGGAAACGGATATGCCTATCTCATTATAAGCTTCGAATTACGGTCAAGTACTTTTAATGTCCTTTAATACTCAAAACAGGTCGTAGGATCATTTTAACAAGCTCTGCCTCCATTGCAGTAAGAAAAACTACATAAATAATTTCACCCGGCTAAAAATGCGAAATACTCCTATGTGTGATGATTTATTTAAAGGCTCGTTGATATATGCTTTCTTATGTACATAACAAGATAAACATGAGATCTGTTTTTTGTTATGTATAAAATCCATTAGTTTTTATTACCAATAAAGTTTATCTTATCTTATCTTATAAACTGTTTGTTATGTTTTGTATTTAATTAACTTTATTGAGTCAACGTCATCCCAGCGATACTCCTTGTTGCATTCGAGGCTTGCATGTGAGTTATCTATCTGACGGGAGCGACAGCCATCTGACGCCCCTCCCCTCCCCCCGAACCTCGAGAGGGAAGCCTGTGCCAGAGCCTCGTCCGTCAATCAGCAGGTGTACCAAGGCTTGAGCCCCGAAGATCTTGGTGGGGCTCTAAATACCATTTTAATTGAGCATTGTGTAGGTATTATTATTGTAATTAACAAGGCCCAAGGCGTGGACCACTCAGCTTCAATCTAATTGACTGTAATCATCCCTCATTCCCTCCCAAAACCTCGGTAGAATAGCTGCGAAACGGGTGATTCAAATTCAAACGATTAATTTAAGATTAATTGTAGATATATTTCAAAATAAAATAAATATTACAAACATGTTTTTTTTACTCTATCTATCTTACCTTGATGTTTGTGACACTAATTTGTTTTACTATAAAACAATATTTCATACTCATAATTGTACGGAAGTTTACAACTAGTTCTCCATTTCATAAAACATGAATTATTTGGTATTTGTTTGTTTGAGCATCAACTAGCAACTACTGCAACAAAGTCATATTAAGTAGGTACACTAAGTACTTATAAGTTGTTAGATGTCGACCCTGCGATCCCTAAGTATATATGTATTAGTTAAATCAATTACATTTATCAAGGTTGTTATTTAATACTTCAATAAAATATATTAGCTAAAAAATTGCACAGTTGGACTTAATGGACTACCCTGTAGACTTACAGTCTAAGGTGTAAATTAATTGAAGTGTATACACTAAATTAAAACTAAACTAAACTACACTAAACTAAATTAAATTAAATTACCCATACAGTTTACTAAATAATTATAATCTTATTAGGTTTGTACCTCATATTCATGACACAAGTAGTATCTTAGTAATAAAATAATCCTAATAGTATAAATGCGAAAGTTTGTGAGTATGGATTCGACGGCTCGGATCTGGCTCAAATTTGTTACAGGGATAAATTATAGTCTGAAATAACACTTTTATCCCTGGAATGGGTTCCCATGGAAACGGGTACAGAATTTCAAGCGAGCGAAGCCTCGGAATATATAAATTTATCATCATATTTAAACCCATCAAAAGCAACATAATACTTGATAGTAATAAAAAATACCTGCCTACTCAATAGCGTCATAATATAACTCAAAAGTATTTTCTTAATCTCAAATAGTTCTTATTACCACTTACCACCACCAATATTTTTTTACTAGTAATAACTTTTTACTCGCGAATTCGCAAATTTCCTTCACAAGTACATAGTATTATACGCACACGTAAAATCACACAGTAACATGTTTGTATACAGTTAATAGTGCGAACTTTATGATCTTATATTAAAAACATATATAACTTATAACAACACAACAACTTATAACATACCTACAGTAATAATTTAGCTTAACTCTTCAATAGCACCAAAATGTTACAGCACTAAACTGATTGTCGAGTCAGTAAAATTACATTATTTAAACGTATGATTTCAAAACTAGCGAACATTAAAATCTCAAAATCTAATTGAAAAAGTGACTGGTTCTAAATGTTTAATAACCTCACTAAAGTGAAGGTAGGTTTTGTTTTGACAGGATCATACTGAATACTAAAACATTTTTAACTGTTTTTCTTACTAATCGAATCGAAATCACGCGTTTTGAAAACGTGGCGTTACTGAATCGGGCCCCAGAGTAGATTTGGGGAGCACGCTATTAGAGCGATTGTCAATCACGAACGGTATTGCTCCCCGTGCCTACAATCAGAATTAAGGACGAATCAAATCAAGGTTTTTCACCCAGTCAGTCAAAAGATCCTTTTAATATAACTTTGATAATAATCGTTAAATGATACTTTGATAATTCTAAATTCTTTGATATTTGTAACGCATACAATACAATAGTGTGTCGAATAGCTTAATCTAAACTTTACTTAGTTTTGACCCCAGGGTCATTGGCTGTAAAGGGATTGAAGTCTCCCAGACCCACCAACTCTACCGACAGGTCCCACAGTTTCTTAGCGTCTGCATCGCTCCCTGCTGTCGCCTTAGGAGCCGTAACAACACAATCACTGAAAATCACAAATCGACATTACATTGGGTAACAAGGCCATGCCAGAATCAGCAGGAACTACGAAGAGAGGCTGTCGATGATCCTCTCAAACAATGACCTAATAAGGAAAGAGAGAATATTCGACAAAAAGTATAGAGTACATATAGGACCAACTTAAACCACAACAATTAGACCAACCTAAACGATAATAACTTGGTTGGGTCGGTGCCCTGGCTCCCGATATTGCATAGAATCAACAAGGGAGTAATCAGCTGCAGTATTAAAGCAGAAACCAAACGAAAATGGAGATCATCGACAGATATGAGACAGTTGATATATCTTCATCAAGGACAACGATAAGAAAACAATGAGCCAACTGACCACACTCTCAAGAGGAAATATGAGGTAAGTCATAGAAGAACAGGACACTGAAGACATCTAAGAGTGATGAGAGTGAAGACTGACCCCAATTGTCCGGAGGGCATGGAGACCAGTTTTCACTTGCCGGCCGAAAACTTGGAAAAGTTCACGATTCCACAGTTACGTGAAGAACTCTAACTAAGGATCTTGCCAGTAGGCGGCAACAAACCAGAGCTCATCAAGCGAATAATCGAAAATAATAATTATAAAATCATGCAGGGCACGATGGATGCATTGAAAGAAGAAAGAGATCGTCGATACTCTCAAAGCGTGGAGTTGACTGAAATGCAAGAAAAGTTTAGCAGACTCCAAACAAGATAACTCAGGTCAGTCTAATAGTTTCTCTAATCAATGTGACCCAGATTTGAATTTTTTTTAATTACAAATTGCTCGAACTCAAGGTCAAATTACTCAAAATATGTCACCAACTTTTCAAATATTTTCTACAAGTGACACATGTAACGCAATCCCGTTATTTGGTGATAACAAAACCGATAACGCTACTGAGTGGATTAAGCAAATTGAGAGAATTGCGTCTTTAGCTAACTGGTCACAAAATTTAACGCTTGTAAATGCATCTATGAGACTAAGAGGTCCGGCCCAAAACTGGCATAAAGTAGTAAGTAAAGATATTAACAGTTGGATTGAATGGAAAGAAAAGATATCAGAACATTTCAGGAATAGAATGTCTTTCGCTGACTTTATAATGTATCAATCACAAAGAACCCTAAAATCAACTGATACAATATGTGATTATATTTATAAAAAAAATGCTATGTTAGAGAAATCTCCTACTAAGATTCCAGATTCTGATCGTGTATCACTCAATATACAAGGTGGTCAGCTCCTCTCGCTGTACAGTGCTGCAAGGAGGTGGCAGAGCTAATTATGCATGCAATGGCATTGGATGTGGTAAGAAAAATACATCATCCTGCACATGATAATAAGAAACTCGGTGAGCACTAATACTCAAGAAAATGTAAGTAACCAAGATAAACAATTTAAAGGCAATTTTATAAAGAAATTTAACCCACAAACTGACAAGGAGGAAGAACAAACTTGTTTTAAATGTAAGCAAAAGGGGCATGTCTCGTACAATTGTAACACAAAAGTTGAACAGATTGCAAACGAAAATAAATCTGTTCCAGTGGCAAATAAGCCTACCAAGAAAACTGATACAAACACGCCTTCAAATGTGAAAAATGTACAAAAGCAGGTCAATTGTGTACAAGATGATATACCTTCTGTTTCACTGATTCTGATTCTGATAGCTGGTAACATGTTAACCCCCATAGGATGGAAATCTGCGAGAGTACAGGTGGGTCCAATTCCAATTGATTACATAATGCCACAGATAGGTATTTGTTCAGAGCTTCCTGTTGATATGATAATTGGGAAAGATTGGCAATATGACGGTGTATGCCAGAATAATATATGAACCAGATGGGTCTATCTATATAATAACGCCGACACACACAGAGGTTTTTCCTAAATTGACAGAGCAAAATGCAGTTGCATGTTGTGTTCCTATACAGCAAACATATCCACAAACTATAACAGAGGAGAACAGAGAGGAAATCACTAAGGTAGTAAATCAGTATTCAGATATTTTCAAGACAGATGAAAATGACCATACCCCGATATAGAATTGAAAATTGAGTTACAGCATGATAAACCAATAAAGTGTAAGTCTTACAGATTACCAGAGCCAGAAATAAAATACTTAAAAGAAACTGTCAACAATTGGATCCAACAGAAAATATGCAGACTATCAGAATCACCACACGCTGCACCAATGTTCGTGGTCAGGCAACGACAGCATTGTACTACACCCTATAGACCAGTAGCTGATTACTCGAGAACCATAAACCCAATTACTAAAGTTGATGTACAGCCAATAGAGAGAATGGAAGATATTGTGAGTAGAATTTCAGAATTTATTTTTAAATTCAAACTTGATATTTATCATGCATACCATAATATTAAAATCAGAGAAGAAGATATCTACAAAACAGCTGTGATAACACAGGATCACCATGTCGAATTCATGCGTGTGATGTTTGGTTTAGTTGGAGTTCCTGCTGTTATGTCATAGGTTATTAATAAGAGCACATATGGAAAATTGTATGACTTGGGAATTAGAATGTATTATGATGATATCACTGGAGGAGCAAATTCAATAGAAGATTTGAAGAAAATTCTGCACCAAGTCCTAACAGCAACAAGAGAGAAAAATCTAAAACTAAATAAAGAAAAATGTATTTTCATCACGACAGAGCTACCATTATTCGGAAGAATAGTTGGCCACAAAGAAGAACGACCAGATACAAAAAATACAATGGCGGTACAAAAATACACTACTCTGTCTAGTATTACAGAAGTAAGATCATTTTTGGGATTTACCAATGTTTTCAGAAAATACATAGAAAACTACGCAGTAATACCAAAACCGCTGAACGATATTTTCAAGAAGAGCTACAGAGAAAATATTATACAGATTCAGAATATATTTACTAGGAAAGAAGTTCACACTCATCACAGACAACTATTCAACTGCATATATTATCAACAAGTCAAAGTTAAACAAAAAATTCGCTCGATATGTTATAGACCTTGCACCATTTGACTTCACTCCTGTACTCAGACCGGAAAAACAGAATGTGATAGCAGATCATTTGTCCCGTTATCCCCTTGAAGACATGTGTATGATGGTATTTCTAGTAATGAAGATAAATGGAGATTAGCACAAAGTTCTGACAATTTCATCAAATTAATATGCTCGAAATTAAAATCTAATGAAGACTCCCATCACTTACAACAAATTAGAAAGACTTTCACTATGACAAAATGGAATTTTAATACACAAAAATGAAAAAGAACTTTTTCACATAGAGAAAATTGTAATACTGCAAAATCTTAAAACTCAAATAATCAAAATAGCACATGATGATAGCGGACATTTAGATTTCAGCACTACTATGGAGAGGATTAAGCAGAAATATTGGTGGAAAACTCTTCGGCAAGATGTCAAAGCATACACTAAAGCGTGTCTTGTATGTGCTGCAACCAACAGACGCACCAAGCTGGCATTTGGACAAATGGGAAAACATGATATTCCAGAAAATCCAATGCAGATCATATCAGCAGACCACATTGTTGCGCTACCTCAAACAGAAGCAGGTAATACTTATATATTTGTTCACATTGACCATGCAACCCGATACGTAATAGCGAAGCCCACTTGTGGCCTGTCAGCGAAGGATGTAGTTGAAACGATAGAGAACGATATAATCTTTCGATATGGGCCTCCCTTGACTTATATATCAGACCAAGAACCTTGTTTTATGAGCCAAAACACTCAGATTTTTTAAAATCAATATGGAATAGAACACACACCTATACCATACATAGCACAAAGCAATGGCCTAGTGGAAAAGGCAAATGCGACCATAGTTACGGTACTAACCAAAATGGCCCTCGAAAATAAAAAGGACTGGGACAAATTACTGCCAATGGCTGTGTTATGCATAAATACAGCGAAACAAAAAACTACAGGATTTTCACCCTTTTATTTGCTACATGGCTATGAGCCTAGAATTTAATCCAAAGAACTGATTGGAACTGTAATATCTGATATGGAACGTAATCATCAATTAGATTATCTTTCAGAAGCCAGAAAACTAGCACTACAGAATATAGAAATTTCAAACATGAAAAATAAAGAAAGGTTCGATCTTCGTCGAGTAGAACATAATTTTCAGATATGTGTATGTTTATGTAATGTATGAATGGCCTCAAGCAACCGATAATAAATTAACCCCAAAACGAAAAGGACCATACTAAATAACAAAGAAAGTAGGATCTGTTTGTTATGAAATCAAAAATGTACAACAACCGACAAAGAAGAAAATTGTTCATGTACAGTATTAAAACCTTTAATCTCTTCCCCAAAACTAGATTCTGTTTCAGATATTTCAGATGATGAACACAATTATGATGTCAGTTATACTAACCATGATGATTGCCAAGTTGCTAACACCTCAGGAAACCCTGATGAGGATGATGATGGCAAAGTACCATAATATTACAAGGAGAGGACGCAATACAAGAAGACAGCAAACATATATGTAACCTTTTATAATTTTTAGTACCTACACAATGTAACCTTGTAACATATTATCACATAATTAGAGCTAGCGACATCTGTTAGACACAGTAGCAACTGTTGCGAATGGGTCAATGCGGTTTGGATGCCTGGCTGTGGTCCATTCGACGTAGTTCGGCCAGTCACCGCAAGCGGTCGTGGGAAGCGTTATATACGATCTACAATTATCGACATCCTATTTCTAGAATCTTAACATCTGGTAGATATTTCGTGAACAGTCTGGAATTAATTGAGTAGATAAACATCGTCGCGGTGTCCCTAGTGTTTTTACTCTGATAGATAATCTGCGTGGAATCACTCTAATTTGTGTCACTCTTCATATGTACATATTGGAATCAAGTTTAGTTGTTGGAACTGTGAAGTTTTTTTTTTTATATAGCATACACATGCTAATGTGTTAAATACATTGTAATGTTATTCAATGTGTAACTACTTATACCTATTTAATAATTAATTAAGTGACTTGCATATTGTTATCTAGCTAAATAATGTAGATCTCAACTCACTTTTTAGATCTTTTATGTGCCTACTGTTTAGTTTAAATGCCGTATTTAAAAGTTTTCAGTATGAAAGGTTTCAGTATGAATGTTTTTAATTTAACCTTAGATAACTTAACTAAGTATGAAAGTAAGTGTGAAATGTAACTAGGACATATACACTATTGTGCAATTTAAAACCATATCTATTTTTCATATAATATATACTTTGTAAATTTAAGGGCATGTAAGGATAACCGAATAAGAATTTATTTTACATATTTTATCTGTGAACGTTTTGTTATTGATGTACGAATGAAGCAGGAATGATGACAAGTGTGAAAGAGATGAATAGATGTAATAACCTGTAAGTGTGAAAGAGTGCGAGAGTAGTAGATGTGCGAAAAGGATATATATATTTTAAGACGATAGTTTAAGGAGGATAGAAAATAAAGATTTAGATTTGAAATCAACGTAGTGGTTTCATTGTCTCTTACACAAGGACACATAAAGGTTTGAAGGGGCGCGCTGTGAATGCTGGATTAACCTACACTCTCCCCAATGGCAATTTATAATAATAATAGAAATCATAATCCTCACACTTAACCGACAATTCTATCATGTCTGTCTCTCAGAATGGATGTGGAAGTGGGGCTCGTGGCACTAAAGAGCTCCTTATAATTGATATGGCCATTAGCCAACAGGCACGCCGTAGTCGTAAGGACCTAGCGACATGTTGGATAGACTATAAAAAGGCCTATGACTCCGTGCCGCATACATGGCTCTTGAGGGTGCTTGAGTTGTATGAAATTGATACAACTCTATGTACCTTCTTGAAGGCATGTATGGGGCAATGGAGTACCGTTCTTTGCTATCCAGGGTGTCGAAGGATCTGCGAGAATGGCGGGCTGATAAAGATAGAGCGGGGTATATTCCAGGGTGATAGTCTTAGTCCATTATGGTATTGCCTGGCACTGAACCCTCTCAGTTATATGCTGGAGAGTTCAGGGTTAGGCTGTCGATTGCGGAGAGATGGTCAGGTTATATCCCACCTCCTTTACATGGATGATCTTAAATTATTTGCCTCCAACAATTCCCAACTGATAGCGTTATTAAAGATAACTGAAACCTTTAGTAACTCTATCAGGATGGAATTTGGTGTAGACATGTGCGGTCATGCATGTAAAAAGAGGTGAGATTGTGGAATCAGATGGGGTTGAGCTCTCAGATTCCACAAAACTCAAGTCTCTCTGTGCAAACGACACCTATAAATACCTGGGTATGTCGCAGGCGTTAGGCATTACAGAAGCTAGCATGAAGCAATCGTTACAAGAACGTTTCTTTGGCCGCTTGAAAAAAGTTCTTAAAAGTCTTTTGTCAGGCGGTAATAAGGTGCGCGCCTATAACGGTTGGGTCATGCCGGTTTTAATGTACTCCTTCGGCATACTCAGGTGGACTCAGACTGAATTAGACACCCTGGATAGGAAAGTCCGTACGCTTCTTACTGCATACCGAATGCATCATTCGCGTTCATCTGTGATGAGGTTGTACATACCGCGGAAATGCGGGGGACGTGGGTTTTTAAATGCCAAATCCCTCCATAACCGTGAGGTGTGCAACCTCAGGGAATACTTCCTACACAATGAAGCTGATATGCATCGTGATGTAGTAGGGGTGGACAACGGACTTACCCCGCTAGCTTTGGCTAAAGAGAACTGGCGCAAACCTGTGGTATTAAGTATTAATGACCGTATGGATGTATGGAAGACCCAGGAGTTGCATGGACGTTTCTATCGGGCTCTCCATGGGCCTGATATAGACTTACCAGCATCTGTGTCTTGGCTACGCTAAACCGAAGGTTTTGTTTTTGCAATTATGGACGAAGTTGTGATGACGAATAACTATCGGAAGTATATACTAAGGGATGGTACGGTTGACATATGTCGGGCGTGCCACCGTCCCGGAGAATCCCTTAGACGTATAATTTCTGGTTGTTCGCGTCTTGCCAACGGCGAGTATTTGCATAGACATAACCAAGTAGCCAGGATTGTTCATCAACAGCTTGCTCTAAAGTACAACCTTGTGGAATCAGAGGTACCGTACTATAGGTATGTGCCCGACGCAGTTCTCGAAAATGGGCACATCACGTTGTACTGGGATCGATCTATCATCACTGATAGGACTATTGTAGCTAATAAACCTGATATAGTGTTGATAGATCGGTCAGAGCGCCGCGCAATAATTATCGATATCACCATTCCACATGACGAGAATCTTGTGAAAGCCGAAAAAGAAAAACAAATGAAATATTTGGATTTGGCTCACGAGGTTGTCGACATGTGGAGTGTGGATTCGGCGATTATTGTTCCGATAGTTGTATCGGTTCACGGACTGATTGCCAAGAGCCTCGAACAACATCTCCAGAGGCTCGCGTTAGGCAGTTGGGTCAAGGGCTTGATGCAGAAGGCAGTGCTCCTTGACACGGCACGTATTGTGAGGAGATTCCTCTGTCTGGAGCCCTAACCACCGGTAGCTTGGTCCCTGTTCCCGATGCCGGTGGGCTACTATTTTTTATATTTTTAAATATATTTGTTTTTTTTTTATATATATATGGAATATATTTAAAAATATAATTTATATGTGTTTAAAATGTAACAAAGGAAATAGAAATTATATAATAAATAATGTTTACCTGTAGTACAATCCAGACTCATTAGCACACTTCTCATCGACCGCGCAGTATATCGTAGTTTGTGCTCCAAGTTCAGGCGTTTTCATAATGGGCGCTAAGAAAAAGCCGATTGTCCACAGCGCACCCTTGAAAAGTGTGTCGTCCAAGTGACGGCCCAACTCAGTTTTAATAATGCCTGGGTGTAAGCTGTACGTATTCACATCTTCTATTTTGTATTCCTGTTGATAACAATTGTTTCATATAATATAATTAGATCATTACATAAGAAACACTAAAATGGCTGAATAAGTAAATAAACCTTAAGTTCTGTGAGAATTGTATAAAATCACACAGAAAAAGAGCTCTTTTCTTGCTTTCTATGACTTCACACCTCCCCTTATGGTAAACTAAAGCTGAAGTTTCAAAAATGAATGTCACCATTATAGATGCCAACCATGGCCCATGACCAATGCTAAAATGGTTATAAATAAAATAAATAAATATTCTACGACATTCTACACAGCGCTTTCTAGACCCAAAGTAAGCATAGTTTAACTAGCTTGTGTTATGGGTTCCAGAATGCGGATAAACATACTTATATACTTTTTTTTTGTAAATACTTACATATTATACATAGAAACACCCAGACCAATGCAAATAGACATATTCATGCATACAAATATTTGCACTGAGCAGGAATCGAACCCGCGCCCCCTGTCGTAGCAGTCGAATGCACTACCGCTACGCCACAGAGGCCGTCATTATTTGTCTGTTTTAGCATTGGTCAGTTTGATGGCCTCAATAGGTTATATTTTACTCTCCACTTTTATGACCTACGATTGTTAGAAGATGGATGCATGCTCATGACAGGAACAGGTAAAGTTTTACATAAGTCATAACTGTTGCTCCAGAAATCTCATGATTTATTTTATTTGGATTTAATCTTTATTTGATTTAACATTACCTTCAGCTTAGCAGCTAGTTCCCTAGAGAATAATATGTTGGCAGATTTGCTTTGAGCATATGCTTCAGCGGCATTGTAAGGCCTTGTCTTATAATTCAAATCATCACAATAAACACCATTTCCTGCAAAACATAAGCATATCATGGCTTACAAGTTATGTACAGATATTCTTTAAGCTCTAGTTACTATTAGTAGCTTGACAGACTCTACAAACTCGAAGTTTTGGCAGTTGATGCCTTTTATGTTGAAAGCATCCACTAAGGAGTTCACGATATTTTTTCGTGCGTAAAGTTCCTCGGTTACACCGGACATCAGTAATAGCGGGCTTGAACCGACGAAAAACCGCAGGCGTCTGGGATCTTCAGATGCCTTCAGGATGTAAGGTGGACCATATGGTATTTCCCTCGCAACCCGACTGACCTAGGGCCATCTCCAGTTTCGAGATGGCCCTCTCGGGTTTGGGAACCACGGTGTTACCGTCTTGCCCCCGGAAAAAGGAAGGCCGCGAACGCGCCGCCGCCATGGCCTGTTTCTGCTAGGGTGACAGGCAGCTCCACCTGTCACCCCCAGGCTTACGCTCATGTAGGATGGACGTCGTTAAACGACGATGTCTGAGTCGCCTCTGCGCATCGCGGACTTGCTGAGACTCTCCCGGCCCCGCCCCACCGCCTCCTTCTCAAGCATTACTTAGCGCATCGCTCGGCGGCAGCTCACGCGCTCAAGCTCCGCACCATCGCTGTAAGCGAGCAACAGGATCCCCACTCCTAGGACCGCTATGCTGGCCCACCTCAGAGGAGTTCACCCCTAAAGCGTAAATTTCCCTCATGAAGGAAAATACCCTAATGTGTATATTGTCTTTTAAAAGGAGATAGATTATGTATAAAATTCAATACTAACTTCTGTGGGCTCTAGATGAAACGGTAACAATTCTTGCTGGTGTACTATTTCTAATGCGAGGTAAAAGAAGCATAGTCAGAAGAAAATGTGCCAAGTGATTAGTACCAAATTGTGTTTCAAATCCATCCTCAGTTTCATCTTTAGGACACATCATAACTCCTGCATTATTCACAAGTATATTAATCTGCGGTTCGGTATCTAAAATATGCTGAGCACATTCTCGGACTGACCTTAACGAACTAAGATCACACTTTGCTATCACAATGTTGCCAGTATCAGGTAAATTTTGACAGATCCTCTCAATGTCAGTTTTTGCTGCTTCTGCTCTTTCTAAACTGCGGCATGCCATGATTACCTTAGCACCTGTTATTGAACACAAATTTAAAGGTAAGGTATTTTTTCAATAATGAATTTAAAAAAATACCATCCAGGCATCTCCCCTGTTTCAACATGTTACTCAGAAATTAGAAATTTATCAGAGCCTAGCCTTCATGCACAGCATTAGTTGCACTCTTTACTATTTTAATGATGTGTTAACATTGAATAAAGGCAGGATTTCACCAGTGTAATTCTGTTTAATTAAACTGAGTGTTCACATACTGTTCAATGAAATTAATTGCATAAAATGTGATTATGCAGTTTAGTTTATAATAATAATAACCTTAAAGTTCCTATTATTGGTGAAATCCACTCTAAGTCAATGACTTCTAAGTATACTAGACTGGCTGTTTGGAACAAAAGTAGAGACGTTTCTGCTTGCTCCTACTAAGTTCTCCCACTGGTAGGAGCACAAGGATAACCTGTGCCTCATGCTCCTACTGAAAAGAAGAAAACAGGAACACTTAGTTTTATTTTAAAAAATCTGTCAATCTTTGTTAGTAGGCGCATAAGGACATATTGGTCCTCCTACTCCTACCGGTAGGAGCTAGCCGAAACACTCAAAAATACATGTTATTGAACGCTACTGTGCACAAGTTTGGTGCCACTTTTTGTTGCTGTTATAGCCACTGAGTATATTAAATTTATATCATACGATTTTTTATGAGATCATCACCTGACATCTGTAAAGTAGTGTAAGGGCACCAAAATTATGAATCTATGATAAGGTGTCCCGTAACCGTACCCCTCTCCCGCCTCAACCCCAGTGTGACACACTTTTTGTTCTGAACTGCTTGTCTACATAGTATACATGGAAGTCATTACTCTAAGTAGTTTCTGATAAGATACCTCTCTTGTACAAATCCAGTACAGTTTCTTTTCCTATGCCCGTGTTGCAACCAGTAACTAAGGCAGTCTTTCCAACCAGTTTGGTGGAGCTCAGACATCTTCCACTAAAGAGAGGCATTTGTATTGGGAATCTCTTTAGGATCTTGAATTCTACAAATAGAATAGCAGTAATTAACAACAATGCACATTAAAAAATGTCACAGGAATGTTTATAAAATTTGTACAACTAAATTATGCCTTGTTTCTCTGCAGCACCTATATAGTTTGTATTCTTTATAGTTTGTTCGCGTTAAGAATGCAGTAAGTCATTAGTGCAACTGCAGGGTAAAGGTGTATTCACAGTGGTGTTAAAATTCAAACAAATGATATTTTAAGATATAAGTTTAATGAATTATAAAAAATACACTTAAAAGTTTAAAATCAAAATTAAATCATTACTATCATATAATCACTATCACTAGTATCCTCGTTAGTATTTATAACAAAAGTATTTTCTGCAGCGTGTTCCATATAACGTCATCTAAATCCCACATGGTATTTTCTTCTTGTAAGATGTGGTCGCAGCATTTCTTCCATCGATCAGTGTCCACTAAGCGGATTGCGTCATACACATTGCGTCAGACACCAGACGAACAAAAGTTGTATTTTTGGCAGCAATATAATTTTTTTTTGGGCCCACACCAATTCTCTTTTTATAATCTCTATAATCACAATGAAAAGAAAGTACGAAAGGCCGAAAAAAGTACGAATTGCCAAAAAAAAAGTATAAAAATGAGTAACTTGATGTCATAGAGCAATTGTGTATTATATAGTATGGTGATATGGTGGTGGATTAGTATATTATCCCTGGTGATATCTCATTGCTTGATGCGTGCATTGAGACATTTATTTCGACTTACATCGCCAGGTGTGACTGCGTGTGAGCGAGCGTAAGCTTTTGGTCGTTGTATGAAAATGCAGACGTCGAAGCCGGCTGCCTGTATCTATTTGTTTTGTTATCACAGTAAAGTGGTTACAATTTAGTATTTACTGCAATACACTAATTTTATGCTTATATTGAATTAAAGTGTACGTTTAGAAACTTTTGACACCTGTTATCTGTCATACATAGTAGGCATGCGTCCGATATATCAAAACGAAACTGAAAACCGATCTTAGACTCGGACCGAATCGTATCGATTTCCCAAATTAATTAATCCAAACTCGAAACCGAAATCCAAACGCAAACTGAGTTGTATTCGTTTCTTTCTTTCTAACTACACTTGAAAAAACATAGCTTGATCTCTGCGACATTTGTTAAACTGACATTCCTAGGGTTTAAATTTTAAGGCTTTCACGGCCTGCGTTGCATGTAGAATATACTGCTTCCGGGCTGTTTGGCCGTGGTTCATCGGAAACTTGTATTCCAGACGTTTCGTCGATCACTGCGGTCGACATCTTCAGTGGTACACATCGGGACGCCGCCGTCGAGTGCGGAGAACCTTCCTCGGCGGCGAACTCGGTGCGACTGACGTAAAGGCCCGAGTCACTGGCGTATTTATAGGCGCAATGGGAGGGGGCAAACAACGTGATCGCTCCTGATTGGTTGAGAGCTGCGCAACCGATGCGCTCGATACTGATTGGTCGAGGCTAAGCAAGGGGGATACCGGGGATGGTGGCGGCTCCGTCATGTTTGAATTGTGATGACGCGCGGCTCTCAGTGCTGGATACCAATCTTTTTGGAGATGAAAACCTTCGTTTTTTCTATTTAAATTATTGGGATGCTTGAATATTTCGATGGCTTCTCGACATAGCCGTGGGAAGAATTGTGAAGTGGTGGCTAGAACCTTCGTGTTCTGAAATTTGATGGTATGATTACCATCCTCCTGGGTGTGTTCCGCAACCGCTGACTTGTCGAAGTGGCCGAGGCGGCAATTTCGTTCATGTTCTGAAAGGCGGGTCTTGACGCTTCTTTGAGTAGTGCCCACGTATACCGAGCCACACGAGCAGGGGATTCGGTAAACTCCAGCCGAAGATAGTGGGTCACGAGGGTCCTTGACTGAACGGTGAAGATTACGTAACTGCGTCGTGGGCTTGAAAATAGGCTTAATGTTGTAAGCTTCTAACAGTCTCCCGATACGATCCGTTGTACCATAAATGTATGGCAAAAAGGCCTCCCCTACAGGGGCAGGTTTCTCCTTATCCTGGTTCGTAAGAGAAGATTTCCTCGGATGAAGAGCTCTTCGTATCTCCCGGGCAGAGAATCCATTGGCTTGGAAGGCCGAGTCCAGATGGCGTAACTCGTTTTTAAGGTGTTGGGGCTCACAGATGCTCTTAGCTCGGTGGACCAGGGTCTTGATGACTGACATTTTCTGTCTGGGATGGTGGTTGGAGTCCTTGTGTAAGTAACGGTCTGTGTGTGTAGGCTTTCGATAGACCCGGTGACCAAGGCTGCCATCCTCTTTTTTGGATACCAGAACATCGAGGAATGGCAGGTCTCCGTTCTTATCTACTTCCATGGTGAACTGGATGTTCGGGTGGATGCTGTTCAGGTGATTCAGGAACTTAGCTCCGTGTCTCCATGACTCCAAACCACAAAGGTATCGTCTACGTAGCGGAACCAGACCTTAGGCTTCTTGGGTGCTCGTTCAAGAGCGGCTTCTTCGAAGAATTCCATGTAGAAGTTCGCAACTACAGGACTGATGGGGTTTCCCATGGCATGGCACTGAAGATGTCAACCGCAGTGATCGACGAAACGTCTGGAATACAAGTTTCCGATGGACCACGGCCAAACAGCCCGGAAGCAGTATATTCTACATTTCTAGGGTTGCTATGATACAGAAAAAAATATCGATAGTAATTTTCGACGTTTCTTACTTATCGATGCCATAATGGGTAATAAAATGAAACGAATATTTTAATACATACATTTATTTATTTCAAAGGAGTACACCCCAAATCAATATCCGAATCACTTTTAGAATCGCTAGAGCAATCTTGTAAATTTATAATGAACTCTTGTTCGCAAATATTATCAAATTGAACGTCCCGCTCCCAATCTTCTTCCCTTAATTTGGTGCATTTGGTAACTACCTTTTTCCAATCTTCTGCAGATACATTTTCAACCGCAGTGTTTAGTAACTGCAACATTTTATTTGCCGTGAAAGGCGGTGTTGTGTTATATCTAGCAGCGTAACCTTGAAAGAAAAACATATTTCAATATCATAAATTATACAGGAGTTAATACATAAAGAACCTGTCTAACTGAAATTCGAGCAAACAAACCTTTTACTTGGGCCAAGATAAGCTCGATCGGATTATACTGGCAGTGTTTTTTTTTTTTTTTTTTTTTAATTTATTTATTATTTAAAGCATAACATTACATTCTTGTACAGTAATAGCAACAAAGAAACCACTAAGGTTTATACCTGTGCTATAACAATAACAGTGAGAGTACATTCAAACCAAGAAGAACAAATCTCCACCTACCTACCCACAAATACTATAAAAAAAAATTTTTTTTTTATTACAAATTATAACTAGATTAATAACAAGGGAAAAAAAAATAACAATAATAGAAATCAGCACTATAAAGAATTCAAAAAATATACTTTAAGTTTGCTTGTAATACCTGACACAGTGCTAAATGACTTTATATTAGGAGGTAGATCGTTAATGAGCCGAGGGACAATATAGCTAGTAGTGCGCTCGCCATACATATTGTGGGCACTCTGTGTGCGGAGCCGATTCTCGGAAACTGCTCGAGTGCGTACAGGATGTTCGATAATATTTCTTAAAGATTGATTAAAAAATTGTTCTTTTAATATTGAAAAACGGACTTGAGTGTAGATTGGCAGAATTTGACAGTGCTTAAAGAGACCGATTTCATTGTCAGAATATTGGTTATTTATGTCATTAGAAACTATTGTTTTTAAAATTCTATGTTGAAGTTTATATATAGCATTAAGATAAGTTTTATAGGTTCGACCGTAACTACTAAGACCGTATTGTATGTGGGATTCTGCAAGTGCGTGATAAAGCATAATCTTCACTTTAAATGGGATGCGGTTTTTGAGTATCGATATATTGGCTAGAAATTGCCTTAATTTACTGCAAACTCGTTCAATGTGGGGACCCCAGCTGAATTTTTCATCTATAATCAGCCCAAGATATTTAATATTTGCGACAGTATCTACAGACTGACACCTACAGTCTATCGCACTGGTGGCATGTAAGCAATTGTGGTCATGAGCCACTAATGATTGAATGGGTGTTTGTCTAATGTAAGGGGTTTTTATGATCATTAATTTAGTTTTGCTTGCATTTAACACTAAGCCAGCATCATGACACCACCTTATGAGTGCATCCAGATCAGATTGCAAGCGCTTGCATGCAATTTGCGGATCCCTATCGGCAGTCACAAGGCAAGGCAGTCTTATGACGTTATGACCCTTTTCTTGGGCTATGTCCTCTAAGACATACGTTGGTGTGCTGGGTTTGTGCAGACCAACGAGTCTCAATAATTCGTTTTTAAGCATTGTTTCATTGGCCTCTATTCCTTTTTCTTGAAGCCATGCAATTATTTCTAACTTCCTGTTTGCCGAAGTTGGTGGTTTGTGCTTTTGGACCGAGTGATATGGGGCGTTATCCATAATTATATAATGTGGCTCCTTCAAATTATCTAATAAGTTTAAAAACCACTCTTTAAATTTTTCAAAATTCATTTGTTCATGGTATTCATTGGTCTTCGTAGATTTGAATGCCAATAGGCAATTAGGCACAAAACCAGATGACGTCCCAGCATGAGTTATTATTAATCTTTGACCTTTGCCTTCGGCTACTTTGGTGGTCGATTGTGCCGTATCATCGGTCCAAGCTTTGGATACGGTATGATTGGCGTTTAGTCATGTCTCGTCTAGAAAGACAACTTTGTCCCAATTTGTAATTTTTTTGACTTTCTGGAGAAAATTCACTCGAGCAAGAGCAATGTCGGTTCGTTCCATTATAATTTTTCTTTTGTCACTTTTTTTGTAGGAAAATCCAATATTTTTCAAAATCTTCGATAGTGACGGCAAGCTTCCTTTAAACAAGTCTGCGTCTTTTAGTGACGCCGCCAGTTTTTTAATTGTAGGTAATTCGCCCCGTGTATAATAACCATATACATGGTTGCGAATCGCAGCGGCGTCAAAGTCGTCAATTTTTGTGAGAGGAGCAGCCTTTTTTTTTTTGGCGTTGAAAGCTTTTTTTCCTCGTCTTCAGTCAATACTGCGGTTGAAGATTCGCCATATTTTTCTTTACTGATGCGAATTACTGTCACACGTCCAATGCCAAGAGCATCTGCAACTCTGTCACAAACTTTTGCCATGGGTAATAGCGGTCCACCATTTTGGTTTTCTCGCTCAAAATATTCACGCAAGCGAATCACAAACTCACGACTTTGACAGTTCAAAACAGTTTTCTTCGCTCTCTTTGGCATTATGCCAACAAACAATGAAAACAAACAATAAAAACAAACAATAACAACGAAGAAACTAACAATTATAACTAAACTTAACAAATTAACAGCAATAGTAACAAAAACAAAGTGATAAGAACGGAAAACACGTGGCGTATACAAAGCGTAAGCACTCGTACTGAGGAGAATGGGTCATGTCAAACAAGATGGCGGCGCGTTGGCGCCATCTTGCGGAAGAAGACACGCTCCAGCCAAACTTCTCTCGAACCCCAACGTTGTCGGAAGGAATGTTACAAGTAGGTTAGAATTTAAATTTTATTTACTCACTATTGTAAATAATGTATTTTTTTTATATTCAATAATGTTATTTTTTTCAATTATGTGATAAATTAATTTTGAATAAAGTTTTATACAAAATATCGATAGTTTATAGTCTGTGGTCACGAAGATTCATCGCTCATCACTAATTAGCTCAGCATGCCCATAAAGTATGACATTGACTGGTACGTTTGTCCGTACTGTTAAATTCAGAACTTCATAGGCGCGATTTTACTGACAGCTGTCCCAGAGATCAAGCTATGTTTTTTAGTATAATTAATTGCAGGGTGAAAATTATCGATAAATACAAATATTCGTATTCAATGTGTTGCATCACTAACTTTCGAGGAGGTGAGGTCGGAAGCACGGGTTGCGGAGCCATGCGTTGTGTTGACCCGTCAGCGCGTCCCGCGCAACCCCCGTTAACGACTCAAGTAATTACTAAAAATCTGTGTTTTAATAGCAAATAGGACTTATCGATGAAAAGAAATGTCATTATTCTTCTTATTTTGCTTCCTTGAATCATTTCTACACCTGGGTACTGCACATTTCACCATGATTACTACAAATCTGAGTAAATAGCTGCGAGAGAAACAATCAGTGACGCGGACTATGAGTGACTGATGGCAGCATCGCGGCATCGTTGCAATTTTTCGTCCGTTCATACCGGTGCTTACAGATCAAGCTCGCATAGGCGTGCTCTATAGTTAATGTATACTCTAAGGTCACTTCATAACTATGTATGTGTATAAGATTACATATCTACTGAATAAATCGGAGTATGTTAGACAGATCCTATAGGTGCTTGGTTCCAAAGAATCGATATACCGTAATACCGTAACCGGCGAATGAAAAGTAACTATCTCAGCATCCCTAAACTCTATAATTGTGATTGTTGACATTGACAGTTTGTGTTTTTTTTTTCTGGCTTGAAGCCAGACATTGGCTAAATGCGATGCAAGAAGCCACTGGCTTCTTGCATCGCATGCATCTTCTTCGTGCAGTCAAGTCATGTTAGGGAAATATTTACACCCAATCCTTTTATAAATTAATATTTCTATCAGATATTCGAAAAACCCGCGTCTGCTTCAGTCGAAGTTTCTCGCCCTTTCCCTCCCCTAGTAAAGTAGTGGGAGCTTTACTAAAGGCTTCTTTGGAGTTTTGGAAACAACATGGAAAATCACAATTCACGGTAAATATGCCACTTTCCTACACTTGTGCGTGTTGTCGAAGACGTTATGTCTAAAAACCCACCATTT
Organism: Cybosia mesomella; assembly: GCA_946251805.1. NCBI lineage: Eukaryota > Metazoa > Arthropoda > Insecta > Lepidoptera > Erebidae > Cybosia > Cybosia mesomella. Next base: position 27,718,184 of record OX276390.1, read on the forward strand.
TTACACATAAAAACTCGAAATTACACAAATTTTAGAAAATGAAACTCTGCCTCGATGCGTCTTTTCCCGTGTTAGCGCCAAAACTCCAACAGTTTGTGTTAGGAACAGCGGTTATTAGATACTTTAGTACATATTCTTATCTATGTTATTAGATGCAATAAGAAGACGGTTTTTTAACGGTTACTCTTAGAGCATAATTACACAGCCAACATACCTAGTTTCAATATTTTCCGTATGGGAGTAGTGAAAGATATCCCCACCGATTGGACTTTGGAGGAATTAGTTGGGGGTATCTCCTCTCCTTCCGGCGAGGTGTTTAATTCCACAATTAGAAGGGACAATGTAACTGTGTGAGCCCCATCTAACTCGGTTGTATTAACTTTCTTGGGCCAGGTCCTACCAGATAGAGTGTATTGTTTTAATGCATCTCTTCCTGTAACTGAGGGAACTGCTGTCGTTTTGGCCACAATGCCAAGCAATGCAGATCCAAACCACGCTGCTATAAATGTGCTCAGTCCCACTCAGGTGACTCCTGTGCAGTACCGGATTCTGAAATTTCATGCCTTCTGTGCTCTAGCACTAATCACTCTGCAACGGATAGCAGATGTCCGGAACATAATGGGTAAAGATCTATCAAAATGATAATGTCTCAAGAGAATACCAGCTATGCCGAAGTCTCGGCAAGGTTCTCGCAACGTCACAGGCCACTTTATTCGGAGGCTGCTGCTAGTTCTCAAGCTCTTTCATACTCCACTCAATCTCCTCCTTATGCCGCTCCAGACTCGTCCTCTCCTGTCTCATAATAAAACGGTCACCCTTCCCCCACGTCCCAGGTTTGTTCCTGGAAAATCGTATGACATTCATGGACACAATTTAATCACGCATTCCCCATCATCCTCAAAAGCTAATGGGTGCTGCCTTAAATCCCCAACTGAGACAACTCCCCTTGCCACTCCTAATGACAATCTTGTTCAGCTTCTACTTTGCTCCCTTATTAATATGCTGACTAAAATGCCAGATGCTTTACCGCACGACGTTGCTGATCTTGTAGAACAACTACTGGTGATTATTACTAAAAATAACACTAAAAATTGGTCTCAATCTCTTTCAATGGAACTGTAAAAGCGTTCGTCGCAGAAAGCCAGATCTAATTAATTTAATAAACCAACTTCAGCTTGCCATACTTGCCATCCAGGAAACCTTGCTACCACCTGGATCCCATTTTAGGGTCTCAGGCTTCTTTTACTTGCGGGATGACAGAGTTGACGGATGGGCAGGTTGTGCTTTGCTGATCAATAGAAATATCACATTCACTCAATTACAACTACGTAAGCATGATCCTGGCTTAAACATTGTATATAGCCATTAGAACCATGAATATATCTATAATCTCAGTGTATATTCCCCATCCTGACCTCAGTATTCTTTCAGAATTAAACTCTATCCTTTCATCAATTCCTTCTCCTATGATTGTACTAGGTGACTTTAACTGTAGGCATACTTTATGGGGTTCGCACTTTAATGATTCTATTGCTTCATCCATTCTGGACATTCTTGATGATTTAAATCTATGTATTTTGAATGATGGGTCTGCAACCCGCAGGGTCCCCCCAACTCAAAACATCAGTGTCCCAGATCTAACCTTCTCTTCTGATTCCCTATCCCCACACTTGTCTTGGTCTACCCTTCCAAACTCCCTCGGTAGTGATCATTTCCCAATTTTAATTTCTTACTATCAGGCCTCAGCATGTACTCCAGCTCCCAAACCCTATGAACCCCTTCTAAAATACAAACTTGCCAAAGCCAATTGGGACGCGTATGCATCATTAATGTATACAGAATTGGCTTCTCTTCCTCAGATTAATTCCACTATTTTCCGTTCTTCATACGATTGCTTGATCTCTGCAATAAACTCAGCCGCTGACTCTTCCATTCCCATGAATAAACCAGCCAAACTGCTCACTCCTTCCCCGCCCTGGTGGGATTCGGAGTGCACTGATAGTGTCCAGAAACGCACAAAGGCTGAGAATAAGTTTGCACAAACCCTATCCATGTCTGATTACGTCAATTTCGGCTGCAGCTACCACTTCTAGGTTTCTGGCCAAAAAGAAATAATTGGAATGGCGTAAATTATGTGAATCCTTGTATCCCCGATCTCCTCGTTCTATGGTCTGGAAAAGGATCAAAGCATATAGAAGAAGTGTAGTAGATACATCAGTCTCGAGTAATGACCCAAATACTTTCTTACATGACTTCCCATCTAGCCTAGCTCCTCCTTTTGGAGCGGGGCCATAGGCCGGAGCCCCGAGAAATCAGGGCTCAGCGGTCCCTACTCCGCCAGGAACTCATGGAGACATGGAGGGTGCGACTTGAGCACCCAAGGTGGGGGGAATCCACCATTGCGGCGGTGAGACCGATCATGAAGGAGTGGTTGGAGAGGGACCATGGGGACCTCTCCTACCGGATGTGCCAGATGGTTACCGGACACGGGTGTTTCGGTAAGTATCTGTGGCGCATTCACCGGGAGACAACTCCGCCGTGCCAGCACTGCGAGGATCCTGGCGAAGACACGGTGCTCCACACGTTGGTGGAGTGCCCTGCGTGGGCGAGTCAACGCCGGGATCTCGTTGCGGTCCTGGGCGTAGACGTTCTCTCGTTGGAGACCATGGTGAGGGCCGTGGTCTCCGACGGGAGCAAGTGGCACGCCGCCGCCTCTTTCTGCGAGCAGGTAATGCGCGCGAAAGAGACGGCGGAGAGGGAGCGGGAGAGAACCCTGCCCCCCGAGTTTCGCAGTCTGCGGCGAGGACGCCGCAGACTCATCTACGCCCGGGACTACCGACCTCCATGATCGGGGCCTGAGGACGGCAGTTGGCCGACTCGCCGTCCTTACAGAAGCAGGCCGTGGCGGAGGCGTGAGGGATTTCCGCACGTTAAAAAAAAAAAAACTCCTTTTGCACCTGAACTTGATTGTTTTCCCCTCTTACACCCTGCTGTCAGCATGCCTCAAGATCATATTATGAACAACCCGTTTACGTTTGCCGAATTATCTTGTGCCCTTGATCATCTCCATGACTAATCACCGGGTATTCCATTGACGGTATCCCATATTCACATAAAAACCGTATTGAATGGATTTTATAAAACAGACAAATTATTAGCTTCCAGCCAATATGGCTTTAGAAAGGGTAAGGGCACTATGGACAGTCTAAGTATCCTTGCCTCAGAAATTCGTCTAGCGTTTTCTCGTAATGAGCATACTATAGGAGTTTTCTTAGATATATCTGCTGCCTATGACAATGTCCATCTTCCGCTACTCAGGCAGAAAATGCTACAGCTGTGTATCCCCGTTAGACTGGTTCATATCATTTGCAATATGCTCATGTGTCGTACAATATCCGTTCGGTACCAAGGTAACCTCCTCCCCTCCCAAGTTGTTTGGAAAGGCCTCCCACAAGGATCAGTTCTCAGTCCAATCCTCTATAATATCTATACTCCGGATCTAGCACTTTCTGTCAACTCTTTTTGTAACATTCTGCAGTACGCTGATGATGTTGCTCTATATTCTACTTCTCCTACCTTTTCAGTTGCTGCTGCCAATCTCAATTCCGCTCTTTATTATTTAAACAATTGGCTTTTGGATCATAATCTCTCCCTCTGTCCCTAAATGTAGTGCAGTTGTTTTCACTCGCAAACGTAACATTCCTCTCATTAACCTCTCTGTTGCTGATGAATCAATCCCAATTATGGATAATATAAAATTTTTAGGCCTTCCCCACCTAAATTACATTGTTAAAAAGTGTGAAAGGGGTGTGAATGTCATGCGGTCACTGTCGGCGGTCCGCTGGGGCTCTCACCCCTTCCACCAAAAACTCATGTATAATGCCATAGTGCGTTGTCACTTTGACTATGGTGCTTTCCTGCTAGAGCCATGCAATATATTGCCACTCACCAAACTAGAAAAGGTCGAATCTAAATGCCTCCGTATCATAACTGGCGCCATTAAACGCTCCCCTATCAACGCTCTCCAAGTTTAATGTAGGGAACCTCCCCTTCATCTCCGCCGACAATTTTTATGCAATAGGTTTCCCTTTAATGCATTCCAAATTACTTAATCGTTTCGTTTTGTGCGGAAATCCCCTCTGATACCCGCCCGCCGGCCAGCGGGGGCGGTTATGTCGGGCTTGAACCTCTCTTACTCCTCCTTTCCATGATTTGGTAAATTTTGCCTTTTATAAGAGCGTCAGCTGTCTGAGCCCCCAACGCTGTGAGAAAACTGCGATTGAGCCTCGTCCGTCAATCAGCAGGTGTACCGGCTTGCAGGCGAGGTTGGCTTGGCCTCCAAGATCTTGGTGGGATCAGGCTGCTAGCAACGCGACAGCTATTGAAAAGGTTCTGTATTCAATGAGCATCATCACTATGTAAATGGTTCGCATGACGTCATAGGTGGTGGGCAAAAAACATAAAAACATCTGTACTTTAAGGCCTTTGTTTCAGTGACTGTAAGGTAAAGATTCCATCAAAACAAGATAGTTCTCAAGCTATCCAATTATGGGATCCCACTGATGATGCTTTTATTTAAAGGCTCGTTGATATATGGTTTGTTATGAAATTAATAAGATGAACATGAGATCTGTTTTTTGTTATGTATAAAATGACTGAAATCTAATTGTTTGTTATGTTTTGTATTTAATTAACTTTATTGAGCAACATCCTCAACATCATCCCAGCGATAATCCTTGTTGCATTCGAGGCTTGCATGTGACTTATCTATCTGACGGGAGCGTCTGCCGTCTGACCCCCCTCCCCTCCCCCCGAACCTCAAGAGGGAAGCCTGTGCCAGAGCCTCGTCCGTCAATCAGCAGGTGTACCAAGGCTTGGGCCCCGAAGATCTTGGTGGGGCTCTAAATGCCATTTCAATTGAGAACTGTGTATAGGTAAATTAGCTTGGAGAATTTTTTGGGTTTGTAGTAGTGTATGGTCAGCAAATAAAAAAAAACAACATTTTATTTTTAGTTTTTATTTTTTTAAAGGTAATATACGTTTGTGGCTGGAGCACACCAAATGCGTACACGTCTACGCATACGCACTACGTACTAATACGGACGTGAAAATGTGTATCTACTGCATTGTAATCTATGGAACTGTATGAGGCAGACAAGCCAGTTCCAAACATTACAAGCAGTGAATGCCGGTTTTCACTTCAGTGAAGACGTGTATGAATTAGGTGTTCTCCGGCCATAAATATTTTATTCTAATAATTCATCAACCCCAGGCATATCACAATCATCCCCATCCTCGCTTTCATCAGATGAATTATTTAAATTAATTATGATTCGTTCTGATATTGTGTCTAAAGCTGCGTCTCTACCCTGATATTTGTTTTCCTCCTCAATAGCATGCAGACAAACTTTTCTCCATTCCTCTACAGTTATGGCGTTCATTTTTTCTTCAGCGAATGTACTTATAACCTTCATATTCATTGCGACATTATTTTTTGCGACATATGTTTTCACTATCCCCCATATATTTTCTATAGGATTAAACTCCGGATAGTATGGTGGTAAACGCAGCACAGTATGACCGTGCTGTCGTAATATTTCGTCTATCTTGTACTCTACAAATCTCGCCTTGTTTTGCAGAATCAGTTCATATAATTGAGGCTTAAGCAACATGGATGAATGCTCAATGTTTCGAAATGTCAGCCAGTCAATCATTTGCTGTTTTCTAGAATTACTATTCGGTGCAGGATTTTGTATTGAGTTATGATATGGTGCGTTGTCAATAACAATAACACTATTTGGTTGTAAGTTGGGTATTAATTGAGTTTGAATCCACCTTGAATAGTTGTCATAGTTCATATTGTCGTAGTAATCTCCACTTTTTTGGTTGGCTTTAAACATAAGCAATGCATTTGGTATAAAGCCATCCATACCACCGGCATGAACAATGAATAAGCGGTTTCCTTTCGATATATGTTGCTTCAAACCTGAAGTGCTTCCATCTGACCAAGATTTCGAGAGGGTATGTGATGTATGTATATATGTTTCGTCGGTGTAAACAATTGGTCGGCGTTGTTCACGATATTCAGCAATTTTCATCAAATAATTAATTCGCAAGTATCTAATTTCGTGTTTTTCCATAAGAAGTTTCCGGTTATCTTCTGTTTGCTTCCAATTAAAACCTAATGACATGACGTGTTTTCGTAACGTGCTGCCACAACCTTTATAATCGATATCTTCTTTCAATTTTGCGTGCAAAGTTTTCAAAGTGGGAACTTCTTTATTTGTGATGTGGAAGTCATGAATTGTTCTTCTGATAACTTGCTGATCAAAGTTATCGATTACTATTCTGCCCTCGTAATTGTAAATGCAGTATTTGCAAAATGGCGGTTTCGAGAAAAACGCGGTTAAAGGTTTTTTTGCATTCTCTACAATTTCTGAAATCATATATGTTTTATTTTTGACTCAGTATATACATAATAAGTCAATTTACTAGTAACTTTAACATTAAAGACAATTTTATAGATTAGTTAGTTTATAATGTTGAATACTGCATTTTATCTTTGTATTTATATTTGATATTTGCATTTATTTTATAGTGAAATGCAGTATTTGTGCTAAGTACTGCATTTATGTCTAGGAAATAATTCAAACTGCATTTATTTCTAGTACATCGAAACTAAATGATCAACTAAATATTCTATAAATGCAGTACATTATCATTTAGTGGACACATAAAATAATAGAAATGTAGATAAAAATTACAAATATAAGCGTCAATTTATAAAAATAATAAGTACTTTATTTAAGTAAAGCTCTCATTAAACAATTCAATATTAAAAACACAGGCATCTATATAAAAAATTGAACTTAACACATCACTCAAAATCAACAATCATAATTTCTTCTTATTCTTCTAAAGAGATTTGCTTATTCCCTTTTAAAATTAAAAATAAAAGTAACTTATACCGTCAAAAAATAAAAATTAAATAACGAACTTAATACTAATAAAGGCACTTTATCAGTCTTCTTAATTGTTTATTTAAATTCAGTCTTCTTCTTGTACATCTAAAATATTTACGAGATCAATAGAATAATTATCAGTGTGAAGATTTTGCCAAAATGGTAGCCTGTTTGGTGGAATTAATTTGGATAGAGTTGTAAGAATGGCAGATTTTCGAGCTTCGGTTATACCCCTAGGAATCGTGTTTTGAATTGGATCAGGAATTGACTGTGATTTGGTTAGTTTAAGTTTCAGGAAATCCATATATGATTTTAGATTGACATGGTCATTTACATTAAAATTAGAAAAAGATACTAAACATGGTAAATATCCCGTTTATAATTCTAATTTCAGGAAATCCATTTCTCGAATCTCACCATCGTATCCAGTCTTAACAAATAAATTAAAATTTTGTCTGCGTACCTCTACGTAGACTATGTCTTTCAAATAAATACGATTTTTATTCTTTTTTAGTTTATGTTGAGATGATTGATCAACATATTTGAAAAAATCTGTAACTTCCATAGCTTTCACTGTTACTTTTCCTGAGTTACTGTTTTGCACACAATCTATAAAGTCACTAAAATCGTATACTTTCTTTGCTTTTTGTAATTGATTTTCAACCTGGTGGTGAAAATTGTCAGCAGACATAAAAGTATGTCCTGGTTCGAGATATTTTATGACAATACTGTTAGCATTTATTAAAGAACTGTTTGTTATATAGACTAGGAATGTAAAAAATGCCCAATTTTTATTTTGGCTTGAACAATTATCAGTCCATACTGTTATATCAGTACAATCACGTTTGCTAATGAAAAACGCTCTAAAAGCACTAATGATGTCTTCTTGCTTTCTGCCTGCAATTGCTTCGTGCCATATTGCGGCGAATGGTAGAGAACTTGTCTTACTGGATCCCAAGGGCACGAAACTTTCATTAAATGCTATTTAATTATTCTTGGACAAAAAATAACTGCTTTGAACATGTCAATTCTAGGCAACATGAAGACTTTTTGCAAATCTGCTGAATAAAAGGCTTTATTAATAAATTTCGTAGACACAACTTTCTTTATCTTTCTTTCTTCTTTCTTCTTGATACAACTTTCTGGCCATCTCATATCTTATCTTGTGAAGTTTATAGCAATTACAGGTATCACAGCAAGCGGGGTCCTGGCACGCGGGCTGGTGTATTTTAAAACCTTCACAATCTTCGCATTCTTCATTGCCCAAAAGAGTAAATGAGATATTCATATCTTTTTTTAAAAAACGTCGATATAATTCATAGGAAATCTTAATGTACGGATATTTTTCGATGAAATCTTTATACATTAGAGTCGCGTTTAGGTCACTAGGTAGGTATCTTCGGTTCGGTGCGTGTATTCTTCGGTAATGGGCAACTGCAGGTCTAAAACTTTCAATGTGGTCTTTTAATGTATTTCTGTCTATCTTCTCTTTGTGCTCCCGATTTCCACGTTTGTCAGCTTGCGCATCTATTGGTTTTTTTAAAGAATCCAATATTCTACGATCGTTTTTTTTTATGATATCCTAGAGTGGTTAAAAAAAATATTTTGCAGACTTCTACTTTTCCATTTCCTTTTTCGAGAAAATATTTAAATGTATTATTGCGAGACAAGGTACTTGCTGGTATGCGCCTATAGACTTGTTGTTTAGTTACTAAAGATTGTATGTAGTGTCCCTGACTTTCATAATTTAGTTTCCAATAGGTGTTATTGATACTAAAACGGTCGGCCTCTGAAAATCAATCTGAACATTTCTTCTTGCAGGATGTAGTGCACGCTAGTTTTACACAGAATTTTTCTAACTTTCTCTGTTTCCTTACTTCTTTTCTTGTTTTCACAGGTTCTATGAATCGTTTTCTTATTCTTGGTGTTCCTTATTTTGTCACACTATTAGAAACAGCAGATTCATTTTCTTGACTTTGCAGAACACAATCTGTTTGTATAATTTGTTGGTGCAGTTCTGTTGTTGTTCCAGTCTTTTCCATAATCTCTTCAGGCCCATTTTTATGGATTTCCTGATTGTCCATCTCGTCACCAGGCGTGGTGGTGGTATCATGTTCCTCATGTCGATCGGCAACGGGACTTTCCATAATTATCTCATTACACAATAAGCTAAAGCTCTCATCTTTTGAAAAAGAATATTCTGAAATTCGAATGTCTCCCAAATCCGCTGGTGGCTCATTAAAATTTAGTGACGAATTAATCATAGGCTGTGATACTGTGCTATCGCGAGAACATGCCCAAACTTCGATCTCATTATCTTTCACATCAATTGGTTCAATTTCCATGGTAATTGTGCTGGTTAACTCATTTTGTTCAATAGTATTTCTGTTGATCTCAGCGTTGGTCACCATTTGTACTAATTTGCGACCACGGAAATTATTTGACGTCATTATTTACCTGCAACACAAAAGTAATAAAATAAAATTAACAAACATTAATGGACACATTACATAAATACCTACAAAAAAATATATATACAAGCATACATAAAATCTCGTAGGTACACCAGAAATAAGTTCATAGGTATAAATGAACTTGCGATGCGCGGGATTCAAGTAAAATTTTTCTATACAAAAACATAAGTACATAGTACATAGCCTTATTAAAATATATATAAATGAAGTTAAACAAATCCTATAAATACATTATGTTACCAAATCAAGTGTGTACAAAACCTACCTACCTAGGAGTTATTAATAAATGGGACTTAATGTTACGTAAATACCTAGTTTGGTTAAATTATGGCATTGATTTGATTTAATATTGTAGTTATTATCATAAATAAAAAAACGAGACTACTCACCGTTAAATATCGTGTTTGTATGTGAAATAATAACCGCGTGCGGCGGGTGTGGGTGGCAACCGCAGACGAGGCTCGGGGCGCTGCTTAGGCAACATGCAGTACGCGCGTTCAAAACATATCATATTTTGCACAGCGCTATGAATCACACTATTAACACTAGACTCAAATGCAGTATTAAACATTTACTGCATTTGAATTTAGAAAAGACTCATAGAAATATAAAATGTACAACATTAAAATGCAGTTCATTATGCGAATGCTGCATTTAGCTCTACGATAAGATTAATACTGCAATTTAAATTAGTAGTATATTACAAAAAACTCATAGAAATATAAAACGTACAACATTAAAATGCAGTTCATTATACGAATGCTGCATTTAGCTCTACGATAAGATTAATACTGCAATTTAAATTAGTAGCATACACATTAGTACTGCATTTTATCCTTGTACATTATTATTACTGCATTTAAATTAACAAACTCCCGGGAAAAACAAACGATTGCTGCATTTTTACTTATAATTTTACTAACTTCCATAATATTTTTTAATTATTTTTTTTAACGAAAAGTTAGATCCGTGTCTCTTAACTTCATTTTCGATAAAAACAGGAATTTGGAAAAATGACGATTACTGCATTTATAATTACGACGGCAGTATTGTAGGTTTACGATTCGGTTTCTTTTTAGGAGATTTAAATGTTACTTCCTGATCTGAAGGACGACATTTGCTTTCTGATACTACCTTTCTGACGGATGCTATTGAAATTCCTGTTGATTTAGCAACTAATTGAGTGGGGGTCATAATACTGCTCGGGTTGTTATTACACTCATTTTCGAAATATTTGTACAAACAGTACAAAACTTCTTTAGTTTGAGAAGTCAAAGGCTTGCCTCGACCATGTTTTAACACTGGAGCCATTTTGAATTAACAATATAAAGTTACAACACTTACACACAAATTAAACAGTTCAACAAATATTATAACAATAATAACAAACAATAACAACAATCAACAAATACAAAATTTAACAATTAAACTACGTAATAATTATAATTTTTGAATGAAATGTGTGCTTTATGTTCTAACAGTACCAAGCGACTGACGCCGGACTGCACGTGGCACCTGCGGACAGCGTAAACTGGTTTATTCTGGTTTTGTGCGTGTTTCCACTTTCCACTATCAAGTGACGATTTATTTATTTGTTTTGTTTCGTAATTATTATGGTCAAAACTTTTTACCTATAGCTAAACTATATCATCTAAAGAACGACACGATATTTTATTGTTTCACGGTAGTCGCCTTGTCGTTTGCTCAAGGACGTGAAATTGAATGATAATTATTTTTTGAAGTGAAACTTCTTTATTGACGTATGGGAGAAATTTTGTAGAAAATCGTCACGTTTTTCGGTTACGCGCCATGTTGCTTTTTTTTTATATATTTTGCTTTAGATTGAAATATCTCGGAAACGGTGCGTCCTAGGCCAAAAATAACAAAAATTTTGACCCCCCCGTAGGCCTCCCGGAGTTTTAAAAACCTAGATGAAAGGAAACAAAAATAAAAAAAATAATTATATATCGGTCTCTCCTCTTTGAAATTTCACTTCTATCGTGTGTGAATCGCACACACACCTTTTTTTTTATAAAGTCAAAACCTTTTTCTTTAAAATAAAAACTTGTTTTTATTGAAAACGAAAATCAGAGTGTTGCTAGGGATAAGTATAAAATTAAATAGTAATGTTAGGATATCGAAACATTTTTGTATAGGCCAGAACGATATAGTGGAAACGCGCTCTAAGATCTGAGTAATATACACACCACTACATATGCAAAAATTTCTCGAGACTAATTTCACTGTAGGTATTATTATAGTGGGGTGTGTGTTGGGTAACCTCCTCGAGTGTCGCTCCGATTCCGATCCCGCTGCAGTCCGGGGGGAACGGAATCGGAGCGGCCGGTACACCCTGGGCGGCGGTCAATGGCTTCCCCTTCACCCCTTCATAGGGTGGCATTGATCGTCGGCCAATACCCAACGTGGTGGGAACACATCGCTCTCCGTACTCCTCTGCTTTCAGAGGAGACAGGATGAGCAATGCTGTTAGTGGTGAGATGGCCCAGGGTCAGCAGGGGTGCGAGGGATATGCTCTATGGGTAACCTTACACCCCGGCGTCTGAAGACCCGAGACGGCGTGCGGTTTTAGTCGGTGCAAGCCCGACATAACCGCCCCCGCTGGCCGGCGGGGGGGTATCCGAAGGGATTTCCGCACGATAAAAAAAAAAAAAAAAAAGGTATTATTATAGTAATTAACAAGGCCCAAGGCGTGGACCACTCAGCTTCAATCTAATTTACTGTTATCATCACTCATTCCCATTCCCAAAACCTCGGTAGAATAGCTGCGAAACGGGTTGTTCAAATTCAAACTATTAATTTAAGATTAATTGTAGATATATTTCAAAATATAATAAATACATATTAATAACATGTTTTTTTCTCTTATCTCTATCTTACCTTGATGTCTGTGACACTAATTTGTTTTATTATAAAATAAAATATCATACTCATAATTGTACGGAAGTTTACAACTAGTTCTCCATTCCATAAAACATGAAAGTACCTATTTGTTTGTTTGAGCATCAACTAGCAACTACTGCAACAAAGTCATATTAAGTAGGTACACTAGGGGTGTGTGTTGGGTAACCTCCTCGAGTGTCACTCCGATTCCGATCCTGCTGCAGTCCGGGGGGAACGGAATCGGAGCGGCCGGTACACCCTGGGCGGCGGTCAATGGCTTCCCCTTCACCCCTTCATAGGGTTGGCATTGATCGTCGGCCAATACCCAACGTGGCGGGAACACATCGCTCTCCGTACGCCTCTGCTTTCAGAGGAGACAGGATGAGCGATGCTGTTAGTGGTGAGATGGCCCAGGGTCAGTCGAGGTGCGAGGGATATGCTCTATGGGTAACCTTACACCCCGGCGTCTGAAGACCCGAGACGGCGTGCGGTTTTAGTCGGTGCAAGCCCGACATAACCGCCCCCGCTGGACGGCGGGGGGGTATCCGTAGGGATTTCCGCACGATAAAAAAAAAAAAAAAAAAAAAGGTACACTAAGTACGTACGTAAGTAGTAAGTACTTATAAGTTGGAAGATGTCGACCCTGCGATCCCTAAGTATATATGTATTGTTAAATCGATTACATTCATCAAAGTTGTTATTTAATACTTTAATAAAATATATTAGCTAAAAAGCTGCACAGTTGGACTTAATTGACTAACCCTGTAGACTTACAGTCTAAGGAGTAAATAAATTGAAGTGTAGACAAAACTGATTGTTATGTGCATAATCACTAATTAATTTACCCATACAGTTTACTAAATAATTATAATCTCATTAGGTTTGAATCCCATATTCATCACCGAAGCTATCCATCAAAGAGAAATGTGATAGTATGTTAGTAATAAAATAATCCTAATAGTATAAATGCGAAAGTTTGTGAGTATGGATGTATGGATGTTTGTTACTCTTTAAAGCAAAAACGGCTGAACGGATCTGGCTCAAATTTGGTACAGCGATAGATTATAGTTTGAAATAACACAGATACTACTTTTTATCCCTTGAATAGGTTCCCATGGAAACGGGTACAGAATTTCACGCGAGCGAAGCCTCGGAATATATAAATTTATCATTATATTTAAACCCATCAAAAGCAACATAATGCTTTATAGTAATAAAAAATACCTGTCTACTCAATAGCGTCATAATATAACTCAAAAGTATTTTCTTAATCTCAAATAGTTCTTATTACTATCACCACCAATATTTTTTTTACTTGTAATCACTTTTTACTCGCGAATTCGCTAATTCCCTTCACAAGTACATAGTATTATACGCACACGTAAAATCACACAGTAACATGCATACAGTTAATAGTGCGAACTTTATGATCTTGTATTAAAATAGTAGATTGTTACACAAGGGTTGAAAGTGAGCCATTTCAGCCGAGATATTTCTGGCGCTCGAACGAAGTGAGAGCGCCAATAGTTCGAGGGTGAAATGGTGACATTCACCCGAGGTAAACACTCTACTTTTCATTTCGACTATTAAAATTAAAATACTACTCACACATCTAATGAAACAGGTATATCGATTATCAGTTAAAATTTAAAGTAAAATTAGAACAATTTGAAAATGGATTATTAACAACTGCTTTTGCCTGTTCTTCAATCTCATCGGGAGTTAAATTAATATCCATGTCACTGGAATCACTTTCCGAAACCATTTTTAACCAAAATTAACACAAGGTATTTATTTATATTTAATCTCGTTTTCCCGCTAATTATTCATCAAACTTGAATTGTTTCTTTTTAATTCTGAAAAAAAGTTATAATTCACGTACAATATGTACCTACTGCCAACATTAGAAAAGTTTTGAAAATCGAATCTATTGGTTACATTGTAATCAAGTATCTAGGCGGCCATATAAAAAAAGCGTCATGATATCAAGGCATTATGACGTAACTTAATTATCATGGACTCCATGGCAAACCCTAAAATTAAAAAAAAAAATACTTTCCGCCCTAGGGATGAAATAAGCTACTTTCCAAAATTAAACTTTCCGAACAGGAGAGATGAAAAATTTATAACGTACCTATAGTAATAATTTAGCTTAACTCTTCAATAGCACCAAAATGTTACAGCACTAAACTGATTATCGATTCAGGGGCTCGATTCAGTAAAATTACGTTTTTTTAAACGTATGATTCCAAAAATAGCGAACATTAAAATCTCAAAATCTCTATGACTGGTTCTAAATATTTAATAACCTCACTAAAGTGACAACCCTGGGGTTATCCTTTCGAGGGCTTACCCGGGGTGCCCGGCAACGGACACTCGGGGAAGACACCGTGCGGTTTTAGAAAAAAAAAACCTCACTAAAGTGAAGGTAGGTTTTGTTTTACTGAATCGGGCCCCAGGGTAGATTTGGGGAGCACGCTATTAAGCGATTGACAATCACGAACGGTATTGCTCCCCGTGCCTACAATCAGAATTAAGGACGAATCAAATCAAGGTTTTTCACCCAGTCAGTCAATAGATCCTTTTAATATAACTTTGATAATAATCGTTAAATTATTACTTTGATAATTCTAAATTCTTTGATATTTGTAACAATACAATAGTGTGTCAAATAGCTTAATCTAAACTTTACTTAGTTTTGACCCCAGGGTCATTGGCTGTAAAGGGATTGAAGTCTCCCAGACCCACCAACTCTACCGACAGGTCCCACAGTTTCTTAGCGTCTGCATCGCTCCCTGCTGTCGCCTTAGGAGCCGTAACAACACAATCACTGAAAATTACAAATCGACATTACATTGGGTAACAAGGCCATGCCAGAATCAGCAGGAACTACGAAGAGAGGCTGTCGATGATCCTCTCAAACAATGACCTAATATGGAAAGAGAAAATATTCGACTAAAAGTATAGAGTACCTACATATAGGACCAACTTAAACCACAACAATTAGACCAACGTTTCCCAAAGTGGGCGATAACGCCCCCTTGTGGGCGCTGCAGGTCTAAAGGGGGGCGGTAAGAGACCCAGAAAAAAATGGGGGCGTTGTGTAGGCTTCGGGGAGCGATTTGTAATTTCATCTAGCTAGGAGGACTCTTAGACACCGACAGAGCTCTCGACTCTCGGCTACAACTTATGAACATCAACTAATATTAATTAAGAGATTGCTCAAACTCGGTTCGATATTTCTCTCCGCGTAGTTCATGTATCTGTCCTGTTTTATTCAATAAATAGAAGAAAAATCATGTCAATCGGTCGCCCCGTTTCGAAATGAAAGTAGACACAAACAAACAAATAAAAAGGCAATAGACACACTTTCGCATTTTAATAGTTATTAGTATTCCTAGATAGGTAATTTTCAAAGATAATAAACCGCGGGCAATCATGTTTTAACAAGTTTTTGTTAAATAACCCGATTTGTGCATTCCTGTATCAATCGGCTGATTCATAGAATACTTGTTCTTACTTGTTGAGTACAATTGAGCGTCGAATGAGATACACGAGTTAATGCATGTTTGCCTTATTCCTGTCGGTGTGTGCTGCTTATGCAATCCTATATAAACAACGAATATTTATTTTATTTTCATTTGCGGTTTCGCGCGTAATAGATAAGCAGTACTTAAGTTCAACACTTACTTACGTATTTCTTAAAACAAAACAATGTCGGAAGTAAAAAAGAAGAGACGGCAATACTCTGTGGAATATATTAAATTTCATTGAAAATCCCACAAACCCATCGTCGCCTCAGTGCCTTCTACGTCTAAAAACATTTTCGAATGAAGCAATGAAGCCTTCAAGACTGCAAGATCATTTGAATAAAATGCATCCAGATAAGAAAGACAAGAATGTAGCATATTTTCAAGACCTAGAGATGAAGCATAATACTCAGCCAAGTGTAGCAAAACTATTTTCGGCAGCTGCTAAGCAAGATGACGACGGACTTCGAGACTCGTACAATATCTCTTTGTTAATTGCTCAAAAAGGCAAACCACATAACATCGGAGAAGAGTTAATTTTGCCAGCAATAAAGGAAGTAATAACTACTGTGCTTCACAAACCGGCCGCAGATATTATCCGAAAAATTCCTTTGAGTAATAATTCTGTGCAAAGACGAATTGATGAAATGGCTGAAAACATTGAAGGATCATTGTGCAATCATCTGAAGACTAGTCAATTCTCAATTCAGCTCGATGAGTCCACTTTACCTACTAATGAAGCATTGTTGCTGTCTTACGTGAGGTTTATTAAACATGAGAAAATATGTGAAGAACTATTGTTTGCTAGAAATTTATAGACCGATACAAAAGGCGAAACCATATTCAATACATTGGAAAAGTTTTGTGATGAGAAAGAGATTCCCTTGAAAAATATTATATCAGTTGCTACGGATGGCGCTCCGGCTATGACAGGGTGCCATAAAGGCTTCATAGCGTACTTAAAAAATAAAATTCCAGATGTACTTGCTGTACATTGCGTTATTCATAGACAACATTTGGTTGCTAGAAACTTAAGCGAACGACTATTTCAATCACTGCAATATGTCATCAAAGCAGTCAATAAAATCCGTACCAGCTCTTTAAATGATAGATTATTTCATCAGCTTTGTGTTACTAATGACGAAGATTCCAACCGTTTGTTGCTTCATACTGAGGTTCGTTGGCTATCAAGAGGCAATTGTCTGACTCGATTTTACAACCTGTTTGACTCTGTGATAGAGTTCTTGGAAACTAAAGATACAGAATTGCGCAACAAGCTCATTACACCAAAAAATGATATAGCTTACATGACAGACCTGTATAAATTGTTCAACGACATGAATCTCCAACTGCAAGGCGATGAACTAAATTTTAGTAAAACAAAAAATGTAGTTGCTGCTTTCGCAGCCAAACTGCTTCTACACAAAAAGAATATGGGCAGACGTGAGTTTCACAATTTTCCGAATTTATCAGTATCCTGCAGTAACGACGACTTGTTTGCCTACTGCCAACATTTGGAAAACCTCCACATTGACTTCACCGAACGATACCAGGACATTTTGAACTTGGAAATACCAGGCGGGGTGTTAGATCCGTTTTTAAATGTCAACACAACAATCTCACCTCAGCTGGAAGAAGAACTTATAGAATTGACAACAAACGAGGAAATAAAAATCAAGTTCAAAAATGGCTATCAAGAATTTTGGCTACAAAAACCGATGCCGCAATTGTACCCTAGATTGTGGTCAATCGTTCAACGATTCTTGATAGCATTCCCATCGTCATATTTATGTGAACGTGAATTTAGTGCTGTGGCAACGCTGCTTACTAAACAGAGAAATCGTTTGCATGTTACAGAACGTGGCGACTTGCGGCTGTTCTTGAGTAAATTGGAACCTGATATCAACAAACTTATTAAACAGCATCAGATTCATCCTTCACATTAGTTTTTATATAAGAATCGATTATGTTTGTTTTATTTTGAATAAAAGATACTCTGTCTGAATACTATAAAGTTGCGTTTCAATAATCATTCTCATTGGCAAGTGTAGCCCGTAAGAGTTAACTTGAGACCTACTGTGCTCAGGTCTCAAGTTAACTCTTGCGGATTATAGTAAAAGTCTATTTTAGAGTGAATGTTTAATCTCCGCTAATATAGCTCACAACAATTAATTAATTTAATTTGAAGTTATAGTGGTTTTTTAAGTAGGTGAAAAAATGGAGGCGCTAAAAATTAATTTAGTCTCAAAGTGGGCAGTAGACAAAATAAGTTTGGGAACCTCTGAATTAGACCAACCTAAACGATAATAACTTGGGCCGGAGCCCTGGCTCCCGATATTGCATAGTATCAACAAAGGATATATTAAAGCAGAAACCAAACGAAAATGGAGATCATCGACAGATATGAGACAGTCGAAGATCTTCACCAAGGACATCCATAAGAAATCGACGAGCCAACTGACCACACTCTCAAGAGGAAATATCGAGGTTCGTTATAGAAGAACAGGACATTGAAGACATCTAACAGTGACCAGAGTGAAGACTGACCGCAATTGTCCGGAGGGCATGGAGACCAGTTTTCACCTGCCGGCCACTCACTAATTCGATGGGTACTTCTGGGATCGGACACAAAGGAGTTAAAGGATCTGGGGGTGGAACAGATCGCAAGATTCTGCAAGGACACATAAAGGTTTGAAGGGGCGCTGTGAAAGCTGGATTAACCTACGGTCCTCCAATGGCAATTTATGATTAATATCTTAATCACCAAGTTAATACGTCACGAAAAGAAATGGGGTTATCGGTTTAAAGTTAATAACAAATACTTTGAGTCCATCTTAGCTTTTACTGACGATCTCGCAATACTGACGCGTAATCCAAAACAATGCCAGGAACTATTAAAGGAAATCGATGGATTCTGTTCGTGGACAAATGGACTGAGGACGAAGTCCAGTAAGTGTCACTGTCTGTATCTGGGTAGACGGGACACCAAATTTACCTTCTACGAGCCGGGACTCTTCATAGGGGGTGAACCAGTTTCTATAGTCGCTGAATCGGTGCCATTTAAATTTCTTGGGAGAAAGATAGACTATAAAGGACGCACACCATCCTTAGATGAAGTTGTCGATATGTTTATAAATGCAATTAGATTTTTAAGCATTTTGTATGCTTACTTTTTCTAAAGATTTAGATCGGAAAAAGAGAACATCTAGAACGGGACTTGAACCCGCGACCAGTCCCTTACAAGGGGAATGCTCTGACCAGCCGAGCTATCTAGACACGTCCCAGATATTCGAAATTCTCCGATATATTATATACGTCTTAAGGCGACGCTGGAGCCATCTACCGAAATTCTTGCGAACTACGGAAACAATGAATAACTATACAGTTTCAGATGACCCTCCCAGATCAGAGTAACCTAGTAAGGTGGGGGAAGGCCACAGAAAAACAATGTTATACTTGTGGCAATAGGGACGGCTAGGCACATATTAGTAGGATGTAGGGTGCTTCTCGATAGAGGCGAATACTCACGCCGCCGCCACGATAAGGTGCTTATCATCATACGTGAAGCAATGAGCCTGGGAGTTGCTAGAGCCCAAAAAGGATTGACTACTAACAGACGTCATATCAACTGTGTCTGAAGGTTCATCCATAAAATCCACGAACAAACCTTATTCAATCTTAGATACTGCCCCAGATTGGACTCTCCTAATCGACACGTATGAAAAGCACTATAAAATTCCGGAGGATGTTGGGGTTTCGTCATCTAGACCTGAAATATTTCTTTACTCGAGAGCGATAAAATATGTGGTCCTTGTGGAACTTACCGTACCGTGGGAAACAAATATACCGAAGCACCAGACCACAGATTACTAAATAGTTACTACGTAACAGATACTTTACTCAGTAGAAAAATTCCAAAACCTACTGCTATAATAGACTACTCCGTCGCGTCAGCAACCACTGCATGCTAAAATGTGCCTAAATGCTTAAGCGTACAGTTGAGATTGCTTCGCACCGCGCGATCCCACAGTAATCGCAGGGCTGCCTCTTTGATAAAATTAAATTAACATAACTTTCTGACTACTTCTGACTATAGGTGGTACCTAGTTTAAAATTGTATCGTTTAGAAAATATTTTTTTATAAATTGGTGCTGACTGTGCAATACATCTAGATAAAACATAATTATAGAGGTCAGTGTGTAGGTAAAATAAATAAAAAATCTTGAAAAGTTTCATGTGCTTTATTTTATAAAAAATTTATACATTTCTTACCCTTTCTAAATTCTCGGTAATGAAATTTTAATGTAGAAAAAATCCTGAATCTAATAAATTTTGTATCTGCGCCTTTGATGGTAATGGCTGATAGTATATTAATATTCGAATATTTGGTTTGTGTCGATATTTCCTTAGATTCTGGTTCAGTACTGGCACTTGAAGTAGTTGGTAGAGATGGCAGCAGTTTTGTAGGCAAAGCGTCAAATCGTTATTGTGGTTTATGAATAATCACCGACTTTTCAAAATGAATACAACACACATAATGACTTCTTGGCTTGGTGTCTGGCCTTGCTAAATCGGGCCTGCCAATCAATTCAGCCCATGTTTCACGCCTAAAAAAATAAGAAAAAATAAAAAAATTGGACAGGTCTAAGGAAGGAGATGGGTACCTAGATAAGACAGACGGACAGACACACAGACATGACGAATTTATAATAGATCCCAAACTAGGCAATCCTAAAATTTTATATTATGAATAAATAATACTAATAAATACATTGAATGATTATTAACATTTATAAATGTATTAATAACTATAACACGGGGCGAGCTCAAGAATTATTTGACGATATCATGGAAAATGAACCCTTTGCAATATAATTATTTTTTATAACTTCAAACATCTTTAAATTAATTTTTCTTTACATAAACATTTACTTATATATTTTTTACAAATCGCATAAAACCGAATCATCGTTGTTTGTTTGTTTACGCTAAACAGCGCAACAAGTTGAGACAGGTTGCCGCGCCGCGCGACTTGTGTTGGAAGTTTCGTAGGTAGGTTTGCGAGACCGGACAGTCTCGCAAACCTTATATATACCAAAATATTATCACAATTTTATTTTAATAATAATAGCGTTTTAAACGTTGTTAAAATAGTGTTTAAGGTAAGTATGACGTTTCTATGTAACAAAAATATGTAAATCTGTGTCTGAAAGGCAAGCTAATCATGTATAATTGTATCATCTAGACTAGACCTATTAAAAATAATTTTGAAACGACAAAAAACAGTAATAGTTTATCACTTACCTTTCTTCATTGACAGGTAAATGGAAAAATGTTAGGTGTTTACCCCTTCTTTTACTTGATTTGCACCCATCTACAGCACATAAGGTAAAATAGTCACTAGTTAGGTACTAGTTCAGTGCAAAAGATACCCTATGCTAGTGAGCTAAAGGTTTACTATTGCGTGCATACGGTGCTAGTTTAGTCGGTAGTCAACGCGCAAAAATTACAACAAAGTTTCAACGACAATGTCGGTGAAGCGTTCTCCGAAGAAAACCAACTCGACTCCCGATTTCTCAACTGCTGCCGAACCCAGAGAATCCAGTATCACCCTACGAAAAAGAAAACCACGGGATTGCGACTGTATTGTGCCTACCTCCGATATGCATTCATCAAGTATATGAGCCGTGAAATCGCTGGCGCACTCAAGGATTTGCGCTGCCAATTAGACAATAAGCTAACGAAAATCCATGAGAACATTATTAACACCATAAACGCTGACCTTGATGTCCTCAGAGACACGTCTCTCGAGATAAAGCATGATATCAACGCTCTGCGTTTAGAACACTCATCTTTCAAAACGCAAATCGCTCAATTTGAACACTCACTTCAATTTCACACTGGGGAGGTTGTAGATCTTAAGAGTAAAGTGGAAGAAATCGGTACTCGAACCTTAGCGGTTCTGAATGTGAACGATAAACTTTCTAATCTTGAACAAAAAATTGAATCGCTGGAACAGCAAGCGCGTCTTAATAACATTGAGATCTGTAATCTGCCTGAGAAACGGGATGAAGACCTTCACGGGCTGGTGGAACGTATCGGTGCTGCCATCAAATGCTCTATACCCCGCAAGGATGTCCTAGACATTCACCGTGTCCCCCATGCCCGTACGTAGGAGAACAGTCAACCCAAAAATATCATAGTGAAGTTGGCCTCACGCACTTTTCGTAACAATATACTAAGTGCCTATCGTTTGTCAAAAAATGTGTCATCTAGCGAAATTGGTATATCAGGTACTTCTCATAAAATATACATTAACGAACATCTCACGCTATACAACAAAAAGTTATTTCGTCAATGTCGTGAGATGGTTAGTAAATATAACATCAAGTATGTTTGGATTAAAAATGCTACTATTCTTATTAAAGCAACTGATACTTCAAAAACATTCTCAGTGCGTTGTCTTAGTGATGTCGATAAGATTTCTCAGTGTAAACAATAATACATTCAATAGTAATTATTATTATGTGTGCTTATTTTATAGGTTTAAACAAATGTCTGCAAGTAATTTAATTTTTCGGAATAGCTGTCATACTAGGTACTTGTTATAAATACCGTCTATCATATTATTATGTTATTTTAATGTTCTTACAAATGCCATATATTTTAATGATTTTCAACGTTTATCACTATAATCCGCACGCTGAATGATGATCCCTATGACAGTTCGTTAGCGCTTAACATTGTACTGACGTCCTATCACATCAAATCCTTTAGAGGTCCATTAAAAAGTCGAAAAAATCATAATTGTTTACAATTGTAAATTATAAAAATGAATATTAAGAAATTATTACGTAATGTTCGGAAATAATAGAAAAAAACTCAATGCAAATGTACATGATACGTGCTGCAAAAGTTACATCGTCAAGCTGTTATCGACTAAGAAGGGACACATCGATAAACAAAATATCGATAATTTGTTGGAAAAATAAAACAAATGCTTTGAGTTTGTATTTTATTTATATCAATCTGAATCTGATACAGGGTCAATCGGATCTTCAAAATCTGAGTCTGAACTGCAGCTATCCGTGACGTTTATTATTAACGGTTGGTCAATGATATTGTCGTATTGTACATCTCGATCCCAGTCTTGTAAGCAAATTTTCTTCGTTCTTTCGACCACTTTTCGCCAATCGTCAGCTGTCACTTGAGCGCAAGCTTTCCAATAAAACCATCATTTTATTTGCCGTGAATGGCGGAGTTGTGTTATGCCTAGCTGCATGACCTGAAAATATTTGTACATTTAGTAATTATTTTTAGAAATATATGCATATACATAATATTATATAAATAAAAAATATAGATACCTTTGATCTGCGCCCATATCAACTCGATTGCATTATATTGGCAGTGATTGGCACGGTAACCGAATTACCGTGTGTCCATTTGATTTGGCCAATTCATCCAAAAAATATGATGGGTGCGTCTGTTGTTTGTGAAAGTTCAACAGTCTAACCAACTCTTTTTTTAACATCTGACTGTCAGTTTCCACACCATTGCGTTGCACAGTGTATTATTTTGCCTCAGTAGCGGTCATCCTCTTTTTATAGCCAATTTCGATGGATATAATCGATAAACAGCATAATATGACACACCAGATTAAAAATATTGCTTGATTTTTAAATTATGTAGCTTTTCTTGAAAGGTCATTGAACTTTGACTAAAAGATTTTTACAGATTTAGAGCTAAATTATTAAAATTGATCTTAGTTAAAATGACTAATGAATGGCGGAATATATACATAATTGAGTGTAAAAATCACAAGTCTATAAATGCCCTGGAGTACGGAAAAAAAATATTTTACAAATTCCAGAAAAATTAAAATAGGAAATTTTCTAGATGACGGTCGCATTTTTTTTCACTTGCAAAATATACCCTAGCATTGTAGCTTGCTATATACAAATTTTTGATTATTTTCGATGCAGGACAGCTGAGGTATGACGTTTCTAAGTTTTTTATAATTTTCTATGGAAATAGGGTTGTCACAAAAAATAAAATTATTTGAAATTTATAAAATGTAGATTGACGATACGAATGAGATAGAGCTAGATTGACTTAAACATTTTGGCTTTATTTAGTGATACAGCCCTAGTATTGCTGCAGAGAATTTGCTGAACTCAATAATTTTCGCTTAAATTTTGTAAGACGTTTCAGACATATGTATGTATGTCACTCATGAATGGCAACGTGTTAATAATAAAATAATCTGGGAGTACCTCCACGCGGTGAAGGCGGTAACAGTTTTTGCTGGCTAAAACTCCCTATAATATGTACATATATGTAGGTACATATTACTTTATGTACTTAATTGTAGAAGTATTACTTCTATATATTTAAATGCCTTCGGGTTTATGTTGTTTTCGTTGTCTTTTTGTATAAATTTATTTGGCGGTACGGTAGCCTACCCGGTAACGCAGGGGAGCAGCCGCCATCTAACAGTTTGTATTATCGTGTTATTTGACTCTCCTACAGCGGTTTCGTTTGTAATCATGGAGTCGGACAAGTCGCATGCTGTACTTGAGCAGAGCCTGATCTGCTTTGCTGAAGGACGTCCTTCTGGGCCTCAATCGGAGGGCTCAATGCAAGAGGGTTATGAGGGTGCCAACATAACCGCCCCCGCTGGCACGCGGGGGGGTATCCGAAGGGATTTCCGCACGATAAAAAAAAAAAAAAAAAAAAGGGTGCCAACTCTGATACTGGTCAGCGGTTGGTAGCTTCTAACGACCAAGGCATGAATGTAAATCCGATTAAGGTTACGAAACGGGAAATGTATGAAGTTTTAGTGAAACAAGCGCGTTTATATGGTCTTAAAAAAAGACCCTTAGACCACGACAAAGAAGAACGGACTTTGACTGTTTTAAGGACGTTATATCCAACACAAACATCGAATTTGGACAGTAAAAATTAAATTACTGTGGATACTGTTACTAAATTTATCAGTAAGTGCGAAACACTTTATAATGACAGCAAACGTAACAAACAACGGTTTTTTAAAAAGAATAAATCTTGGCTTGATTCAATTTTGGAAATTCCTCATACGAGTTTGACACATTTTTCAGCAACTTTCCCCAACTCTTCGACATCTGAAGAGACGCTTCATGTACCTAAACCTGCAAAATCTCATGAGATGTTAAAAGTGCTTCAACCTCAACCATCAACATCTCAGGAGATGTTAGAAGTTTTTAAGCTTAATGCTTCAACGTCTCAAGAGGTGTCATGCGGACTTGAGTCTGGAAAAAATTCACAATCTTATGACAATTTAAGCGCTCGCCAACAATGTCGGGTGCGGAAGAGTTTGGAAGAATCACTGGAAGGGCAACCCGATTCCAAAATTATTAAAGTAATATCAAAAATGGTCACTGATGAAACAGGTGCAAAACTCAAATCAAGTTCCGCTCGAAAGTTAGAGTTTGTAATTAGTGAATGCTTAAAGTCTCCAACTCGCCCCAAAAAGATTGCATCCAGTTTAACATCTAAAGCGGAACCCAAGCCCTTTAGCCCCGAGGAAGCACTTGCTATGATAATAGACAGGAAATTAACCGTCGATGACTATATTTCTATGCAAAGAGAATTAAAAGAAAGAGGTTTTCCAGCTTATCCACCATATTGTAGAGTGCAATTTATTAGTAAAAGTAATGTGCTATCCAGATGAGCAGTTACATGTAACAGAAAGGGAAGCAAATGTTTCATTGTATAGTTTGTTATTACACACAATTCGTCGCGTGATTAAAGTGTGTGACGAAAATATAACAGAATATTTCAATCAAAAAAATAAAGATCTTGTTCACTGTATCTTTGAAGGTTCCTGGGGGTTCGATGGCAGTACTGGGCAGTCATTTTATAAACAAAAATTTCAAAGTAGCAATGATGACAATGAAAATTGTTTATTTGCCACCACTTACATTCCATTAATTTTAAGATCAGAGGATGGATTTGTGTTGTGGTGTAATCCGAGTCCACAATCTTTCAGATTTTGTCGCCCATTAAAAATTCAATTTAGAGCAGAAAATAAAGAACTAATTTTGGAAGAAAAGAACCGGGTTGAACATGAAATACAATATTTAACTCCACTATATGCAGAAACACGGGCTGGACATAGTATTATAGCTGAACCCAAACTACACCTTACCATCATAGATGGTAAGGTTTTTAATATTATTACAGGGACAACTTCTCAACTTCGTTGTGCATGTTGTGGTGCATCAGCATCCGATTTCAATAATCTGAATGTTATTAAAGATAGGCTCATATTAAATTCAGAAGCGTTAACCCACGGTTTGAGCCCATTACACGCATGGATTAGAGTTTTCGAGTTTTTATTACATTTGGGATACAAAAATGATCCATTAGTGATGAAATGGCGGGTAACGAAAACGTCTTTAGAAGCTTCAATAGTAGAAAGTCGAAAAAAGAGTATTCAGTCTGAAATAAGAAGCAGGTTGGGTCTTTTAGTGAATGTTGTACGTCCAAACTCAGGTACAACGAACGACGGAAATACTGCTCGGACTGCACTATCCGATCAACATCGTGCAACATTTTCTGAAATCTTGGGCCTAGAACCATAGTTGGCGGAAGATTTGCACACAATTTTGGTGCTTTTATCCAGTGGGTTAAAGATTAACACTGAAAAATTTGGCGACTTTTGTCAATCTCTTGCCACAAGATATGTCCAAACATATAAATGGTATTACATGTCTGTTAAATGCACAAAATATTAATTCACGGTAGGCAAATAATTGAATCCAGCCCTTTACCAATAGGTATGTTGTCAGAGCAAGCCGGGGAATCCAGGAACAAATTTTGGCGTTATGATCGTGAGCACCATACGCGCAAGTTAGATCGGAAAACTACTATCTCTGAGTTATTTCACCGTGGACTCGAATCATCCGATCCATATTTATCGACATTATCCCACAATAAACGTCGCAAACAGAAGATGCCTTTACCCCCGAAAGTTCTTTCTCTATTAGAAGTGACAACTGATAATGTTCAGTATTATCCCTCTGAGCCAGATATTCAATTTGAAGAGGTGGAGTTGACCACAAATGAACCATTAATCATTTCCGATAACGAGGATAACGACCTATAAACTGCACTCTCAGATTTTTATAAATCTTGGGCCAGATAATCATGGTTGGCGGAAGATTTCCATAATATTACGGTATGGTACTTTAATTCAGTTTATCACAAAAAAGATAATCTAGTTCTCTTTGCATTTTGCTGGTATCTTCTCGGTAGAACCATCTTACCCAACCAGCAAAAAAAAAACATTTTCGAATGGTTTATTTACTATCTACACTGATTTTATAAAGAGGAAAGATTTGTACTTTTGGATTTTTGTATGTAACGAATAAACTTGAAACTACTGAACCGATTTGAAAAATTCTTTCACCGTTGGTTACCTACACTATCCCCGGGTGACATAGGATATATTATATTTTCAAAAAAATTAGGGATCCTTACTAAAACTCCAATAATGTAACCCAAGGCGTCAAAAATTGACCTAACAAATTCCTTACATCGCGTGCGCTGCGAAAACTATTGATGATAGAACAAAATAATGTCCTACGACTTTGCAGAACACATCATCATGTACTAAAAGTGTCGCGACACCACATGTCTAGGTATTATAGTTATGTCACAATAAGTTTTTTGTTATTTTAAAAATTTCATTGAAATGTCGGCGTAAGAAAATGCTCTTTATATGTCCTAATTTAAACAAATAAAATAAAGATTTAAAATAAATCTAGCGATGAATAACTCAATATATGTTGAGT
Organism: Cybosia mesomella; assembly: GCA_946251805.1. NCBI lineage: Eukaryota > Metazoa > Arthropoda > Insecta > Lepidoptera > Erebidae > Cybosia > Cybosia mesomella. Next base: position 27,745,888 of record OX276390.1, read on the forward strand.
TCGAAACTGCAGAAGTAAACAAACCTTGATTTATTCTGAATTTACGCCGCACGAAGTCGCGGGCAACAGCTAGTACTTATTTAATATTTTTATAATGTTTATGGCGATAATTGTAAAATGGAGACGTTTATATGTGCTCTCTATGGGCCTAAGCGGAATAAACGAAATTGATTCTTTGATTCAAACTTCAGAGGTGGTCTATTCAATTTTATCAACCTCAGGTTCAGAACTTTTGAAGTAACGTCCAAAATATTTACACCATTGAAAGCGTTACTTCTTGTTTTTTAATAAACGTTCTTTTACTTTTTAATATAAATGTAGAAACTTTCTCTTTATTCATTTTAAAATACATCTCAATTACAATTTTAAATTCATTTATTAAAAAAAAAACTTATTTAGAATTAATATTATTATTATTTTAGTGAAATTTAGTATACTTGTCATATTAGTACGTAGATAAGTAATGCAAACTAAAAAATAAAAAATGTAATGACGAAAACTGAACTATACCATAGACTTGAGAGACAACCCTAACTCAAAGCTTAAAGACTGAATATTACAGCTGTCTTGTGTTCGTAGCGTCTAATTATTTTTGTGGTAGTAGTAATAACTGCCATTAACAATTAGGCACTACAAAATAATGCGACCGGCAAGGGATGCGTCTATAAATAAATAAATAAAATAATAATAAAATAAAATATTCTCGCTAAAATAGACAAGATTAGGTCACATTTTTTTTATAAATCGGTGCCTAAATTATAACTGAATCATGCAAAAAAATATCCGTGAATAAGAACGAATAAGAAAGGAGATGAATGTTTTTTATGGTTTCTATGGACTTTTCTCGATTTCTGCAATTTCTCTAAAACTATGAGAGATAAAAATTTAGGAGTTTTACTATGAATTTAGTTTGGTAGTTATCTATCGTAAAACATAAAAAAATGAGGATGACCGCTTCTGAGGCAAAATAATACACTGTGCGTTGTAACCACTCTATAATTTCAGCTTTTTTGTTATTGCTGCTGGGGGGGTTTGTTAATTTGAACTGAGTGATATGAAGCATTGTCCATTAAAATATAGTGAGGCTCATTCAAATTTTCTAATAGTTTTATAAACCATGTCTTAAAGTTTTCGAAATTCATTTCCTCGTGGTACTCCGTTGTTTTCACTGACTTAAAAGCCCACAGGCAATTCGGCACAAAACTTGTAGCTGTGCCAGCGTGGCAAATGATTAAGCGCTGGCCCTTTCCTTCAGGAGTTTTTGTGCTGGATTTGGCTGTGTCATCCGTCCATGCCTTACCTACAGTATGATTGGCGTTCAGCCATGTCTCATCAAGGTATACTACCTTCTCCCAGTTATCAATTTGTTTGATTTTGCGAAGAAAATCGCATCGTAGTAAAGCTATGTCAGTACGCTCCATTAATATTTTTCTCTTGTCACATTTTTTATAGCGGAATCCACATTTTTTCAAAACAATTCTAAGAGAAGTAGCACCGCCTTTGAAGAGTTCTGCAGCTTTTAATGAAGATAATAACTTCTGGCAGGTCGGTAGTTCACCTCGTAGGTAGTAACCATAAATATGATTGCGTATAGCATCTAAATCAAAATCATCAGGTTCTGTTATATGACATAACCTTTTCTTTTTCTTCTTTGGTGTTAATAGTTTATTGTCCTCCATGGATGACTCCCCAAATTTTTCATTTGTTATTCGAGAAACAGTAGCCTTTCCGATTCCTAGAGCATCGGCTACACGATCGCGAACATTGTCAAGCGGTAACAAGGGTCCGCCATTTTGTTGTTCACGAGCAAAATAGTCTCGCAAACGAACTACAAACTCGCGAACTTCACTGTTGAGAACAGTTTTCCGCTGTCTTTTCGGCATTTTACAAAACCGAAAATCAACAAACAGGTAACAGAAAATCAACAAATAACACAAAACAGCGAAAACAGAAACAAAACTCAGCTAACAAAGAAAGACGTGGCGCATACAAGGCGTTAGAGCACTCGTATGACGCGATGTGATGCGGTGTGACAAGAAGACAAAACAGACTGACAAGACATGACATGAGTGAATTAAAAAAATACGGTAGGTCTATGGCCTCCTTTTAAATACTTTTTTTTTTTTGAAGATTTTTGGCTTGGTTACAAGACCTTTAAGCCATGTCTTTATTTATAATAGTTTTGTTTATTCACTTCCATAGTTCACTTCACATCACATTCACAAGCTTCACAAGTCACAATACACTGCGTTTTTAAACTTTTACTATGGTGTTTTTAATAAATTTAAATAATGAATTATAACATTGTTTATTTTTTAATAATTCGTACAAGTGGCGGGAGGAATTATTTGCCATAATATCACTTAATTCACTGGCGAGTATTAACCTGTGCATATTCCACTTTTGACAGCAGAAGAGCACGTGTTCGATATCTGCTTGTGGCACATTACAGTCTTTGCACCTATTATCGGTTATAATTCCCAGCCTTGCCAGGTGGAAGGGAGTGGTGGAGTGTCCGAATCGAAGCCTGTTCATAGTAGTTATGTACTCTCGACTTGCTGACGTCAATTTGTAGTACCAAAGTTTAGTAGGTATCTCTTCTTGAATTTTCCCATACCACTTTCCTTTCTCATCTTGATCTTTCTTCCACATATCTCTCCAGAATCCCAATATTTAAATTTTTAGAGTGTAGTAATAATCTGTCAGTGGAATGTCCATTACACATTTAACATTTAAAGCGTTAATCCCTTCAAATGCAGTTTTATCTGCTATCTCATTACCAGAGATACCTTTATGTGAAGGTATCCACATAAAGACTACCTCTATTTCTAGTAAATGTAATTTATATATAATCTCTTTAATAAGATACAGAATATAGTTTGTTTTATAGTTAATTTTTAAATTATTTAAACCTTCTACTAGGCTTAAAGAATCTGATAGAATTAAAAAGTATTTACACGTTTTCAAATGAATTATTAATTTTAAAGCTTCTAAAACTGCATATGCCTCTGCTGTGAATATTGAACAATTGTTATCCAAAACGAAACTTTGAGAAAAATTAGTTTGTGGATCAAACACTGCAGATCTCACATGGTCGTTGCTCTTACTACCGTCAGTGTTCAAAGTATAATAATGAGGATTCTCTTCTAAGAATTGTAACAAGTCAGAATTACAGGAAATTTTGTGAGTTAAAATAGTAATAGGATGAAGTATACTTTTGAATGAATGAGAATAACATGGCCATTGTGACTGTTTTCTAACATGAGTGCATTTTTCATGAATTTGCAGAAAAATTCTACATATCTGAGGAGAGATATCTCTTAACAATTCGTCTGCGGAAGTTAATGGGCCTGATATACTAATAAGGTGAGGAACTATTTTATGTGTAACTTCATTATTTTCTAGTGCTAACAGTTTCAGACAATATCTTTCAATTAGTAGAATCCTCCTTAGTATAAGAGGCATAATTTTGGTTTCAACCTCCATTGCTCTAATAGGAGTAGAACACATTGCTCCAGAAATAGTTCTCAAAGCCTTGTTTTGAATCACATCTAATCTATGTACATAAGGACTATTTACATAAGCTAGAGTACTGTAATCGAAGTGACTCCTTACAGTTGCTTTATATAACAGGGACAATATATTGGGGTCTGCACCCCAAGACAAACCAGCTAAGCATCTAATGATATTAACACCTTTAAGAGCATTTTGAAATGTATTTAATGTGTTGTTCAAAGTTTAACTTCTGATCCAAAATAACACCTAAAAATTTATGTTGATTAGCTCTATCTATTATGTCACCATTGTATATAACATCTGTACAGGGAGTCTCATCACTAAAAATCATCACACTACTTTTATCAGCATTAATTTTCAGATTTAAAATATCTTGGTAATAGTTCTTGAGTTCATGTAAGGCTAAATTAATATTGTCTATTGCTTTAGTTATGTTGTTATCAGAACTATAAAGAACCAGATCATCTGCAAATTGCAGAATCTGTACATTTTTCAAATTTACATATTTACATATTTCAGAAGTATACAAATTATACAATAAAGGTGAGAGTGCTGCACCTTGCATTGTCCCTTTAGAGGCCTCTTCTGGGCCATACAGAATATTATTGTGTCGTACATACAGGACTCTCTTGTTTAAAAAATTGTGTAACCATTTAGAGATTTCACCAGGTATGCCTAGGCTACCAGTTAAAATCTTAACTAAAATCCCAGGGTCGAGACTATCAAATGCACCTTGTACATCCAAAAATACACAAACAGTATTTAATCTTAAATTTTTGGCTTTTTTCAGGTCTGTTATAAGTGAGGTGAAACTATCTACACAGCTGCAGCCTCTTCGAAAACCATATTGGATCCGTGGAAGAAAATTATTTGTTTCAACATACCAATCAAGACGATTTTTGAGCATGTTTTCGAATATCTTACCGAGACATGACGATAAAGAGATAGGTCGATACGAACTGGGTAGTTCAGGTGGTTTATCTGCCTTTAAAATGGGAATGACACATTGTGTTTTCCATTGTGTAGGGATGATTTTTTGTAGCCAGAGCAAACTTAGAATTTTTAAAAATAACTGTTGTATGGACACATGAAGATTTTTAATTAAAATGTATGGAAAATCATCAAGACCTGGAGTTGTATTTTTCCTGGTTTGTAAGCTCATCATAAGTTCACTGCATGTAAAAGTATCTAAGAGAAACATTGATTTGGGATTATCATTATTCACATTAAAATAATTGCAATATGAACTAAAATCTATCAAATTATTGCTGTCTGCTAATTTAGACAAAAATGGTTGAACAAACTCATCCTTATAAGATTTATTGCCAGCTTTTACACCCTTGAATCTTTTAATTAAATTCCAAATCTTGCTTATTGGAGTAGTTCTGTTGAAAGTGTTACAGAAGTCATTCCAACCACTCTTTTTCTGCTCGGAAATAGTCCGCTTTTTCAAAGCGTCCAATCTTTTATAATTGATGTAGTTTGCTATAGTTGGATCACTTCTATATAATTTCAAGGCATTGTATGACGTTTTAACACTTTTCTCACAAATATCATTCCACCAGTGTGATGGAGGCCTACTTTTAAAATCACTAGTTTTTACGAATTTTGGGATAGCGAGTTGTTTAAGTTTGTCTAGACGAGAGCAAAAGTCTAAATATACAGACATTGGATCTTGTTCATCAACTGTTGATGTCATGTCAGTGAAAATATTTTGAGAAAGGTCCCGAAATTTGTTCCAATCTGTTTTATTATACAAATATTTATCAACCGGTGGATTGATTTGATATTTGTCAGTACTCAGTGCAATACTAATAATTGTTGGGTAATGGTAACTACCCATAGCATTATCATGCAAGGACCATTTACAAAGTGGTGCCAAATTCGGACTAACAAAGGTAACATCTATTGCAGATGGGTTATGCCTAGGACTATTAACAGTAGTGAAGCTACCATCGTTTAAAATACATAAATCACAGTCATCTATCATATTGTACAAATCTCGACCGCGCCCTTTCGTACTTAGACAGCCAAAGGCAATGTGGTGGGCATTGAAATCTCCACTAACAAGGATGGGCTTTGGAAGACTACCTATCATGTTGCACAATCTATTTAATCTTATATGTCCACTTTTAGGAGGAAAATATACATTTAAGATAGTAATATTACCAATTTCTGTGGATATTGAAATAGCAATTGTTTGTATTTCTTCATAGAAAGTTGTATCTAAAACATTGTATTTTAAATATGGTTTTATTAAAATTGCTACACCATTATGATCATTCACAGAATTTTTAAAGTAAATATTAAACCCAGGTATTTTAAACTGTTTATTATTGTTTTTAAACCACGTCTCATTTAGTAAACAAATATCTATATTATTTTCATGTAAAAATTTGATTAATAGGCATTTTTTACTATTGGCACTTTGAATATTATATTGTGCAATACGTAAGTTAGAACTTATGTTACTGGCACTTATATCCATTGTTTATGATGATAAATTTTTAAGTAACATTTGTTTTATGGATGTTGTGGTGATAGGCACATCATCCATTTTGTTTCCTAGTTGTACTAAAGTTTGTACAAGGGCCATTAGAATATCATTATTACCTATGACTTGTTTAATTACATCTGAGGTAGAGCTTTTCTTCTCAGTCTGAGATTTCTCAGTTGTATTTACATTAGAGCTATTTACAATATTATTTACACCTGTTTTATTAAATGTTTTATTTACACTATGGGACTTTTCTGGTAAAAGAGGAAATTCTTTATCATCATTTTTATTAGTTTTAACTACACTTGAATAACTTATTTTTTCTTTTTTTTCTACTATCTTCCTCATTTTTACTGGACAAGTCCTAGCTACAGCCAAATGAGTTCCACCACAATTAACACAGCATAATTCATTAGGCTTGTCACAATCTTTATAAGAATGATCACCTGCACAACAGCTGCAGCGCTGTTTACCATTACAAACCTTAGCAGAATGATTAAATTTGAAGCAGCGATAGCACTGCTGCAGAGGTGGGATGTATTCAGACACTCTGTATGAGAATAAATCATATTGGACATTATTTGGTAAGATATTTGAGAGAAATGTTATGCTGACTGTCTGCAGTGGGGCCCAGCTGGACCCTACTTTCTTAGTAAATCGGCGTACTGCAACTATTTCATATATTGAGGAGAGCTTCAAATATAATTCCTTATTGGAAATGTTTGTTGGTACATGTCTAATTATACCTATGCGCTCAATTTGTGCTGCAGGTATAAAGGCTTTAATTTTGTATTTCTCTAGGAAATGTTCATTTTTAATAAAATTGTTTGCAGTATTATATTGTTTGAATATAACACCAATTCGATTGGCATTAATTCGCCTTATAGCTACCACTCCCTTTACTTCCGATGCAAAAATATGGTTCAAGTAAATAGGGCTCTTATTCCCTATACGGTCTTTATCACGGCTTTCCACGAACACATTGAACTCGGTATAGTTAGAATTTTCTGGATAGAGTCTTTTATAATTAGGTTTAAAAAAAGGCAAATAACTTTTTTCACTTTCCTCACCACTGTCGCCAGTCCTAACATTGTCTTCCTTCCTCTTCCTCACTTTAGGATTCGGGGGAGTATTAACACCCCCGCCTTCGTCCTCCTCCATTTTGAGCAAGTGCTAAACACTATTTTTAATACTATGAAGGGTTTGTACAAGTATTTACAACTTTAAATATAAATGTTGAAAGAATTGAAAAAAATCGCGCCCACTCTTTTCAATTTCCCGCCTCGGAATCTTAAATACTTTTCCATGTAATCCATAATTGCCAGCTAATTATGAATTCTTTAAAATTCAATTCAAAAAGAATTTTAAATTCTTTAAATTATTCAATTTGAATAAAAATTAAAGTATAGTAAAATAAAATATAATAAGGCTGTTACTTTTTTATCTAGTGTTTTATGTCCATCAATGCGCGTAGTCTTTTTTTCAAAATAAATAAATATTGCTTATTATGTTGAATGACCTGGCTGAATGACATGACATTTGCCTGAAAAAACAGTATTTTATCGAAATTGTTTCGCATAACTAATACAACTGTCAGTTGAAACGTCATAGGGATCATCATTCGGCGTGCGGAGTATATTGTTCTTTTCTTAGTGCTACCGTAAGCGTATACATGAAAAAATATACACATATTGTTTCTATGACGTACAGGGACATATCTTATAATTCAACATGTTTTTTTTTGCAACCACTGTTGAAACGACACTCAATAGTTCTAATGATTATGGATAACCCTTTTTATAACTCGATTATGCGTCATAATTGTTTACGAACTGGCTCCAAGTTACAAAACATACCTGTTACGCAGACATATCCTAAGAATATTGCTAGTATATGCATTGCCCTCAATTGTATTGGATGTTACACGCGCGGCCCGTACATCGCTGACTCTGCGCAACGCGTCGAAGACGACACCGACCGGCGTGGCGTGATATTCAAGGAAAGGGACTCATTCTTTGGTCGATCGCCGACATAGCTAGTAATATTAGAAATAAGTAATTCCATTATATTGTACTTTTACTTAAATTAAATCTCTTATTTTAAAATTGGTTTTTTTTGCATCCTCCGCTGCCACTACACATAATTGGCGCAGTCGGTAGGATCGTTAGCGATAGCTAGGGCTCTAATATCGATCCCCGCGACGATCCAGAACCTACACGTGGTGCCAGCGAGGAGAATCCAGACATCGATTCGGCAATCAAAATCAGCGATGCTGTAAGTACTGTGAATCTTTCAAGTCCTTAGTATCCAAATTCCTAACCTAAGTGAATACCTATCTATCTTAATTCCTAAATATCTTATACTTTTATTTAATACTGCATTTGTCTTTTTATGTGTGTGATATTTTCTCATATAATTTCAAGTGACGTGTAATTTCCTATACGTGTGTATTATTTATTAGATTTCAAAATTTTTCATCCGAGGGATTTACGGGACCGCAACAGGTCACCCAACTTATCTAGTAGAAATAATTTTATAGATAGTCGTAGGCAATTAGATAGTAGCATGGCGCATACTGACGTAGATATTATTTATAAGTCACTTAGGATAGTGCCGGAATTTGACGGCAATCCTCATGTTCTAACTCGGTTCATTAATATTTGTGACCAATTAGTACTCACTCACTTTAGGACAGAACCGGGTAACGAGTTAAATAATTTAGCTTTAATAAATGGCATACTAAATAAAGTTACAGGCTCCGCAGCCAGATTAATAAATTCAAATGGCATCCCGGATAACTGGAATGGTATTCGCAGTGCACTCATAAATAATTTCGCTGACCATCGAGACGAGACAGCCCTGTATAATGATTTGTCTCTGCAATCCCAAGGGTCTTCAACCCCACAGGAGTTTTATGAACGTTGCCAAAACCTATTCAGCACAGTGATGACTTATGTTTCATTGCATGAGACTTTAGAAACTACTATTCTGGCAAAACGAGATCTCTATAGAAAACTTACCTTACAATGTTATTTGCGAGGTTTAAAAGACCCTTTAGGATCGAGAGTACGTTGTATGCGTCCCGAAACGATGGAGAAAGCTCTAGAGTATGTGCAAGAGGAACTCAATACACTTTACATGCAACAGCGTAGCGATACCCTACCTAATAAGAAAGATGCCCATCAAATGTTTAATACAAAATATAACTTACCTTTAAATAATTTTGCTCCGAATCATTCAATGGCTAATATGCCAGGTACCTCAAAACAGCCGTTAGTTAGTATGCCTAACCTGCCGCGTTTTCAGCCTATGTATATGCCATCTAACCAAGGTTGGAGGCCTAACGTACCTCAACTTCAACAGACACGTGGCCCCTCACGTATGCAACAGATGTTCCGCGCGCCGCCACCAAATTATAACCCACAAAGCAACGTTTTTAGGCTACCTCCTCGTCCGCAACAGCAGCCACACCAAAATTTTAATAGTTCTCCGCGTCCAATGAGTGGCGTCAGCCATTTTGTGCCCAAACCACTACCTTTAAGTGGGCATGACTGGCGTAAACCTGGTAATCAGCCATCAAATAACTATTTTAAACCCCGCGAGGTTAATTTAAATGAACTTAGCTATGATTATGAACCTTACTATAACTATACCGACTATAATGAGGATTATAACTTTTACGAACAATATGAACCTTATATTGACTTTCCTAACTATGAACATTATTCAGGCACCGAAGCTCCAATCGTTGAGGAGTTAAATACTGATAGTGCTAATACTAATATTTCTTCTAAAGACGAAAATTTTCCCAAGGAACCGAACCAAGGAAAGCCAAAATAGAAGTAAATTTTCAGATACAACGGCAACTAGGATACATTCAGATACACAACCCACCTTTGAAATTACTGATAGACACGGGTGCCAATCAGTCTTTTATAACTCCACAAGCAGTGCAAAAATACTTTCCTAACGTTCCTTTAAACTACGAACCATTTGAGGTTACTAATGTACATGCTGTCAGTAGAAATGACTACTCTATCACACTACCTTGCTTTCCCGAATTCAATGACAATGACAACTTGACTTTGCTCATTTATAATTTTCATACTTATTTTGACGGCTTGATAGGCTTTGATTTACTTGATTCATGGGATTCTAACATAGACTTTAGAAATAAAAAATTAATTACACGTAACACCGAAATTCCAATACAAATGTATGATTCACGTAGTACTAATTTATACGAGGCTGTTATACCCGCAAACTCCTCTAGACTAATTAGATTACCGGTTAATTCGCGAGATGGTGATGCATTTATCTCGCAGCAAGTTATTTGTAATTGTATAATATCCGATTGTTTCACGCGAGTTAAAGATAACCGTGGTTGGGTACATGTCTCGAACAAATCTCATAATGATGTCATATTTTCCATGGACCGTCCAGTATCAGCCGAAATATTTAATGTCGAATTTAATCATAATGTAAGTGAAAATATTTCTTATCGTACTCAGGAGGTATTGTCACGCCTTCGAACCAATCATTTAAATCCGGAAGAATTAATTAATTTAAAAACTTTATGCGAACGTTACGCTGATGTATTCTACCTCGAAGGTGAACCGTTAAGCTTTACTAATAAAATTAAACACCAAATTAAAACTACTGACGAGATTCCCGTCCATGTTAAGAGCTATAGATATCCGTATATTCATAAACAAGAGGTTAGAGACCAAATTAATAAGATGCTGGAACAGAATATTATACGACCCTCAGATTCAGCATGGAGCTCGCCTATTTGGGTGGTACCCAAAAAGACGGATGCTTCGGGTAAAACTAAATGGCGTATTGTGATAGATTTCCGTAAGGTTAATGAAAAAACAATAGATGATAAGTATCCAATCCCAAATATTTCGGACATCTTAGATAAATTAGGCAAGTGCCAGTATTTTAGCACTTTAGATTTAGCCAGTGGCTTTTATCAGGTTCAGTTAGATCCTACGGATATAAAACCGCTTTTAATGTAGAAAACGGTCATTATGAATTTTTAAGAATGGCAATGGGTCTGAAAAATTCTCCAGCTACTTTTCAGCGTGTCATGGACAACATACTAAGGGATCTTCAGGATATCTGTTTAGTTTATTTGGATGACGTCATCATATTCAGCACGTCGTTACAAGAACATATGATTAATTTAGAAAAAGTCCTGAAAAGATTACGCGAATCTAATTTTGAGATCCAGATGGATAAATCTGAATTTTTAAAGTTAGAAACTAGTTTCTTAGGTCATGTAATAACTAAGGATGGTGTAAAGCCTAATCCTGACAAGATTAATGTCATAAATAAGTATCCGCTCCCAAAAACTGCTACTGAAATTAAAAGATTCCTAGGTTTACTTGGTTACTACAGGAAATTTATCCCCGACTTCGCTCGAATCACAAAGCCCCTTACACAATGTTTAAAGAAAGGTTCTAAGATAGTTTTTGACAAAAATTATATAAATTGTTTCGAACATTGCAAGACTCTCCTTATAAATGACCCCATCCTACAATACCCCGATTTTACTAAAGAATTTTTGTTAACTACCGATGCCTCTAACGTTGCGATTGGTGCTGTATTATCTCAAGGCACAGTTGGCTCCGATAAACCTATTGCATACGCCTCCAGAACTCTAAATTCAAGCGAACTTAACTATAGTACGATAGAGAAAGAACTCTTGGCAATAGTGTGGGCTACTAAATACTTCAGACCCTACTTGTTTGGACGAAAATTTAAAATAATCACCGATCACAAGCCTTTACAATGGGTCATGAATTTAAAGGAACCAAATTCACGTCTTACAAGATGGCGTTTAAAATTAAGTGAATTCGATTATACCGTAATATATAAGCAAGGTAGAAGCAACACCAATGCAGATGCTTTATCGCGCATTGAAATTAATAACGATGAGATAAGTTCTTTATTAGTTAATCCTTCTGAAAACGAAACCACCTTGAACGATTCTAGAACAGACACAGCTCCGGAAGCTGCGGAAGATTCTAGAACCCTTACAGTACATACAGCTGATGAAAACCCCATCTTGGAAGTACCCATTACTGACGAGCCTCTCAATAAATTCCCTAAACAGATAGTCTTAACAGTTGTAGGCGATTTTAAGAGTAAAACTATTGTAACTAAACCCTTTGAAACCCACACGCGTACATCTATCCAGTTATCCAAATCTAACCTCGAAGAAGATGTTATTAGTGCTATAAAAGAATATGTTTGTCCCAAAATTAAAACAGGATTACTTATTATTCCTCCATCTGCTATGTATGATATTGTTCCCATAATACAACGTACTTTCAAGAGCTCAGCAATGAATTTGTTATTAACTAAAATAGAGATAGAAAATGTCAGAGAATATTTAAAACAACAAGATATTATTAGTAAGTACCATTGTGGTAAAACAAACCATAGGGGTATTAACGAATGTCACTTAGCTCTTTCCCACAGGTATTTTTGGCCAAAAATGCGTGAGCATATTACTAAATTCATAAACGAGTGCACAGTATGTGGTCAGGTAAAATACGACCGTAACCCAATCAAACAACAACTCAGCCTTGTTACTCCACCTAGTAAACCATTCGATTTAATTCATTTAGATCTGCTCACTATACAAGGAGAAAAATTCTTAACAATTGTCGATGCGTTTTCAAAGTATGCCCAAGCTTATTATTTAAGAGATGGAACGGCAGTAAGCATTGTACAGGCGTTACTTAAATATTGCACACATCATGGAGTGCCTTTAACCTTAGTTTCGGATAATGGCCCCGAATTTACGAATCAATTAATCGCAGAATTCATAAGATTACATAAAATCCGACATCATCGAATTGCTCCCCACACTCCGAATGAGAATGGCATTGTAGAGAGATTTCACTCCACAATTTTAGAGCATCTCCGTATTTTAAAATTAGAACAGAAAAATGAAGCCGTCTTAAACTTAATGCCATATGCGTTGCTGGCGTATAACAGTACCATACACAGTTTTACAAGATGCAAACCTATCGATCTAATTACCGGACACTTTGATCCACGCGATCCCTTCGATATAGATTTGTCCACCCATCTAATACAACAATATATCTCAGAGCATAAAAGCAAAATGAGTATGGCTTATAATTTAATACAAGAATCAAGTATGGACCACCGTAAAACTATAATTGATAATCGAAATAAATCCCGTGAACCTGTATCTGAGTATCCTCCTGAACAACAAATATTTGTAAAAAATCCTTCTGCTTCCCGGCAAAAGTTAGCACCGCGTTACACTCATGATATAGTTAAAACAAATCTCCCAGTTCACATATATACAAAAAAGAAAAGAAACCCTATCGCTAAATCTAGACTAAAAAGAATACCTAACAGTGCCAAATTGTTGCAGGACCCTCCTAATACTTCACATTCTCCTGAGATCAGCTCTAACCCAGGAGATAAAACTTGAAAATCTTGATGATGGTCCCGGTGTTTTACCCTTTAAGTTAGGCCCTTGCTACGTTATATCCCATTACCACGCATTCCTACAGTACATAAATCTTCATGAATTAGAAAATAGATTGAGTGCTGTTCAAAATGAACTAATTGAGTTTAGCCCTACTCTGGACAATAAAACATCTTTATTTAAGCCCCACATTAATTATTTGAACCATAAGCTTCACACTGTGCTAAAGCAACTTCAATCATTTGAGACAAGTCGTAGAAAAAGGGGTCTTATCGATGGTCTCGGGTCCGTCATTAAAAGTATAACCGGTAATCTCGATTATACAGATGCAATCCATTTCAATGATGCTGTGAAAACCCTTCAGGATAGTAATAATAAGTTAGTAACGGAATTTAACAATCATCTTAGCTTAACTAAAGATTGGATGTCCCAACATTCGGGAGTAATTGATAATATCGTTGACAACCAAAATAAATTAATTAAATTAATTAAACATATAAATCAAAATTTAGAAAAATATCATGACACGGTCAGTTACGCTCATTTGGCCCAGATGATCTTTATCGTTAGCGATAACGTAGATGTCATTTCTCAAGAGATAAATAGATTACAAAATGTTCTAGCATTCATAAGGACCTCGACGACACATCATGATGCCATTAGTTATGATTCTATTAGGACTATTATTGTGAGATTAAATCATATATACGGTAAAGATAGAATATTAGATTTAGATATACGCGAATATTACGATATTATTAAAGTAGGCTCGTACTACGTAAAAAATGAGATAGTATTAGTTTTTAAGTTTCCTGTTGTAATACCTCTAACTTATGATCTGTATAAGATATCCATTGTCCCTAATAAACATCATGAGATTCTGACTCCTCATTCCCAGTTCCTTGCCATCCATTTGAAAGATTTTAAGTACATAGAGGCAGAATGCCCGAAGGCCACAAAAGGCTACCTATGTGAAGAGATACGCAACGACTATAGCCGAAAATCTGAAGACTGTATTCAAGCCCTCATCACTCATCAGCAAAGGACGTCTAACTGCAGCTCCACTGTCGTCTCACTACAAGGACCAGCCTACGAGAAACTTGATGATCGCCATTACACTATCAGCTTCCCAGAACCAATTAAGACAAGATTATCTTGTGGACAAGATCTTTACAAAATAATCCAAGGCAGCTACCTCGTTATAATTCCACCCAACTGTTACCTAGAAATATCTGAATTTAGAATATCTAACAGTAAAGATCGATTAAAAGGTCAAGCATTGAAACTCATAGATGTACCAAAACTTGAAGATAATAACCCGATGTTACAACCGCAGTTTAAACTTAACTCTATCAATTTGGACCATTTACATGCCACTAATACGAAGATATCGTTACAACCATCAGTTAACCCATTAACCAGTCCGGATAGCAGTCTATATCATACGACTATACCAATGTACATACTACTATTAAGTGCATCTGTACTTATTAGCGGATTGGCATATCGAAAATATCGTTTAAAACAAATGAAGCCTAAGGAAAAGGAATCAAATAATAGCCCGATTAATCTACAAGCAGTCTACGCTATTCCAGCAGGAAGAAGGATGGATCCAGACAACCTCCCAGCTCAATTCACGACACCTGTCGTCAATAATCGCTGTTCTTAGGGGGGAGGTGTTACGCAGACATATCCTAAGAATATTGCTAGTATATGCATTGCCCTCAATTGTATTGGATGTTACACGCGCGGCCCGTACATCGCTGACTCTGCGCAACGCGTCGAAGACGACACCGACCGGCGTGGCGTGATATTCAAGGAAAGGGACTCATTCTTTGGTCGATCGCCGACATAGCTAGTAATATTAGAAATAAGTAATTCCATTATATTGTACTTTTACTTAAATTAAATCTCTTATTTTAAAATTGGTTTTTTTTGCATCCTCCGCTGCCACTACACATAATTTACCCGTAAATATTAACTTTCACTTTATTGATTGTTTATTCTTTTATAACCCTATAATACACAATGCTTAATAACAGTTTATCTTTCTACTATCAGAACTGTGGAGGAATCCGCACTAAATTACACACACTATATAACAACATACTTTCTTCATCCTTTGACGTAATTATAATAACCGAGGCCTGGCTTATACCTAACATAAACAATAGTGAATTTATTGACGACCGCTACTTAGTCTTTAGGGACGACCGTGACCGTAGTGTTGCTACGGGTTAGTTGGACGGTGGGGGTGTTCTGATAGCTGTGCTACGCGAGCTCCGGCCGATTAGAGTGCTGACATGTCCTCCTCTAACTGGCATCGAGCACGTTATGATCGAACTGCCTGCATCGCGTCTAAACAAACACCACATAATTAGCGCTGCCTATATACCTTCTCGCACAAAGGACGACGCGTACTGTTCTCACCTGTCTACATTAGAAAATACTATTACTGAGCCCTCCACTGAATCATTCTATTTGGTGGGAGATTATAATCGGTCTGAAATTGAATGGCCGGTCAAAGGTACTAACTTCTTTACTCAACCGCATAACAACGTGAGCCAGTGTTTATTTAACTTCATTTCTATCACAAACGCTTACCAATACAACACCATTAAGAATGAAAGATTTATTTATCAGTAATACAGATTCTCAATTACAGACCGATATAATACTACTAAAATCTGTTCCCTTGCATCCCCCAATACACACCAATGAAGCGACAATGCACAAAAAAACGCAATTATTACAAAGCCAACTATCAAGAAATAAATAAAGAACTAAATAAATTGCACTGGGACCAACTTTTTCTTAATCTTTCAAGTGAACAGGCTGTGGATATATTTTAGGAATATTTATATGGTTTTATTAAATAAATATTCATAAATATTTATGAGAGGCCCAGACAAGAGGAGCAAAGCCATTACCACATGGTACCCAAGAGATGGATACAGAAGAAGAGGTAGACAATACCGAAGGTGGGAGGATGAAATTGTAAGAGAAGCTGGTAGAACATGGACGAGATTGGCCCGATGCAGAGAGGAGTGGAGACAGCCGGGGGAGGCCTATGCCAACAGGCAAACAGATACTGACTAAAGATTTTATTTGTACTTACTGTTATTATATTAACTTGATGTATCTGATGATCTGAAAAATGGCTAATAAAAAAAAATAAAAAAATGGTTTTATTAAGATGCACGTCGCACTCACGCGAGCTAAGGCGCCTGGTTTTCCCTTCTGGTTTAGTGTTTCTCTCATTAAAATTTTTAAAAACAAAGAACGCGCTTGGATTAAATGAAAAAAGCTTCGTAACCTATCAGACTATGAAAAGTTCTCGAATTATCGCAAACAGTTTAAACAACTGTCTGTTCAGTGTTTCAATAAATATATGGAAACTGTTGAAGATAGCATACCTATTAATGTCAGACACTTTAGGACATACATTTCAAACCGCAGGAGGGATTCCGGTCCGCCAGCAAACATGTACTACGAAAACAAATCTTCTAACTGTCCCAGTGAAATATGCTTATTATTTTCCACCTTTTTTGGTTCCGTCTACGAGTCTTCTACTTTCGATGCTACAAACTGGCTTCCTCCACTAACTACATCCGAGAAATCTGCCTGCATTTCCGAGATTTACCTCGAAAAGAGTGCCATAAGTAGGGCGTTGTCGTCATTGGATATAACTAAAGGGTCAGGTCCGGAAGGTCTGCCTCCTAGATTTTTTAAACACACGGCACAAAGCATCTACATTCCGTTACATCTCCTATTTAACAAGTGTCTAAGCGAAGGGGTATTTCCGAGTATATGGAAGAGGGCCTTTATCACGCCCATTCATAAATGTGGAGATAAGGCCAATATTGCAAATTATCGACCCATATCCATACTGTCCACACTGTCTAAGCTTTTTTAGACTCTAGTCCACAGTCATCTATTACCGCACTTAAACCACCTCATTAACTCAACACTAACCTGGCAGTTTTAACCCAATTTATATTTGAGAACATAGACCGAGGTACTCAGGTTGACGCTGTGTATACTGATTTCCGAAAGGCTTTGGATAGGGTGGACCACAAATTACTTCTGGACAAAATCGCTTTCAATGGCATTAGAAGGAATTTACTAAGGTGGTTTGCGTCTTATATAATTCGCAGGACACAGAAAGTTGTTGTGAAGGGACATGAGTCGGATTATGTAGTCGTTGAGTGTGGTGTGCCTCAGGGATCGGTCCTGGGTCCTTTACTCTTTATCTTTTATATAAACGATATAAAGTCTTGCTTTCTTAACTCTAAACTTCTAATGTTTGCAGATGACTTAAAAATCTATAAGACCTGTACGAACACCCAGGATTGTGTACTTTTACAAGAGGACCTAGACAGGCTCTCCGAATATTGTATTGTCAATAAACTTCATTTGAGTCTACCAAAATGTCACTACATATCATTTACCAAAAATATAAATATTACACATTTTTCATACACTTTGAACGGTACAACACTAAACAAAACTGAAACCGTACGAGATCTTGGCGTCCTGCTAGATTCTAAATTACATTTCGACATTCACGTTGATAACATCATTAACAAAGCCTTTCGGATGTATGGTTTCGTTATGCGGTCTTGTAATGATTTCAAAAAACCTTCTACATTTCTCTTCTTATATAAAACTTTAATTCGTTCCCAGCTTGCATACGCAGTGCCTATCTGAAGCCCTTACTACCAAAAGTACATTCATAGTATTGAAATGGTACAAAGGAAGTTTCTTCGCACTACTCATTACAAGTGCTTTCATAGTAGGATTCCTAATACAGAACTGCTAAACCATTACACAAGTTTGAGCTTGGAGCACAGGCGTATATTGCTAATGGTTATGATGCTAATGGTTATGTACAGCATATGTAATAATAAATTCAATTGTATTGAACTTACTAATAAAATATGTTACGCAGTTCCTAGGACTGTTATTCGGCGGGAGGTGTGCGTGCCCAGATTGTTTTATACGGAAAACTGTAGAACAAATGCGGGGGAGCGAGCACCTCTGCGTCGATTGTTGGCAACCTACAACTCACATTTTATTGACCTCGACATTTTTGCGCTTACCGAGAACAAATTCAAGAAAATGGTTTCCGAAATTTTCGGAAAAATGAATAAATAAGACCTAACAAACTGGGGTGTCAGTCTGTTAGGGTTTATTTATTTATTTTAAATTTAGGTTTTTTAATTTAATTTAGCATCTTTGTACGTCTGGGTACAACTACGCGTCCGTCTCTTCTTTTAAACTAAATTATTATTCCGTGGACAATGGTATGGGTTGTGCGTTTTTAGTGTTATGTCTAGTTTTTAAGAATTTACTGTAACGCATAACTGTTTTTTGTCCCTAATAAATAAAATAAAAATAAAATAAAATAAAGATCTAGGCCTATGAAGAGCTACAATAAGCTCATTACTAGGACGAATGTCTAAAGCGGCACTAGTAGGTTCGCATCAAATTTGGTTAGGCAGGGAGGGGAACTTGGGTAGTGAAGATGAGTGTTGATGTACATCAACAAAAGGGGCCCCTTCTAAACCTACACTTGGGTCGCAAGTCCCAAGCACTGTCCCGAGTTCCCAACTCAGCAACGCGATGGACCCGGCACCCGCACGGAGAATCCATGGATTGCTAAGAATATCGGTCTAATAATAGAAATTATATAATAAATAAATGTAAATAATGTTTACCTGTAGTATAATCCAGACTCATTAGCACACTTCTCATCGACCGCACAGTATATCGTAGTTTGTGCTCCAAGTTCGGGCGTTTTCATAAAGGGCGCTAGGAAAAAGCCTATTGTCCGCCGCGCACCCTTGAAAAGTGTGTCGTCCAAGTGACGGCCCAACTCAGTTTTAATCATGCCTGGGTGTAAGCTGTAGGTATTCACATCTTCTATTTTGTATTCCTGTTGATAACAATAGTTTCCTATAATATAATTAGCTCATGTAGACTGATTGGTGATTAATTGATTATTTTAACTAAAGAATGCACAGGTAAAAACACACTGAGTAGTTAGACCCTTCGACTTGCGTACGTAGATGTCGCCACTATACGTTAAGAGACGATTGGTTAGCTACTTCTAATAAACACTAAAATGGCTGAATAAATAATTAAGCGTTAAGTTCTGTGGGAATTATATAAAATCACTGTGCAAACATAAAAAGAGCTCTATTCTTGCTTTCTACACTTTCACACCTGTCACCTTCTGCTACCCGAGTGGTATAAAAAAAACACCTCCCCTTATGGTAAACTAAAGCTGAAGTTCAATTAAATTTTAAAGCATTTTGTATGCCTACTTTTTCTAAAGATTTAGATCGGAAAAAGAGAATATCTAGAACGGGACTTGAACCCGCGACCAGTCACTTACAGGGGGAATACTCTGACCAGCTGAGCTATCTAGACACGTCCCAGATATTCGAAATTCTCCGATATATTATATACGTCTTATGGCGACGCTGAAGCCATCTAACGTAATTCTTGCGAACTACGGAAACAATAAATAACTTTACAGTCATTTTTAAACATTGTTTTTGTTGACTCCGCCTAATTAATTCAATTAAATTTTTAAGAATTTTGTATGCTTACTTTTTCTAAAGATTTAGATAGGAAAAAGAGAACATCTAGAACGGGACTTGAACCCGCGACCAGTCCCTTACAGGGAACCGACAATCAATAAATTAACACTCAAAATGGCGGTCTCTAACCGCGTGTTAAGTTTCAAATTGCAAACCAAAATTAAACCAATCCGTTATTTATTATCAACAATACATAAAATATATTAAGAAATGGGTCACTGACCTTCAATGAACCGGGATTCAGCCGGGAAAGTAGCAAAGATTGGAAAGTGTGCCTATCTAGTGTATCTAACTATATGTGACTTGAATGTAGTACGTGTAATTGAATATACAATAAACTAATGTGGGTGCTAGCACCTCTGCCTACCCCTTCGGGGATATAGGCGTGAGTTTATATGTATATGTATATATGTATATGTATATATGTAATTATTCAGTAAAATAAAATGTGAGATATACTACCAATAGAATGTGTTTTCAATCGCAGCAAGGTTCCAAGTCCAACGAACACGATGGGCGTATTCACTTTATTTAACAAAGAGATAACTAACTCGATAATTAATTTTCACCAATTAATCAACATTCAAATCTAGTGGAGCGGAAATCACAGGCCAAACTTAGATATTTTTGTTGCAGTATTTTTATTCAAAATTACAGACCTTAGGTTTTATGCATATTATTCGACGCGTTTATATTTCAGTTTCTTTCAGAGTCTGGTTGTTTTATGTAAATATACAATATACGTATTGTCATTGTCACTCAAATGTCAAAGTCAAATACGCGTTACTCTGATAACTCGAAAGAAACTCACTTGTAAAAGTTTTTTAGGGACAATTTGTATGGTAGGTATCCGAAACCTTGAACGTAAAAACCCCAAAATCTAATCAGTTCTTCCCATTAACCAAACAAGATGATTGGCGAAAGAATTTTTTAAATCGGATAAGTGGTTCTTGAGTTATTGCGTAAACAGACATCCAGACATCCAGACCAACAGACAGACCGACACAACTTTTTTTTTTTGCTTAATTAGACTTAGAATCATGTGAAACGTCGAGAAAAGTGATAAAAAGTGGGTGTAAGATTTTGATTTTTTTTTGCGTGATTTTAAGACTTCGGTGTCCACCTGGTTGGTGGCCCGAAGTAAAAACAAAATCACAACAATGTCCCCTCAAAGCGCGTGGCAAGGCCACCCAAAAAAGGCACGGGCACAGGGTCCACCAACGAGCTGATTAGCTCGGACCCTCGCAAAGCGACGTCGCGCTCAACTCCGCGCTCCACTCGCGATGTACTCGCGTCATAGTTCACGTACAATAATACGCGTGTACGTAAAGAAAAAATATGATTGATGTTGGTCCTATAAATACGCGGTACCAACATCAAAACATAAATACTAATTAAAACTAAACAGGTAGTTAGCAAAATAATTGCTTCAAAATTAAATTCATTAGAAATATGCATCATAATATATTGTAATGTTACAACTATTAAGTAAAGAAGCCACCTGAACTGAACTTAATTAATTTAATCAAACGTCAAATGCTTCTCTACGCAATATAGTAAGACCCCGGGCTTACCAGAATTCACTTATTTTTACAAGGATAAAATATATGGGATAGTGTATTGTAGGTATGTATCCTGAGTGTTTGCATACCTGCTAGCTTGTCCTAGCGGGCAATCGTCAGTAATCAGGTGCTAAAGGTAGGTAAAAAAGTAATTTTTAGTACTGATTACTTCATTTGCAGTACTGATTTTTCGTAAGTGTTAGAAAATATTGTTAAAAATTAATTACGAACATTGGTAGCAACGTTTCGTCGGCCGTAACTTTTACCAGAACCCTGGAAGATCCCAAAAAAGTATTTTGCTGACAATATGTTTTTGCTCCCCAGAATTCGTTCCTTTTTAGCGGCACTATCGAATGTTGTAATAATACAGGGTGTATGTTTTTTTAAATCAACGGGTATGATTCCTGGCGAGGCCGATTTTGATGACAACTGAAACTGCGTTTTGAAAAATCAATATTCCTAGTCAATATGCATCGATTAATGCCTACATATACATATTACTATATTTATGATTTTAATTTTGCAGAAAGACCGTTATATACAACCAAAGGGTGTAAACGTACCTGCATGTAGTAATATAATAGAAATAAGTGTGAAACGTGAGTTAGGCTATTGATATTAATATAAATTTTTTTTAATATAAACAATCACGATGTTATGTTGTTAAAAGCTATAATCGAGCAATTTCTCATAATTCGTTTGCATTATTATGCTAAAAAACGAGTCTTTACTAAATTCCAACCGCCATAAATTAAATAAACTAATTATTTTCCGAGGTACATAATTGTGAAAACAAACAATGTATTTTAATTTGTATGCATAAGTAGTTCAATCAATAGAAAAATAATAACAATCCAGTTATTATTTTTCTATTGATTGAACTTATTCAATAAAAAATAAACACATAAACAAGCTATCTTATTGGAACGAAGGTCCTTATCGCGCCTTACGAAAGGGGGCTAGACGGGAAAAATTAAGACTGTAACGACACTAACAATGCGCGGATCTGTGCGCAGAAGTTGCAAAAGCAAATTAAGATTGTAACGACACTTTTTGCTTTGTAACTTCTGCGCACCGATCCGCGCATTGTTGTCACGGTACTATGGAAACGTATGGTGTCATTGTCAATATTTTCTCTTATGTAAAAATAAACTACGATTTGATTTAATATTTTTAATGTATTTCCTTGAGGCGTAAAAGTGGTGACCCCGATGTGATGGATATCATTTGTGAATTCGCTAATGAATAGGAGTTGATGAGTACGACGAGGAGTTTCAGTTTCTGAAGAACTTTTCAAAAGCGCGTAAGTCAGAGGCTTATGATCAGTAAAAATGATCATTTAAATTAAGTCCCGCGTATCTATGACGTGTACGAAAGAATAGACAGACATATAATATAATATATATAAGGTGTCACAAAATTAGGTCTCTGAATTTGGTGAGATGAATTGGTATTGACAAAATATGTATTTGAAACAAAAAAAAAACAGGTAAAATAAAAATAAAAAATTTCAAAAATATAAAATATAAAAATGAAAAAAAAATACCACCAGTGACCTTGGTAAGCGTGCAGTCCTTCTCCTCGCAGTATTCTCCAAGCGGATGTGTGGGAAATACCTAAATCGCGACCAGTGTCACGTGTGCTCGTCTCGTCACGTGACGCTGGTCGTGCCTTTTTTCATTTTTTTTTTTATTTCTCTCAAGTTTTTATTGTATAAGACCATCCACGCTTATCACGTTCGCCGTTTCGCCACTATGACGGGTGGGGCGCTGAGCCGACATGACCTTGGCGCAACCAATCTTGTGCAAGTATTCAACGATGGATAGTGTGAGTGTATTGTTCTATTGCTGTTTTTTAGTATGCGTAAGTTACTCCAAGATTTCAGCGGTAACTTTATAGGAGTTACATTTCTATAGGATACATTATTTGTAAGGCGGAGTCATTAAAAAACAATGTTTAAAAATGACTGTAGAGTTATTCATTGTTTCCTTAGTTCGCAAGAATTACGGTAGATGGCTCCAGCGTCGCCTTAAGACGTATATATCGGAGAATTTTGAATATCTGGGACGTGTCTAGATAGCTCAGCTGGTCAGAGCATTCCCCTTGTAAGGGACTGGTCGCGGGTTGAAGTCCCGTTCTAGATGTTCTCTTTTTCCGATCTAAATCTTTAGATAAAGCTGAAGTGTCAAAAATGAATGTCACCATTATAATGCCAACCATGGCCCATGACCAATGCTAAAATGGTGGTCTGTTGTAGACTTGAGTCAGTTTGACGGCCTCAATAAGTGATCATTTACTCTCCACTTTTATGACTCACAATTGTTAGAAGACATGCTCATGACAGGAACAGGTAAAGTTTTACATAAGTAATAAGTCATAACTGTTACTACAGAAATCTCATTATTTATTCTAGTTGGATTTAATCTTTATTTGATTTTACATTACCTTCAGCTTAGCAGCCAGTTCCCTAGAGAATAATATGTTGGCAGATTTGCTTTGAGCATATGCTTCAGCGGCTTTGTATGGTCTTGTCTTATAATTCAAATCATCACAATAAACACCATTTCCTGCAAAACATAAGCATATGATGGCTTACAAATTATGTACATATTTAAGCTCTAGCCACTTTTAGTAGCTAGACAGAAGCTACAAACTCGAAATTTTGGCAGTTGATGCCTTTTATGTTGAAAACATCCACTAAGGAGACTTTCGCGGGCTTGCAGATCAGGAGAGCCCGGAGTCTCTCCCGGACCCACCACACCATCTCCTTCTCGAGCATTACTTGGCGCATCGCTCGGCGGTAGTGCACGCGCTCGCGCTCCGCACTGTCGCTGTAAGCAAGACGCCGAGCGAGAGGATCCCCTCCTTGGAGGAGTTCGCCCCTAAAGCGTAAATGTCCCTCATGAGAAAAAATACCCTAATGTGCATATTGTCTTTTAAAAGAAAATAGATAATATATAAAATTCAATACTAACGTCTGTGGGCTCCAGATGATACGGTAACAATTCTTGCTGGTGTACTATTTCTAATGCGAGGTAAAAGAAGCATAGTCAGTAGAAAATGTGCCAAGTGATTAGTACCAAATTGTATTTCAAATCCATCCTCAGTTTCATCTTTAGGACACATCATAACTCCTGCATTATTCACAAGTATATTAATCTGCAGTTCGGTATCTAAAATATTCTGTGCGCATTCTCGGACTGACCTTAACGAACTAAGATCACACTTTGCTAACACAATGTTGCCGGTATTAGGTAAATTTTGACAGATCCTCTCAATGTCAGTTTTTGCTTCTTCTGCTCTTTCTAAACTGCGGCAAGCCATGATTACCTTAGCACCTGTTATTGAACACAAATTTAAGTTTTAATAGCTGGAGACAATAGGTAAGGTATTATATATTACCTTCCAGGCATTCCTCCCTAGTTTCAACCTGTTACTCAGAAATTAGAAATTAATCAGACCTTCATGCACAGCATAACTCACACTCTTTACTATTTAAATAATGTTTTAATATTTTATAATGGAACTAAGGCAGGATTGTATAATTAACACCAGTGTAATTCTGTTTAATTAAACTGAGTTTTCACATACTATTGAATGAAATTTAAGAGTAAAATTTGATTATGTAGGTTAGTTTGCCTTAAAGTTCCCATCATTGGAGAAATCCACTCAAAGCCAATGACTTCGAAGTATACTAAAAAAATACATGTTATAGATTTTTGGATGCTACTTGCTGTTGCTTGTTGCTATCATAGCCGACAGAGTATATAAAATTTATTTCATACAATTTTATATAAGATCACCACCTTCCCATCTGTAAAGAAGTGAAACGGCACCAAAATTATGAATCTATGGTGTGTCCCGTACCCCTCCCCCTCTCCCCCTAAGTGTGGCACACTTTCTTGTTCTGAACTGCTTGTCTACATGGAAGTCATTACTCTAAGTAGATCCTGTTTAGATACCTCTCTTGTAAAAATCCAGTACAGTTTCTTTTCCTATGCCCGTGTTGCAACCAGTAACTAAGGCAGTCTTTCCTACCAGTTTGGCGGAGCTCAGACATCTTCCACTAAAGAGAGGCATTTGTATTGGGAATCTCTTTAGGATCTTGAATTCTGCAATTAGAATAGCAGCAATTAACAACACTGCAAATTAAAAAAAGTACGAAGGCCGAAAAAAAGTACGAAAGGCCGAAAAAAAGTACGAAATGCCGAAAAAAAGTACGATATGCCGAAAAAAAAGTTTTAAACACATCAAAAAAGAAACTTGAAAGACGAGTAACTTGATGCCCCAGAGCAATTGTGTAATATATGGTATGGTGATATGGTGGTGGTTTGGTATATCCTTGGTTATATCTCATTGCTTATTGCATACGTTGACACATTTATTTCGACTTACGTCGCCAGGTGCGAGTGCGTGTGAGCGTAAGCTTTTGCTCGTTGTATGAAAATGAAGACGCCGAAGCCGGCTGCCTGTATCTATTTGTTTTGTGATCACAGTTAAGTGGTTACAATTTAATATTTACTGCACTGCAATAATTTTATGCTTAAATTGAATTAGGTGTACGTTTAGAAACTTTTGACATCTGTCATCTGTCATACATAATAGGCATGCGTCCGAAATATCAAAAGAAACTGAAACCGATCTTAGACTCAAACCGATTCGAATCGATTTCCTAATTTAATAAATCCGATTTCAAAAAACCATTTGGTGAAATCTCGACAAATACAAACTATATAACCGTATCAATATCAAATCGGTGAAGATCCAAACGCAAACTGAGTTGCATTCGTTTTCTTTCTTTATAACTAAGCGGTACGTTAGCGGGGTAAAGAGGATAGCGAGAATTTTCCTCAGTTTGGATATCGGAGTCTTCGGTTTTAAAAACTAGAATTAAAACATAATCACGAAGTAATAAGGTTTAATTTAGATAATCATGGTTACGCTGTTAATATTTATTTATCCGCTTTACATTGAACCTTACGCCTTTGTGATAAGAGGCTAAATTTGCAGTGTGTAATTTGTGTAATTTGATTTTATTTTGGTTTATACGACGTTGTTATTGTTAAAACTAATAGATTGCAATGCACATTTGACGTTGGTGACGCGTGCGCGCTGACCAAAATAATAACTCATTGCACTGCAGCCTAATTTTTTAAACCTGTCCTGGAGACTTGAAATTCGTAGGGTGTGTTTGCTTTGATGCGTGGAGGTGTACTAAAAAACGTTTTTTTTTAAATTCAACCTCTAAGTCGGTAAAAAGGGATAAAAACGAACTTTCTTATAACTCAAGAACGGCTGAACAGAGTTTCATGATCTTTGATGTTTTGGATTTGTCTCCGCCCCGAAAGTATATAACATAATTAAAAATATGATAAATGAACGACATAAAGTAGAATATTAAGAATATTCGATTTTTAGCGCCATATATAATTGTAGTCAGGAAACACAGTGGCATACTGTCATAAACTTTAACAAGCTTGGATATGAACTGTTTGCTCTCTCTCTATGCTACTCAAACGAAATATTGTACTTAGGTTAAGTAAATATGTTTGTAAATAGACCAAAAAAAAAACAGCCCGCTGAGTTTCTTGCCGGAGTCTTCTCAGGACAGGGCCGCGTTTCGAACCGGTGGTCCATTTGCCAAACATGAGTTTTTTTTTGACGTTTTGTAAGTGCCGTATTAATGGTCTATACAGAATAAATGGTTTTTGACTTTGACTTTGACTTTGATGTTTTGCATAACAACCGTTGTTTACATAAACCTATTTACGGTTTATGTCACTTGAATAATATATGTACTGAACGGCATATTTGAAAGATGTAAAAAGGGAGTTAATGTGGAGGTCTGGCCTGGCATTAAGAAAGAACATGCTTTAGGCAGAGTTTATACGGTGCATCCAAATAATACAGAATGTTATTACTTTCGTATGCTGCTACATGGAATTCCAGGCCCAACTTCAATTGAGGCGTTAAAACCTGTTAATGGAGTGGTATATTCAGCTTGCAAAGCATTGGGCTTGCTTGATGATGGCAAACATTGGCACGCTACGTTGGAAGAGGCTGCACTAAGCAATTCACCCTTTAAATTGCGAGATTTGTTTACAGTTCTGCTGGTGTTTTGTCAATTATCAGATCCAATGCAATTATGGGACAAAATTAGGGAGGATTTAACAGAAGACTTTAAACACCAACTGGAAAACCTGCGAGATGGTAATATTGGGCATTTAACTGAGGAAGCATATATTATAACAATGGCTTATTTGCTATTGAGGAGGCCGTTTTCGCATTAGGTGAATCGCCTTGAAAGAATATGGGTTACTAGAACCAAGTAAGCCGCAGAATACAGGGAACAGAGAATATTTGAGAGAAACTAACAATGATATTTTTGCTTTGGATAGACATGTGAGCGATAATGTAGCAACCCTAAGTTTAGATCAAAAAGACAGCTTATGATACCATATTATCGGGCATAGACACAAATGGGGGAAATCTTTTCTTCTTAGACGCTCCAGGTGGTACAAGTAAAACTACGGAGCACTAAAGGCATCGCTTTAGCCGTAGCATCGTCAGGTATTGCAGCGACACTACTGAAATGAGGTCGAACAGCGCATGCAACTTTTAAGCTACCGCTTAATGTAACACGTTGCGAGACTCCGGTGTGTAATATTTCAAAACAGAGTGATTTTGCTAAAGTACTCAGGAACACAAAGATTATTGTTTGGGATGAAAGTACAATGGCGCACAAGAGAGGTATCGAAGCTTTAGACAGGAGACTAAAAGACATACGGGGAAATAACAATTTAATGGACGGTGTCACTACGTTGTTGGCAGGCGATTTTAGACAAACTTTACCAGTGGTACAGACAGGAACTCGAGCCAACGGAATTAAAGCTTACCTAAAGAAATCTGTTTTATGGGCTTCCGTTAAAACTTTAAAGTTAACTAGAAATATGAGAGTTTATTTAAATGGTGATGTAAATGCTGATAAATTTTCAGATATTCTTCTTCATATAGGTAATGGTAATTGTCCTACTGAAGGCGGGAAGATTACTATAACAGATTGTGTAAAGTTGTGGCAACTATTCAAGAGCTTATCGATCACATTTATCCCAATATTAATTAAATACGGGAAAAATCTATGGACTGGTTTCGTGAAAGAGCTATTTTAACTCCTTAAAATGATCACGTGGCGTACACAATGAAGTGCTATTGAATTCAGTTGATGGTGAAGAAATGATTTTATAGGTCTATAGATACGGTGTGTGACGATGATGCAGTAAACTACCCAGTAGAATTTTTAAATTCGTTAAATTACTTTTGATTAATTGACTTAGAATTCAAAGGGCATACCCGTTATGTTATTGCGGAATCTTAAACCTCTAAAACTGTGTAACGGAACTAGGCTACAAGTGAAAACTCTTCACCAAAATGAAATTGAAGCTGTTATTATAACAGGGCAAACTATAGATGAGACAGTAATCGTGCCGTGCCTTCCCCTTATTCCTAATGACCTACCATTCTAATTCAAACGGCTGCAGTTTCCTCTCAAGGTTTGTTTTGCCATGACAATCAATAAAACGCAGGGGCAGTCTATAAAATATGCTGGGGTGGAGAGATTTGAGAGAGTATTGTTTCTCCCATGGGCAATTTTACGTACGTAAGTGGGTGAACCGCTTCGCTTATTATTTTAGCACCAATGGATAAACAGCTGAAAAATATCGTTTCTGAGAAGTACTTTAACAACCACAAGCGGTCCCAGTCCTTGACAATACCACCATAAAAGGCCACCGCACGTGGCCAGCTTTGGCTAGCCCCAGCGGTGGTCTCCACGTCCTGTCTGCTCTTCACAATACCACCATAAGAGGCCACCGAACGAGGCCAGTTTTGGCTGGGCACCAGCGGTGGTCTCCATTTCAACCTGCCCTTCAAAGTACCACCATAAGAGGCCACCGCACGAGGCCAGTTTTGGCTAGCCACCAGCGGTGGTCTCCACTCGTCCCTGCTATTCATTATCCCAAAATTCTCTCTGCCCTTCACCATACCGGCATAAGATACCATCGCACGAGGCCAGTTTTGGCTAGCGGCCAGCGGTGGTCTCCACTCCTCCCTGTCCTTCACCATTTCAAAATCCTCTATGCCCTTCACCATCCCAGCATAAGAGACCCCCGCACGAGGCCAGTTTTGGCTAGCCACCAGCGGTGGTCTCCACTCCTCCCTGCCTTTCACCATTCCAAAATCCTCTGTGCCCTTCACAATGCCACCTTAAGAGGCCACCGCACGAGGCCAGATTTGGCAAGCCGCCAGCTGTGGTCTGCACACCGTCCCGGCCCTTCACGGTGCCACCTTGAGATGTCACGGGGTGGCTGTACGTCATGTTTCACAGCGTCTCCCTCTTCACGAGTTATGAATATAATGTGCATGTGGACAGATAAGACACTGTATAATTGAACGAAGATAAAGCTTTTAAAAGATATATATGTAAAAGTGTTGATTATTTTGTTCACAGCTTTATTTGTTATTTAAGCAACACGCAATGTTACTACTAACCTTATTATTTATAACTAAGCAATGCTTTATAGCCTCAACTGATTAGTAGTTATTATTGCATTGATCTTTAATAGATTCTGTAGGCAATCACAGAAACTCAAAAAGTTCAAAAAATATCCAGTTTCACCCTAATAATATATATATATATATATATATATATATATATATATATATATATATATATATATATATATATATATATGATTTTAGAACTCAAACTGCAGCGGTGGTTTCCACACCTCCCCTGCCCTTGGCAGTGCCACCATGAGTGGTCACGGGGAGGCTGTACGTCATGTTTTCGCAGTTTCTGCCTTGTTACGAGTTATGAACATAATGTGTATGTGGACAGATATGAAACTGATTTGAGATGCCGAAAACCAATAATTGAGGAAAGATAAAGCTTTTAAACTTCAAGAAATACATGAAAAAGTTTTGATTATTTAAAAAAGAAATATAATATATGTTACGCCTTATAATATTTCTTAGCTGCCAGTGAAAATCCCGTCAAAAGCGGCCCAGCCGTTCCAGAGATTCCTAATCAAACAAACAGAAATACAGACAGACGACATTTTCAAAATTTGCTGTTTTGTTTTAAGCGCGCATACACTCATACACATTTATTGAAAACCTGTTATTTTAATGTTGCACACAGACACTTAAATTTTATTTATTTTTATAGATTTAATACAAACTGCTAACATTGTTTGTAACTTATTAATGCTATAATCTCAAGTGATGAGTCGTTACCATTGCGCTGATCTTATGATAGATTCCGTAGGCGATCACAGAAACTCATAACGTACATAAGGTATCTACCCAGTGTCAGCCTAATTTTTTATTATTATTTTCAAATCGAACTCGAGTGCCAGCGGTGGTATCCACACCTTCCCTGCCCTTCACAGTGCTAACATTAGAGATTACCAAAAGATTACCAGTTTTGTATCATTATTATAAATGAATAAGTATCTCTGTTCGCATATCTATTTATTTGTATGTTTGTTACCTTTTCACGAATAAAGCCGCTGGCAATAACTAGTCTTCGTATAAAGATGCGAAATTATTACAGTAGGTAAACAAAACTTTTCTGCTTGGTTAGGACTAGTAGAAAAATTTTGTTCACTGTAATATTTTAATAGCATAGATAAAAGTATGACGGCAAATCGCGGAAGGAAGTTCTAAAACTGTTTTAGTGTAGCAAAATACACAAATATCCAAATATTTGCTACTACAGTTTTAGAATAAATAATAGTGAAAACTAACATATTACGGTGCGTTTCTTTCTATCTATTGTTCGTTGGCTAGTAAAACATAATCAATGTTAGTGCTACTGGATCGGATTCAGAAATCGGTTTCCAAAACTGAAATCGGATATATATCGGTTTGCGTTAAAACGAAAACGCCCATGACTAATGCATAACTGTCATCTATCTCTCTACTATACCTCCCCTACCTCCACATTTTCGGCCACGGCAAAGTAGATCATGTAGGGTAGGGCGACAAATGTGAAGAGTAATTTTATTGAAGTACTTCGTTCACCAATTTAATCGTTCCTCTAAATTCTGTATGAATTTGTATGATCCTTTAAAAAGCTTGTAAAATTGGAGTATGTTCGACAGATTAGATCAGATACTCTTTATTGCACACCAACCATAGAATACATACGATGGATACATACATGTTAGATAGTTGTACAATGGGCGGTCTTATCGCGGTCTGCGATCTCTTCCAGACAACCAGTGTATGGACTATACTGCCAGTAATCAGGGTAACAGTAACCTTCTTATGTAGGTACTTGGTTCCAAAGAATCGATTTCAAAACTGCGAAACGAAATACCGTAACCATCGATGAAAAGTAACTATCTCGCCATCCCTAAACTCAATAACAATTAAATTACTATTGACAGTTTGTTATAAGAACAGCGATTATTAGATGCAATAATATTTTAATATATTCATAATATGTTTTTATTATTTCGATATCAATTTGTGTATTCAAACTCAACTGTATAATCTTTATTTTCTTATCATTGAAATCGCCACAGTTAGGATATAAAATAATAACAATTTATTCTAACTCTATCTTGATTCTTCTTCTAATTTATTATATATTTTATCAAATACATACTCAATGTAAGAATAAACTATATTAAAATGTATATATATATACGTGTGATTTGTATTGTCGATTAATATTATTTGGTGTTTAGTATCGTGTTGTCGGTTGTTATTGCTCCTAGCTATTGTTATTGATAAGCTTAACTGATGTATTCAATCATTCGTGACTCAGTTCCAATGGAGTACGATAATGAAGAGAACACTTGGCGTAGGCCGTCGACCCCAAAGGTAGAGCGCACGAAATGTCAACAGATACCCAAAAGATCAACAACTGTTGCTGTGCTAGTGTTAGGACTTGCAGTCCTAAGCTGCCTGCTAGGCTACTGCGTGCTCAGTGAGACACTTCCCAATGAATCTAAAACACTGAGAATTGTAATAATGGTAAGTTTATAGTTATAAGTAGCAATGTTCAGATGAGCATGTATGTGTATAAAAACAATTATGAATGTAGAAGAAGATTGTAGCAAATGGATAAATATTATCTCTGCCTACCCTAATGGGAAGGAGATGTGATGGTATGGTGCAAAGTTACATAAAATAAAAATACTTTATAAAACAGATGTTAAAAAGGTATTTTTAACTATTTTAAGTTTGGGTTAAATTTAATTAAATATTTTAATTAGCCCTTTATTCTCCTTTCATTAAGATTTCCTTTATCCTGAATCCAACCCAAAATATTTACTTTAGTAAGGAGTCAATTTAACTGACTTTATACATGAAAAATGTGCATCTACAAGTGTCATACTTCCCATTGAGCATGCATACCACCAATATAAGTTATTATTAATAAAATTTAACTTTTCTATAATGACTGGCTTAAATTATTTATTCATACATATACTCATGCCTTTTTCTCTCTGGGGTAAGCAGAGATAACAACCTGCCATCTGCGTCTATCCTTACACACTTCACAAGCTTCTTCAACACTAAGACAAACTAAATATTGTTTGGATGTGCTAACAAAATCTTTTGGACCGTTTCACAGCTATTTAGGCATGGAGCCAGAACACCTGTGAACTCCTATAAAAGTGACCCTTATAAGAATTATCAATGGCCTGATGGCCTTGGCAGCTTAACCAATGTAAGTATAGTATACATTTATTTAAAGATAGGGATCAGATCTGTACAACCTGTCACCCAAATAGCTCTAGATATATATATCTAGAGCTATTTGGGTGACAGTGTGAGTGCGTCAATAGACGTACCCAAAAAAATTATAGCTAAGTATATCCAAAAAGAAAACATGTGGACAACTTCTGAAAATCATCAAGTAGTGGTGGCGGAGACATTTCATAACCCTATTATTGGTCAGTAGTGTTGTTGCAGTTGTTTCAAAGATAGTTTATCTAGAACCTATCAGGGGTTCCTAAGTAGCTTGCAGCAAACAGACTGTTGATTGTAGCAATAAGTTGGAGAACAAACAATGTGGTACCTGGTGGGTGGAAGCGAGTTTGCGCACAAATATAAGACCTGAAATCAAATGAGTTACAACTTGCTTGCTAAATTGCAGAACTTTTCACACTAGTACTTTGCACTTCACTATAGTCTAGTATAAAATATCTAGGGGTAACACTGGATAGCAAGCATACCTTCAAGACTCACATTAGCAACACATGCCAAAATGGCCATGATGCAGTGCAAAAGCGCAATAGGAAGAACCTGGGGGATGAAATCAGCCATAGTGCTTTGAATGTACATAGCCATTATCCTGCCAAGAATCCTGCATGGTGAACTTGTATGGTTGCATAAGACTGCCATTGGGAGAAACAAAGCTGAAGAGAAGCTGAGCTCTGATGACCAATAGCGAAAATGAAAAAAAAATAACGATCGCCTGGGTGGCCGGACATGAGGGCAACATTGGCAACGAGACAGCTGACAAACTAGCCAAAGACGGTGCCGATAAAAGCTTGGTGGGGCCGGAGCCCTGGCTCCCAATATCGCATAGAATCACCAAGGGAGTAATCAGCTGCAGTATTACAGCAGAAACCAACCGAAGATGGAGATCATCGGCAGGCATGAGGCAGTCGAAGATCTTTATTAAAGGCATCAACAAGAAAAAGACGAGCCAACTGACCAAACTCTCAAGAGGGAACATGAGGCTCGTAGCTCGTAGAAGTAATAACAGGCCATTGCAGACTAAACAGACACCTAACAGTGATCGGAGTGAAGACTGACCCCAATTGTCCGGAGTGGATGGAGACAGAAGAGACCAGTTTCCACCTGCTGGCCGAGTGCCCCATGTACTCACTAATTAGATGGGAACTTCTGGGATCGGACACGCTGGACACGGAGGAGTTGAAGGATTTGAAGGTGGAATAGATCGCAAGATTCGGCAAGGATACAAAAAGGTTTGAAGGGGCACCGTGAATGCTGGAATAACCACGCTCTCCCCAACGGGAGGGTTGTGGAAATGGATGAAGTGGCCCACAAACCTCGTGGGTGGATCATCCGTCCGGCTTCCGGTGTCCCCATTTGAAATAATAATAATAATAGTCTAGTATGTTTTCCTAGGTTTCATTTCGAATCCAATGAGGTATCACACTTCATTTTAAGAGCAGTATCTGTATTTTAGACCATTTTCAACTTATTAACTAGACTACTATGCTATAAAAATTGAGTATAGGAAACTCAACTATGAGCGAAACATAGTTCAGTTTCCTATACTCAATTTTTGTCTTCTTAGCACTTGTTTAGTGCTCATATAGTACAGTAAAATACTACTAATATTATAAAAAATATGTTTATTGATGCCATATTCCTTATAAAACATGTCTTAGATGGTAAACACAATACAGTGGAGTTAAGGTAATGCATAAAATTAAAAAACCCTGGCTCCCAAACTAGGTTATCCTGTGACTTAGGAGTCAGTGTTCTGCCGTTACTGTTATACAATAATTTCATTTAACATGCGTGTCCTATATCTCATGACTAACTAATCAATGGCACAATGGCTATGAATTATAATAATAAAATACGTACAATCGTGTAGTGTGTGTGTGTGCGCGTGGGTGTGTGTGTGTGGGTGTGTGTGTGTGTGTGTGTGTGTGTGGTATGTGTAAGTGTGTGTGTGTGTGGTATGTGTATGTGTGCGCGTGTCTGTATGTTCCTATAGGAGCTGAAAGAGTAAAACTTCAGTTTGTGCGTAATCAAGGTTTTGCAACCAATTCTGAACCTTATGTTTTATCTCGCGCTGATTTAGTTGTCCCAGGGGAATTACTTTTGAAATTTTTCTGTATAAAAATGATCCTGTGATGTAGTATTGACGTTGTGCAAATGTGGTTCTGTGCTTGATTGGTGTGCATGTGGTTCTGATTTTCCTTTTTGATGAGTCGGGTGGTGGAGTTTTTCTATGTATACGGACAGTAGCGTGAAGTACAAAGAGCTGTCTCACAGTTAGTACCTTGGAGATTGCATACAGTTCGTTAGTAGGAAATCTGAAAGATTTATTCTGCATGACTTTCAGGACAGCTCTCTGTGATCTCTCTAAATCGAGTAACTTTGTTTTGGCGGCTCCGCCTCACACCACGATGCAGTAGGTGATGACGGACTGACATAATGTTTTGTATACCATAGTTATGATGTTAGGGTCGGCGATGTCTCTAAGTTTCCTAAAAATGTAAATAAGTCTTCTCACTTTTGTGGAGATATAGTCTATATGGTTGAACCACGACAGTCCATCATCAATCACTACACCTAAGTATTTGGTGTGGTTGACACGGGCTATTGTCGCGCAAGTGCAGGTGTTCGAGTCGGTGCATGAGTGTACGGTGATGTTGAAATTGGCTGGTGCCCCCGTTCTAGAGCTTATTGCGAAGGGAATGAAGTTGGTTTTTGCCACGTTTAGTGTAAGAAGGTTATGGCGCAGCCAAGTTGATACCAACTGAATAGATTTTTCGGCGCTATCTTTCACTTCATTCCAAGTGGACCCATGTACTATTATCGCCGTGTCATCAGCGTAAGTGATAATTTTAGATTTTTTAAGGGACAGCGTGCAGAGGTCATTGATGTAGATTTGAAATAGGGTTGGGCCAATCACGCTGCCTTGTGGAACTCCATAGGAGATGGTCTGATAGTCACTTATGTGATTTTTTATTTTGACGGCTATTTGTCTATTTTTTTGGTATGTTTTAAATAGTTCTAGGGGTTTCCCGCGAATGCCAATGGATTCTAATTTTTGTTGAAGTGTGGGAACAGAGACCGTGTCAAATGCTTTGGCTAGATCCAAGAAGATACAAACGCATTTTTGGCGGTCGTCTAGTTTACGTGTTACAAACTCAGCTAGATCAAGAGCGGCGTCTTCAGTAGAAACACCTTTTCTGAAGCCGTATTGATTATATTAGCTATGATGCTGAGTTTGTTAAGATAACTCACAAGGCGACTGTTAATTAGTCGCTCCATAACTTTGGACAATGCAGATAGTACTGAAATTGGTCTATAATTGTTGACACAGTCTCTGTTTCCACTTTTGTGTATTGGATAAACCAGAGCTCTCTTGAAAGATTCTGGAAATACTCCGCTTGCTATCGAAATATTTATAATGTGCGTAATTAGGGGTACTAATGTATTCCGACAGAGTTTCAAGAGGGCGACTGGTATTCCATCCCATCCGGTTGCAGTATCTTGTTTGAGATTCATGATAGTTGACTCCACTTCAGAGTCGCTCACTTTGAATATTGCGAAGGAATCCGCGGTATCAATTTTGTGTACAATGCTAGGTGTTAAAGATGTCAAGGATCGGGGTATATTTGAGGCTAGATTAGCGCCAATTGTGGCGAAGAAGGAGCAGACATTATTTATTGAGGTTTCTACGTTCGAATTTATGTTTAAGAGTTCTATTGGAGGTGCACATTTCTTTTTAGTATTTGTGATTTCTTTTATTTTATTCCAAAGGGTTTTGGGGTTGGTTTTAGCTTTGTGTAGTTCAATTTTTTCATGTAATGTTTTTAACTTTCTGAGGAGGTTGTTACAGTAATTCCTATGTCGTTTATATGTGATTTGTAGGATATGATCGTTAGGGGAATTTCGTGCTTTTATGTGTAGCTTATCACGGTGACGAATGCACCGCAGTAAGCCAGGAGTAATCCACAGTTTTAGGTTTCTGTTCTTTTTAGAGCAAAGGGTGACTGAGGTGTGTTGTTGGTAATTAATTTGTAGCTGGCTAAGTTAGGATCCTCTGTATCTAAAATTTGAGAGAAGTTTTGGTTTTCCATGGCTATCTTGACAGAAGGGAAGTCTATTTTTGGAATTTGAAAGGTTGGTACCGTCTGTTTTCTTATATTGAAGTCATTAAATGCCACTAAGATCGGCAAATGATCGGTAATGCGAGACCCTAGAACAACGACCGTCGTATCGGCATTGCCTTTTAAGTTCACGTGATCGATGCACTTTTCTTCTCGGGTCGGGAAGTGATGTGCTGGTAGTAGGCCATGTGTGGCAATCAATGTCAGATAATGAGGAGTGTGACGATCTGTGTTAGAAGGTTTAATGTCTATATTGGTATCACCTATGAGGCAAATATTTTTATGTTTGTTCAATGAGGTTAGTACATTGTCAAGACTGCTTAAGAAGAGATCGACTTCTTCTTTGGTGTCGTATGAGGGTGATCGATAAATAGCAACTATTGCTAGCTTACTATTTACTTGGCAAGTGAGACATCTACCATTAGTGAAAGTAGGCTCTACAAAGTTGCATGGAATATTATTTTTTATGTAGATAACTATACCATCATTTTGGTTCTTTATGTTCTTGGTGTGGTGGGAATTAAATCCGTCAAGGGTAGGTAGGTCTTCTATTTTGCTTAGCCAACACTCAGTGAGTATTATTATGTCGCAAGGAACTTTAATTTCAGTCAGCAATGTTAAAAGTGCGTCGTTTTTGTTAATACTGCGTATGTTCATATGGAGAACTGTTATGGAGCTGTTTGAGATGTTTACGTAGTTTTTACAGTCTACCGGTAAACATGTATATGCCTTCGCAACTTCAATGTCATCAAGATCTGACATAATGTTTTTAAGAAGGTTGGCCATTGGATAGTATTAATACACCAAATAAGAGAAAACCGAGCACTGTATTATAGTTGCGTTTTTGGAACAGCTGCAAAATCATAGTGGGGATAGACGTGCTATTGATAAGTAATGTGTGTATAGAAGCTTTAGTACATTTGCAGGGAATGTGTGTGTGAGTGGGTTTAGGATGTGTTTGTGTGTAAGTTTTTGATTTGTAAGTGTTAGTGTTTGTTAATGGTGAATTGTGTGTTTTGTGTACAAGTGATAAGGTTGTAACCATAGCCAGCATATACAGGAAGATGTTGATTACAATAAGAAAATTATATATAATAATTATAAATGATAGTCAAAACTTCTCTAAAAGCTCGTGTAGGGTTGCTTCCGATTTGATAAGTACATGATTTTGTCCCTGTTCTCTGCGTAGGAATACATTGCCGTTTGAAGACCAACAAAACTTATAGTTGTGTTGTTTTGCAAACTGCCTTGCCGAGTAGAATAGCTTCTTAACGGATAGGCTTAGGTACTCATCCACAGGGGTGCTTGGTTGGGGACCTCCACGCGGTGCACCCTGGGCAACGGAGACGGCAGCGCCTCTCTCCTAGGGTGGGAGAGACGCTGCCGCCAACGGCCAACTCCGACCGAGGCGAGGACGGCCCTGTTGGGGGCTGTTCGAAAGCTTTCCACGTGTCCCTCTGATTAGCAGAGGGCACAGTGGAGAGCAAGTAAGGGGGCCATGTCGAAACCGGAGATGGCCCAGGGTCAGTCGGGGTGCGAGGGATATGCTCTATGGGTAACCTTACACCCCGGCGTCTTAAGACCCCAGACGGCGTGCGGTTTTAGTCGGTGCAAGCCCGACATAACCGCCCCCGCTGGAGACCCCCCGCTCTCCAGCGGGGGCGGCATCCGAAGGGATTTCCGCACGAAAAAAAAAAAAAAAAAAAAAAGGTACTCATCCACATATATTGGCTGTTTTTGCCCGGATATTCCAAGTACCTGAGTGTTCATCTTATCTTCCTTGTTAGGGCGTTTTGAGTTATATAAACGCACGCGAGATATAAGGTCGGTCTTATCTTGAACTTTATAAAGCGGTTTTTCGTCCCTGCGTGGAATACTGTTCTCACCTGTGGGATGGCTCCGCTCAGTACTTGTTAGACGCTCTCGATAGATTGCAGCGACGGGCAGTTCGGATCATTGATTGTCCAGAGCCTCTGCAGCTGCGTAGAGATATAGCCTCCTTGGCAGTATTCTATCGCATATACCATGGTGAATGTTCCGATGAGCTATTCCAATTGATTCCTCCTTCTCCCTTCTTGTCCCTAACGACACGTGCAGGACTTGGGTGTCATCCTCATACAGTGCAATCGATACCATCGCGAACCAAGCGGTTTGGTGCCTCCTTTTTTTGTCGGACCATAAAGCACTGGAACGCTTTACCCACACACGTGTTCCCTTCTACCTACAATCCTGGGCTCTTTAAGCGGGCCGTGAAAAAACATCTGTTGAGGCGGTCTAGGTAGGGGCCACCATTCTAGGGACAATCTCTGGAAATGGTGGCCACTACTTTTTGGACTTCACCTCAGCGTAACATCAGGCGGGGTGCAGTCAATTTGACGGACTAAAAATAAAATAAATGAAAATTTGTGTTGACGTTTGGATGTTTGTTATTCAATCACATTCAAGTGTTTTTATGAATGTGGCTGAAATTTGGTACAAGGATAGATTATATTATAGTCAAGAATAAGACATGGGCTTTTCGTCCCTGCAATAGGTTCGCATGGATTATGAAACGGGATCAGAATTCAAAATGTTATTGTTGGGGTGCGACTGGTTGGATCACCTCCAAGTTTGGTGCACCCTGGGCAACGTGGGCGATGACGCATCATTGATTGCTCCTCTGGAGTAGCTGGCGTCAACGTCAACGGCCAAGAGTCTGACCAACCGGCCCTTTTCAGGGCCAGCTGACGCCATTGCACGAGGGGGTCGGGGTATGGCGGGCCTGCAAGGCCCGCGGGGTGGGTAGTCGCTCCAGGTACCCCTCTGCTCTTATCAGAGGGGACACTGCGAATGGCCCAGGGTCAGTCGGAGTGCGAGGGATATGCTCTATGAGTAACCTTACACCCCGGCGTCTGTAGACCCGAGACGGTGTGCGGTTTTAGTCGGTTCAAGCCCGACATAACCGACCCCGCTGGCCGGCGGGGGGGGGGGGGTAACCGAAGGGACTTCCGCACAAAAAAAAAAAAAAAAGGATGTTATTGTTTGCTTATCATTTTTAAAATTTGTAGACTGGAAAGCTACAACTATATGAATTGGGCAAGAAGTACAGAAGTTATTATGCCAACTTTATACTGGAGGATTACTATGAAAAGGATGTCTTCGTTCGCAGTAGTGACAAGTCCAGGTGTTTGATGAGTGCTTACACATTCTTGGCAGGCTTGTATCCACCTACTGAGAGACAGATGTGGCATCCAGAGATGCCCTGGCAGCCCATACCAGTACATTCTCTGCCAAGAGAACTTGATAATGTAAGTTTCTTTTAACTTTTCTCCTGCAATTATTTAGGCACTAAATCGCGTCGTGGGCGCAGGTGGTAATAAAAATCTTCGTAGTAGCTCGTCTATTGTGTGTGTTAGTACAAACAGTGGCCATCTCCATAGCAAGCATTTTCAGCCAACAATGTCTCAAATGCTCTAACACCACTGTTAAGGACCGTTGTTCATGACAGACTATGACCTAATAAGGTTCCGAATAGACTGCCACTTCGCGGTCGCCTTCAGTGGACTGTATTTTGAGGATGTTGAGTCGAAGAATGAAACACTTGGATGGGTGGACTTGATTGACGTCAGTGAGGCATTGGATGTACTTGGCCCAGCACTACCCTTGATCTACTACTTCCTGTTGAGCTTCCTTGTTCCTTGAGAGACTCTTGTTGTCTGTATCCATGCCCATAATTTCCTAACAAACGGTCCCTGCTTTTATAGTCTTTTGTAGTGCTGGCCCGCGATCCAAATTACCTCACCTCCGCATTTCCATTTATTTATAAATCTCATGTTATACATATTAATCACATAGCATATATGTATATAGGTAGCAATAAGAGTTGCACGACGATAGGTACTTACATCTGTACCGTGCGACGTCGGGCTACTGAATGACGGGCGGATTGACCCCTCAGACTTATATATGGGCCCTGCCTCCCGCAAGCTACTATATAATAAAATGGCACCAGCCGGGGGAGCGCATGTTCGCTTCTTACGGCGTGGGAGGCAGTCGCGGGGTGTAATTAAACTTACATACTAGTATACAAAGTCGTATTTCTTATTTATACGAAGTTATGTTAGATTCTGAGTAATGCATTTTCGTAATTATATTTGCAATTATGCTTTTCAGGGAGTGTACTTTCTTCATTAATTTTGGCTCTAACATACTTAATTACTCAGAAAACTAACTCATAACAGTAGTAAGCTATTTATCTTAGCTTAATATCAAAGTAATTACATAATTACGTTTTTAATTTACGTAAACCTAACATTTTCATAATTCATTCATTATATTCACGCTTAATAATCTACGTGTCACTGGCACATGTGTCCATAGTCTATTTGTGTCGTGCACATTCTCCCGCCGTCGCTGACCCTTGTTCGTCTGCGAGCTCCGTTGGTAGCACGACGATCTTCTTCGTAGGCCTCCTCAGCACGTGTCCGCTGCTGGTGGTGATGTCCACGACTCGCACCTCGCCGTCGGCTCCTGGGAACACCTGGCTGACGCGTCCTCGCGGCCAGGTGTTGCGCGGCAGATTGGAATCGCAGATGATGACGACGTCCCCGACCTTCGGGGCGACGCCGGTGCTGGTGGGCTCCCGCCGGTGTTGGTGGGCTCCCGCCGGTGTTGGTGGGCTCCCGCCGGTGTTGCAATAGGGGAAGGTACTCCTTCACCCACCTCCTCCAGAAGATGTCAGCCAGGGCTTGAGCTCGCTTCCATTGTTGGCGAGCAGTCACGTCGTCCGCAGAGAAGTGCCCTGGTGGTGGCACATGGCAGTTGGGCCCGATGAGGATGTGGTTCGGCGTGAGGGCCTCGGGATCGTTAGGATCAACCGAAACATGTGTGAGGGGTCGCGAGTTGACGATATTCTCGACCTCTGCTAATAAGGTTAACAGGATCTCGTCGCTGGGATGCTTTTCCATCATGGTGACACGAAGCACTTCTTTCACTGCCTTCACCATTCGCTCCCATGCCCCCCCCCCCATGAAGGGTGCGGAAGGGGGTATGTACTTCCATACGATGTGTTGACTCGTAGTTTCTTTTTCGAGCGCGTCGAGTGCGGCCTCTGCTAGCTCCTTTTCCGCTAGCTTGAAGCACGTAGCGTTGTCACTCCATATTTCTTTGGGACAACCACGTCTGGCGATGAATCTTCTCAGGGCGGAAACGGCTGAGTCGGCGCTTAAGGAGTGAACGACCTCTACATGTATAGCTCGCGAGGTCATACACGTAAATAAGGCTCCATATCTCTTCTCTCGATGGCGTGCGACTGTAACTTCTATGGGTCCGAAGTAGTCTAGACCGGTGAACGTGAAGGGACGTGTGTTGTGAGCTAACCGGGCCGCTGGTAAGTTGCCTGTGACCGGTGACGCTGGTTTCGCCTTTCTTATGCGACACAATACACACTTCTTTATCTCATTTTTCACTGCGGGACGTATCTTGGTAATCCATAACCGCTGCCGGAGTTCATTGACCGTGATCTCGGTGCCACCATGCCGTAGCTTCTCATGTACATGTTTGATGTAGAGGCGTGTGTACGGGTGTTTGCCGTCGAGCACCACAGGGTCCGATGCGTCTTCTCCCAGCTCCTTCGCAGCTGATATGCGTCCTCTCACGCGCATAGTGCCGTGTGAGTCTAGGTACACGCTTACATTGTTCAGTCGGTTGTCGCGAGGAGTTGATTGACCTTTTGTCATACGTACTATTTCACTCGCGAAACTATCTCGTTGACTGGCGTTTACACACAGGTGTTGGGCGCGGTTCAAGTACTCACCTGGTATGTTTATGTAGCACTGTTTATCGCGTATCACTGTGTTATTCTTTTTATGCACTGGTATGGCTTTCTTCGCACGCCAATCGGGATTAGCTTTCTCTATCTTACGAGTTCGCTTTCGAGCAACTGACGTTTTACACTTATTCGGCCGGCACAAATCGATGAACTGGAGTACTCGTGCAGTCGTTCGTATGAGTCGCATCCATTTTGAGTACTTCTCTATACGCAGTAGTTGACTTGTGCTGGGCTGCTCGACATCTTGCGATGTGTGACACGCTTGTCTTTCTTCGCCCGTGTCGTGACGAATGACCTTTTCTTCTGTGGGCCACTCGGTTGCTGGCAGGCGCAGGAAATCGGGGCCGTTATACCATCTGTGTTCGGCCCGGAAGTTGTCGGGGGTTGCCCGAGTTGCGTCGTCTGCCACGTTGAGTCGAG
Organism: Cybosia mesomella; assembly: GCA_946251805.1. Taxonomy (NCBI): domain Eukaryota; kingdom Metazoa; phylum Arthropoda; class Insecta; order Lepidoptera; family Erebidae; genus Cybosia; species Cybosia mesomella. Next base: position 27,789,679 of record OX276390.1, read on the forward strand.
TAGGCACCCAACGCCATTCATTTTTCTTCGTGGTGTCTTCTATCTCGGCGAGGCGGTGTGCAACGAATGACTTATATGCACGCGGCTCCGACCTTATCCATGTGAGTGCGGTTCGCGAGTCGCTCCAATAGGTCTTCTCTGTTGACTCGTAGTCGTGTTCTTCCAGGGTGGTTTGAGCCAGGCGCGCTGCCAGTAGTGCAGCTTGAAGCTCGAGTCTCGGCATGGAGATGGGCTTCAACGGGGTCGCTCTGCTCTTCGTGGCTGCTAGATTGTAGCGGCCGTTGAGCTGCGTGAACCACCTGCACCATCGCTCCCGTAGCTCTGCTGGGAGTGGGTCGTCCCATTCCATCTTATAGCGCCATGTGTCCTGAAAAATACGTTTACTGGGAATTAATATCGGTGAGATGAAGCCGACCGGATCGAATGAGGCCCTTATCACACTTGAGGCTTCTCGCTTCGTTGGAGGTCGCGTGTTTGTTTCCACTTCGCGCTGGATCTTCAAGTTGCTCGCGTTAAAGCCGAGATTATCTTCGTTGGCGTGCCACATTAGACCCAATGTTTTGTCTGTCTCTTGGCCGCCGAGTTCCACTGTAGCACTGCTGTCTTGTGGCAGTGATAATTCTTCTATCTCGGTGTCGCCGTCGTGTACCAGTTGAGGCGGCTCGTGCGGCTCGGCGGGGTTGATGACCGGAAAGTGAGGTAGGTACCACGTCCTTCCCTTCTGCGGTGGCATAGGAGCTGGTTCTGCATAGCCTGACTTGAGTAGGTTTTCCAAATCTTCATCCCTATCGAGTCTTCGTTCGAGCGTAAGCAGACTCTTCTCAGCTTCCTTGTAGCTTTCTTCTTTCCACGGCAGTCCGGTCTCATATCTTCCATCTGGTAACCGCCGGCCTTTTACTTCCAGAATCTGCAATTCTCGCAGTTCGGGATCTTCTCGGGGGCGTCGGGGTTCGATGCCCTGTGACTCCAACCTGAGGTCCTTCTTCACTGTGTCCTCAATGGAGTCCTTTACGCGCTGTTGCAGCGTACCGCAGAATGACACTGTTGCAGTCATTGAACTGCTGCATCCGTGTTCGGGATCTTCTCGGGGGCGTCGGGGTTCGATGCCCAGTGACTCCAACTTGAGGTCCTTCTTCACTGTGTCCTCAATGGAGTCCTTTTCGCACTGTTGCAGCGTACCGCAGAATGACACTGTTGCAGTCATTGAACTGCTGCATCCGTGGAGCACCCATCCCAGCTGAGTGAGCGACGCCACAGGCTGGTTACGGCTTCCGGTGCGCAGCTGACGGGTTACGATGAGATGCCAGTTGTCTTGTCCCAATAACACTTTAGGTGAAGCCTTTTTATACGTTATCTTATCCCGTATGTCTTCCAGATGTTCGCAGCCGTTGAGGTGCTCTTCATGCACGGTGTTGGGTGAGAGGCGGAGTCGGTCCATGGTGTGGGCGGTTAAGTCGTACTCTTCATCGGCGTACTTCCCTTTGATGAGTAGACTGACTGTCTGGCTCTCGTGCTTCATGTCGCTGTTGACACCTTGGATCCACGTCTCCTTGGTTGGTCCATCTGCCCCGATGACGTCGGCTATGGTCTCATCTATCAGCGTGATCGCGCTTCCCTCGTCCAATAAGGCGTAGGTATCGACGCTACCGCTTGGTCCTCTTAGTGTCACTGGTGCCATCTTGAGGTAGGCCTTGCGCTGACTGCGGGGAACTGCTGCTGTGGCTACTTCTGCCGTTGAGGTCGTGATCTCTTCCTTCTGTTCTTCACGGTCTCCCGGCGGCCCATCGCGATGCAGTAGTTGGTGATGCCTTATCTGGCACCCGTTCTTCCCACAGGCCGGTGCTCTGCATGTGACGCATCGGTGGTTACCTCGAAGACAGCGAAAACAGACTCTATTCTTCTTGGCTGTTTCCCATCTCGCGGTGATGTCTAGGGCGATGAACTGCTTGCAGTCAGGTAGCTTATGATCCCTGCTACACTGTGGACATCTCTCTTCTGATGTCTTCTTGTTGATGGTGAGCGTCTGTTCAACTCTTCTGCTTCTTTGAGGACGATAACCGGCTCTTCTGTTGTCTTCTGTATGGTTCACCTCTGGGAGCGCGTAGGAGCTGCACTTGTCTGCCTCTTCTGACAGAAACACAGATATCTTCTTCAGTTCTGGTATGTCTTCTTTCTTCTTTGCAGCGAAGTCGTACCACTTGTTTCTGAGTATAGGTGTGAGTTTCTCGATGATACTTCTGCACATCTCTGGGCTGTGTAGGTAGTGCGGCTTCCTCAAGGCTTCTATGGTTCCCACGATGTTTGCTATCTTCCCAGCGAAGATACAGATGTCCTTGGCGTTATCGGTCACTTTGTTGAGAGTCTTGAGCTTCTCCATCTCGACGTGGATGAGTGCTTCTGGTCTACCAAATCTTCTCTCGAGGGCCCTTATGATCACCTCGGAGTCAGGTTGACTCAGCATTAGACACTCGACTGCTTCTTTTGCGAGTCCACGTAAACTTTTCCTTATTCTTGCAATATTTTCGTTCTTCGTGAAGTATATACCCGATTCTTCATACGTTGTCTTGAAGGCGAGCCATTCTGTACTGCTGCCGCTGAAGATCGGTAGTTCCCGTATATACTTGGGCGGCTCCCTGTTGCTTCTGAGAGCCTGGGATAGGGCCGCAGTGAGCGTAGCTACATCGATCACGGAGTTCTTCACTGGGGCACTTCCTTCTGATTTTTCCTGGGTTTGACACTTCTCCACTAGTTGACCCCTATCTAGGCAGGTCTGAGTGTTTTCCTCGATGTCTTGCCCCTTTTCCTTCAGGTCGGGTGCCGCAGCGTCATCCTTCTGTAGCCTCCTCCTTCCTAGCTTCTGTAGTGTTAATACGTACCGTTGCCAGATCTTCCTCAGACCCGTCGTCGCTGCTCTCGTCCTGCAGTAGCCGCTGTAGACGGATCTGCTCTATCTCTGCTTCGGCTTGTATTTGCTTGAGCTTCAGTTCTGCCAAGCGTTGTTCGACCTCCAGTTCCTTCTTCTTTCTTGAACTGGTGGAGCGGCGTGACCTCGTGTCCAAAGGCCGCATGGTGCGCTGTGAGCTAGGCTCTCCATATACAACAGCGCGGGTGTGGGGCGATACCTCTTCCGTCGTCCCTGACTCTTCAGTGGTCACAGTTGTGCTGGACGTGGTCTGCTCGGTGCTGGCTGTGGCTTCCGACGCACCACTGTCCGCATAGCTTCTGGGCTCTTCAGTGGCCGCAGGGTGTAGTACTGATCTTGGTAATGGTGCTGATGCTGATGCCGGTTCCTCTTCCTGACGACGCTTCCCTCCATCCCTGGTGAGAACCATTCTTCTTTCTTCAAGTTTATACTTACCTGGATTTTCGACGGATCGTGGACTTTATTCCTATCCCTTGACCCGATTCCAATGGACCATAGATGTTCGTGACAGACTATGACCTAATACGGTTCCGAATAGACTGTCACTTCTCCCTTAGTTGAAGAACGATGAAACGTCTATGGCTGGCAGCTTGACTTGAAGTTGACCTGGATCTTTGAAGGACCGTGTACTTTATTCGGCTCCGAAGGACCAATGTTAAGGACCGTTGTTCATGACAGACTATGACCTAATAAGGTTCCGAATAGACTGCCACTTCGCGGTCACCTTCAGTGGACTGTATTTTGAGGATGTTGAGTCGAAGAATGAAACACTTGGATGGGTGGACTTGATTGACGTCAGTGAGGCATTGGATGTACTTGGCCCAGCACTACCCTTGATCTACTACTTCCTGTTGAGCTTCCTTGTTCCTTGAGAGACTCTTGTTGTCTGTATCCATGCCCATAATTTCCTAACAAACGGTCCCTGCTTTTATAGTCTTTTGTAGTGCTGGCCCGCAATCCAAATTACCTCACCTCCTCATTTCCATTTATTTATAAATCTCATGTTATACATATTAATCACATAGCATATATGTATATAGGTAGCAATAAGAGTTGCACGACGATAGGTACTTACATCTGTACCGTGCGACGTCGGGCTACTGAATGACGGGCGGATTGACCCCTCAGACTTATATATGGGCCCTGCCTCCCGCGAGCTACTATATAATAAAATGGCACCAGCCGGGGGAGCGCATATTCGCTTCTTACGGCGTGGGAGGCAGTCGCGGGGTGTAATTAAACTTACATACTAGTATACAAAGTCGTATTTCTTATTTATACGAAGTTATGTTAGATTCTGAGTAATGCATTTTCGTAATTATATTTGCAATTATGCTTTTCAGGGAGTGTACTTTCTTTATTAATTTTGGCTCTAACATACTTAATTACTCAGAAAACTAACTCATAACAGTAGTAAGCTATTTATCTTAGCTTAATATCAAAGTAATTACATAATTACGTTTTTAATTTACGTAAACCTAACATTTTCATAATTCATTCATTATATTCACGCTTAATAATATACGTGTCACTGGCACATGTGTCCATAGTCTATTTGTGTCGTGCACAACCACTTATGGGTAAATTGCCGCCTTAACGTCTTATTTTTCCACACTCATTGTGTGCCTTAAGTAAAGTCCACCTTTCTGCTCCATGTTGTATAAACTAACATTCATTGTATTCCAGATAGTAGCTGCAACAAAACCTTGCAAAACTTGGAAAGCAATGTATACAGAACAGCTGGCTGCACATGACGCTGACCCGAAATTTACAGAATTATTTGACTACCTAACTAAACACACAAACCAGACTTTGAGGAGTATATTAGATACTGACTTTTTGTACAGTACTCTCCTTTCGCAGCAAGACGCAGGGCTTAAACTGCCAGATTGGACTAGAACTGTGTTTCCATCTAAAATGCGTGCTCCTTTTATGCTGAGTTTAGCTATGCTGTCCTATAATGAGACCTTGCAAAGGCTACAAATAGGTAAACATATTTAATATTATTTATTACAATATGTACAGTCAGCAAAGAAGTAAAATTTACAAATCACCCATGTAGCTATGAAACCTTCCATAAAATCATACACAAAAACAAACCTTGTCTCTTAAGGTTTTCAAAAATATGTACCTATACATCAGTTATTGAATTTATTAATGTAAGTATTTCAATGTACTTTGTTAATTTTACTTTTGTCGTGGAATGTACATACAGATCCGGAAACATAACGTCAAGCCTGTCAATTACCGGAGTTTTTCCTAATGCAAAATTAGACCATCTTTTCAGTATACACCAAGAAAAAACTTCTTTTTTGCAACTCACACAGATATTATTACCACTTATGATACTATAACATATTGTATGGATAGGACACTATGTCATAGGTGAGGCACGATTAATTATTCGGAATGTTATACCCATAGTTCGTCTAGGTGTTCCGGCAAACAACTTGACAATTTACCTACTCTAGCTGCGTGGAAAGCGTTTCTTAGGACTCTTTGATGGCTGTTCAATTAGTATGCTTAAAAATTTAATTGAAATATATAAAACCAATCACGGACTCAAAGGCGTTTTTGGTTAATCAGTCTTTTATTATTGCTCTTTATTTTTGCTCGCCGACTTTAGTCCAAGATGTTTGCCTGCTGTACAGTCGAGTTCAATAATATATTGACACCTCCAAGCTTCATAAATATATGAACGTTAAAAAAGTTAATAATATTGTGATAACGAAAAGCATAATTAAATTGTGGTCACGATATAGATTCATTAATATGTGATTGCTTTGTCTCAATAACATGTATACAGCCAAAGGCACATTATTATATGGACAACTCTAAGAACATTATTATGTGAAAACTGTAGAAATCATTATTATGTATACACACATGAAAACAATAATATCTGAACAAATTAACGTAATTCAAATGCAACCTTATCTTGTGATACGACAACGTCATAAAGATGATTTTACTAGCAATTTAAAAATCGCAATGTCAAGGAGTTTGCAATATTATTAATCATCACTAACCAGGCCAAATTAACTTCAAATGACGTTATGTTTTGTAAAAAAAATATAACTAATGCATATGTCATATTTCAACGATTTGATGAAATTCTTCAATTTACGACACATTATTAATCAAGAATTGAATTGAATTGAATACGACACATTATTATTTGAAATAAAAATGTATAGAATTGATGAACACACAAAACATAAGATGGTTCATTTGTGTGAGGAAGGTGTTCCGAAATCAGCCATTGCGGAAGAATTAGGCATATCGGTAAGCAAAGTATTTTTATGTATTCTTCCATATTGACGCTAATCTCTAATGTGGTAATTTAATAAAACTGTTCTTTAACAGAGAAATACTGTTACGTTATGGTGGAACAGATGGCAAGAAGAAGGAAATCTTACAAAACATGTGTCTTCTGGCCGGCCCAGGAAAACAACTCAAGATCAAGATAGGGAATTGGTTGAAAGTGTACGAAATTCAAGATTTATCAGAACATCTACATTTGCAGCTGATCTGGCTGTATCCAGTTTAACTATACGAAGAAGACTTAAAGAAGCGGGAATTCATCACCGAACTCCAGCAAAAAAAAATTTTTTAACGGAAAGGCATAAAATGTTGCGTTTACAGTTTGCTAATAGATATTTAAATTATGATTTTCAACATGTCGCTTTCATGGACGAGAAAGTTTTTGTTTCGTCGGCGGACGGGCGGATCTCTTTGTATCGTGCAGCCAATACACGATATGATGAAGGAAATGTATTACCAAATAGACGTAGTGGACGTATTACATTCGCATTTTGGGGGTGGATAAATTCGGGTGGACCAATAGAATTGTGCGAAATATCTGGCCGATTGAATAGTGATGCCTATCTTGATATTCTGAAAGACGTGTTTTTACCAAGTGCAAAAATTGTGTATCCTGATAATCACCGCATAAGTTTTAGATAATAGTTCCATTCACAATGCCAGACGAGTTCAAAATTGGTTAACTGAGCAAACAGACTTGGAGCTAATAAAAATTCCATCGAAAAGCCCTGACCTTAACCCCATAGAGAATTTATGCGGGTTAATGGTACAGAATTGGGACCCTAATGAGGCTCGCACGAAAGAGCGTTTAAAGGCTCATGCCTATGACATCTGGGATAGTTTTAGAAATAGTGATTTTTGCTACAATATGGTTCAGTCAATGAGAGCACGACTACAAGCAGTGATTGATGCGAACGGGTTATACACAAGATATTAGAATTAGGTATCATATTCTATTGTACCGCTAATTAAATAATCCATAACTTCTCTTAAAATTTACTTATTTAATAGACGTGTCCTTTTTCATTAAATTAATATTTATCTAAGATTCATTTTAGTATAGGATACAATTTTGTTTGATTTCTTAATGTAAGCCAAGTGGTTTTTTAAATAGGTACTTATATTTTTTTAGTTATACGGTCAAATAAAACAGTTTTTATTAAAATGTTATGATATTTTTTTCTTTTCCATGGCGTGAAATTCAACCAAACCAATACCAAACTACGTAAACCACTATTGGAACCTAAGTTAGTGAATCCGCGGGCAAAAGCTAGTATATACGTATGGATGTAATCCCTCCGATATACATTTAAATACAAGCTGTCGAAAAGAACATTGAAAGACACTCATTTCAAAAACTACAAAACAATGGAAGCTACTGTCATTTCTATAACAATGTAAACTCGATCTTATTTGTTCAGGTCATATAATTGACATTCCCATGCATGTAGAGATAATTAAGAATCTTAGCCTGCTCAGATATTATTGAAGCCAATATAGATAAGAATTTTTTGGTGAAAAGCGTGATCACAAATTATTGCTTAATACATAGCATGTATTAATGAAACGTTCATATGAGCACATATTTTTGATCTATAGGTTCTATAGAATTTATTGAGCTTTCCAACGCTCACAATATATTGAACCCTTGGCAATGCCAATATATTATTGAACTCGACTGTACCTGTGGTTCTGTCTTTATCAGGTCAGCTTCTAAAAGAGGTAAGGCAGAACTTCGACGCGATGACGAGCCACTCCAATGTGGACCGTTCGCTGTACATCTACTCGGGCCATGACATCACCGTAGTGTCGATGTGGCGCGCGCTCGGCTACGAAGAGTTGCTCGAGCCGGAGTACGGCGCCAGCATCGTACTAGAACTGCATGAGGATGTGGAGAATGATGATTTCTTTGTTAAGGTAGGTTTGTTTCCTCTCTATATATACTATACTAGCTGGTCCTGCCGACTTTGCTGACATTTATTATTACTGCTTCGCTCCCTTGGGTAGTAGCGTATTGATAGCGTAGCCTATGACACTCACAAGAAATGTAGCTTTCTATTGTTAAAGAATTTTCCAGATCGGTTCAGTAGATCTGGAGACTACCTCCTACGTCACAGATTCGCTTTACCTCTTTATAATATGAGGATAGATAGCGAGGGAGTACTTGATCTACAATAGCACGTCGATGTCACCAGATGATCTGTTCGTTGCTTCACTTCGAATAGTTCGATTGTCCGATGCGACGAGTCCGCGTATTCGAGTCCATCCCTACTACTTTATTATATTCTTAAATTTAGTAGAATAAGCTCCAGCTTATGGAATAAGTCACGTATTAAATTTTTTTTACAGACGTTCTACAGGAACAATACCAAGACGGAAGTGCCAATGGAATTAAAACCAAAATTCTGTGATGATCCATGTACATACAGTAAATTTAAGAATCATATTGATAAGTTAATACCTGACGACTGGGAGGCAGAGTGTGGCAACACACAGAATTTACCCTAACATGCTACTTTAGTCTAGTTGCTAGTACATAAATCTGACATAGTGATTGTGTACCTACGTAAACATCACAAGGCTTGTGATTATTCCTTTTTTGTTAAAGCTTTTACTTATTTATCAAGATAATATAATACTTAGAGCGGATATAAAAAATGATAGGAACAAAAAAATACTACCTAACCAATATCTGCATCCCCGCCCACCGGGTACTGGTCCGGTTACCTCGACCCACAACAATCGTGTTCTAGCTTTGTGCAAAATGCAAAATTTCAGCAACTCATTCGCATTTCTAATATTAGTTAGGATTTACAGGGAAATAAATTAAATTAAAATATTATAATGTTGCTTCAGACAATCGCTTAATAAGCATTAAAAATGAAAAATAATCACTTTCTGTTAAAACCGACGTTTATTATTGCACACACTTGATACAATGTCAGCTTTCTCCTATCGACTGCTGGTACTTTAACTATGGCTTTAATTCATGAATTAGTATGATTTACAAATATGCAAATGCTTTTTTAGGCCGAGTGTAATTTGTGTACGCCTACTATAGTTTTTGTAACCAACCATCAATCCGAAGAACCTACGAACGTTGACCAATAGCGGCCCGAACCACAGCCAGTAGGACGGTCGTAACTAGCTGGTCGGATTCTGCCCTATCGGTGCGTGTGTTGCTAGTTTTACCTTTTCATAAGCAAAAAGACTTCGCCTACCTACAATTTTTACCGTTAGGTACATGGTTTAACCAGGGCCCGCGGGGGGGCGTGGTCGCTCCAGGTACCCCTCTGCTGTTATCAGAGGGGACACTGCGAATGGCCCAGGGTCAGTCGGAGTGCGAGGGATATGCTCTATGAGTAACCTTACATCCCGGCGTCTGTAGACCCGAGACGGCGTGCGGTTTTAGTCGGTTCAAGCCCGACATAACCACCCCGCTAGCCGGCGGGGGGTATCCGAAGGGATTTCCGCACGATAAAAAAAAAAAAGGTATACATAGATGTCATTGGTTAAACCATGTACATTTTTTTTTTTATTGTGTGGAAATCCCTGGGCCATCTCACCACTAACAGCATCGCTCATCCTGTCTCCTCTGAAAGCAGAGGAGTACGGAGAGCGATGTGTTGTGTTCCCGCACGTTGGGTATTGGCCGACGATCAATGCCAACCCTATGAAGGGGTGAAGGGGAAGCCATTGACCGCCGCCCAGGGTGTACCGGCCGCTCCGATTCCGTTCCCCCCGGACTGCAGCGGGATCGGAATCGGAGCGACACTCGAGGAGGTTACCCAACACACACCCCACATCTATGTATACCTACTAGAAAAAAAAAAAAAAAAACTGTTTGGAACACCCCGTGACCATGGCTGCTGAAAAGCAACCGAAATGTCGGGATCAATTTAAAATATAAAATAACAAAAATACTTTTTCCCAGCGGGGGCGGTTATGTTGGGCTTGAACCGACTAAAACCGCACGCCGTCTCGGGTCTACAGACGCAAATCGCGATAGAATCCGTTAAAAATAGTTTTATATCAATGTGTGACATTCGCGTAAACTTCCGACAATATCAAACAAAAATTGTGTCACGCTTTCTGATTTTCGAATTGGGAACAGGACACAGAAACTTTTTTTTTTAATATGCCACTTAGGTGGCAAACAAGCACACGGCCCACTGATGGGAAGCCGCCTATGGACTAGATAAACGAGTTTTGCGCACTGTTGCTGGTCAAGGGTTGGTCTTTCGCCATAAAACTATACTTACATAGACATACCAAATTTTTTATTCGAACAGTCAGTCTAATACTATAAATATCTAGTAGTACTATAAATAGAAGGTTTTAACCTGTGCTTTCCAGTTTTAACGTATAATAAAAAAAAAATTAAACATTTAAATAACCCCCAACGTAGCTAAGAACACTACTGACTAATTCACCTTTCTAACAAAAAAAAACAAAATCGGTTCCTCCGTTCGGGAGCTACGATGCCACAGACAGATACACTCAAAGATACCTTTTTTTTTTTTTTTATCGTGCGGAAATCCCTTCGGATACCCCCCCGCGGGCCAGCGAGGGCGGTTATGTCGGGCTTGAACCGACTAAAACCGCACGCCGTCTCGGGTCTACAGACGCCGCGGTGTAAGGTTGCCCATAGAGCATATCCCTCGCACCCCGACGGACCCTGGGCCATCTCCGGTTTGGAGATGGCCCCCTCGGGAACACTCAAAGATACCTAAAACTTATAACACCCCGTCGTTTTTACATCGTGGCATCTTGATTTTTCTGATTTTTGCGGTTATATTTTTACATATATTAATTTAAATGTGCACCTACTTCATAAGTAAACCTTAAAATACTAGTCTACTACTTAACTATTTTTATTTAATTACTTTCATATTTCTACATCTGCTAAGAACTACTGTTCTGACTCCCGACTCTAACTACCTCCTTAGAGGAAAATGAAACGAAAAAATTTGGTTGAGCGTGCGGCCGTTTCTGAAATATCCCGCTACGTTCGCGTTCAAACATATTTATGGCACTATTTAATTGTTGAAACTTTTATTGAAATTGAAATAGTAATTAACTCTTTGATACGAAAAACATGTATATTTCATTATTACCTGATGGCATCTCATCTTGTGAAGGCCCAAGTCAAGTTCTTCCAACTCAGTCCGTACATTGCTGATCAAAAATTCGTTGTAAATTCTTACTAAAGAAACTGTAAATTGCGTTTTGCACCCCTTTTTACTATGTAATTTTCCACCATTTGTACCTTCCAAGAGTATATAGGTATATCATTCAAAAAAGACGTTCTATACGTAGTGTAGGACGCCCTCCGGCCAGGTGGGATGACGATCTGTGAAAGACTGCGGGCAGATGCTGGATGCGGCAAGCTGAAGACAGGACGCTATGGCGCTCATTAGGGGAGACCTATGTCCAGCAGTGGACTAGAATAGGTTGATGATGATGATGATTCAAAAAATTATGCAGACTATTCACATGTATGAAGATATTATACCAACAACTTTAACGTAAAGACTGTAACCTGTTTACTTAACACATTGGTTAATTTAATTAACAATTATGTACTGAAATTATTTTTGGATTTTAATATACATTATTATTAAAAAATATTTTTAACATTATGCTAATGTTACTTATGAAAATGTTTACTATGTTATATAGGGTTAAAATTATTGTTACGATAATAGTTTGTATGTGTGTATTAAATATTTTGGAAAAATACTAAATAGGAAATATTTAACTATATAATAAAATTATATTATTGCCATGTTAAAAATTGAAATATTTGTCAAACATAGCCTATTTATTAAGCACTAGCTGTTCGTGCCAGACGACATTCGGGTGCCAATTTTTCCGATGGATATTTCAAAATTTTCGTCAATTTAACAATTACAAACAACAAAAAAGAAATCATTCAAATCTGTGTAGCCGTTCGTCTCAAGTTTTGAGCTTAGCAGTAAATTTTGCAATGCATATTTGTTTATATAGATTCAAGGAGACTTACAAACAGAAGCCCATGCCGACGGCTAACATCGTTAGAGTTCGAAGAACTAATAATAAGAGCTGTGTATTCCTATTATTATATGTGGTGGTGTCAATGTATGGACACCACCGAAATCGAAAAAATCTAAATCACATTAGAAAATCGATTATCGTACAAACTTTACTTCACTAGATATTATTATTATTATTTTTATATTCCTTCAGATTAAAATAAAATTAGTTTAACGGATTTTATCGCGATCTATTTTGTAATATCCTATTATTAATACATGGTTAAAAGCAACCAAAACGTCGTCAGTTGCTTTTAGCCATGTTCATGACATGTCTCACCGCGATAAAATCCATTAGAAATGTGTAATATTTGCATAACCTGTATTCTTCCAAGTTCAGAAAGTTGTCCTAAACTGTTATTCCGTATAGGTATTATTTAATCAAGAAATCCAAGTTACCAAAAGCGAATCTCGAAATCTTATTATTCAAGATATCATTCGAGTTTCTTTATGTTTATATGTATGTACATAATACCCCCAATACGGATTATTCCGAACTTGACCCGGTCGTGGGTTAGGTTAGAAACCTGAAAAAAATGTAATATTATTTGTTCCGAACGTAACCCTCTTCCTCCTCCTCCTCGACGTCTCGTTCCTATCATAACCCGAATTGCGCAGATTGGTCATTCTCTCTAATCTTTCTCAAAATAAAAAGTACATATGTGTTAAATCAGTATTTAATATTTAGTATCCGACTTGGATAGGTTAAGGCAAGTAATTAAACGTATCTGCGCAATTCGGGTTATGATAGGAACGAGACGTCGGGTCAAGAGGGTTACGTTCGGAACAAATATTACTTCTTTTTTTTCAAGTTTCTAACCTAACCCACGACCGGGTCAGGTTCGGAATAATCGCCCAATAATTTATAATTATAATACCTCTAATAACTAGTTTTATATGAGCAACTGAAGAATAAGCAATTAAAGATTTAATATCACCTTGTCAAAAACATTTTAAACTAGGAACTCAGTGCAGGGTGCGACAAATAAATTGAGCTGAGCGAGCAGGACTCTTACTTGAAAAATAAGGCATCTTACTAGGGTCGCGCGCTCGTGAAATTGTTTTTTTCGATGATTATTCCTCAATGGTACATTGTATTTGAACAGTTGACCCCTCTAAACACTCAGCGGTGTCTACACTATCACCATGGCAAATTTGGTCAAGATCGGTATTGTGGTTCCGGAGGAGTACAGTCTCGACCAAACGGCTTAGTGTCCGTTATGTTAGCGTACACAAGAGCAGTATTGAGTTGGTTACTATGCCATTAAACTCTGTGTAAATACTGCCTAATTAGTATTTTAGTTATTTTTTAATTATTACACTGCGAATTCACATAAATTATTTACACTAATAGAGGCAGAATTTCACGCACTATTTATACATATGGCATTTATTAAAAGAAAAGTTTCCTTTCTATAAGAACTATTATGTGTACGCTGCCATAACGGCAGCTCCGAATGTCATTGAAAAGTCTTGTTCAATATCTCTGTTTCTACAAGAGCAATCGTTATGATATTTTGCATAGCGGGAGAAGTATTAGAGCACTATTTTTTAGTGTAAACTCTGTTGCTTTACAATTAGCCGTTTTCGAGTACGGCCATGTGTACGCTAGCTTGATCGTGACGCCAGCGAACACAGTGAAAATGGTGTTTATTTCCTAGAATAAAGAGGAAGAGTTTTTTTTTATTTTTACACTAATTAGGCAGTATTTACACAGAGTTTAATGGCATAGTAACCAACTCGATATAGCTCATGTGTACGCTAACATAACGGACACAACGGCTTAGCCACGTATAAGAGCTTCGCTTCGTTCAGCTCAACTAATATAAAATCCTCCAATTAAACTAACAACAATTCTTAAATAATTTAATTTTAAATGAATTTCCTTTAAAAAAATGATTAAACGTAATAACCCATGTCCTCCTCATTTTAATATAATACCCGCTAAAATTATAGAACCTGAAACAGGAGCCTCCACATGAGGCTTGGGTAATCATAAATGAACAAAATATAAAGGTATTTTTACCAAAAAAAGCCATGTATGTCGACTTGCTCGATCCCAATATGTATTATGTTATTGGATCGTTATAATTTCAATTATTTATTTTTGACAGTCGAAAGGTTTAGAGTTTAAGTTAGGTTTAAGTAACATCAAAATAATTTTGCCCGGTTCTTTAATATAATAGCGTGATGATATTAATTATGAAATATTTATGAGTCTCTAATCAACTATCTTTTATACGTAAGTAACTCTGTGGAGTTTTGTGACTTTATGTTTTACTTATTAATTTTTGGCTATGGCGTGATTATGTATAGTCTTGATCAAGTCCGTATTCTATTGAACTGCAAAATTCCGTGAAGATGCTTTAATTGTACAGTATAGTCACCTCGTTACGATTTTATTACATGTATAGAATTCACATTTTATACCTTTTATCGTATGCCTACCTGTTAAATGGACCTATAATAAGAAATTGAGGCCTAAGCATTCGTTGATTACATTTCTTGTCGCCATTCTTCTTCAAACATTAAGTAAAGAACAATTTCAGAAAAAGGATAGGTTAATGAAATGAAACATCAAATGGATTATGTCAAGAATCAAAAACTCGTTTATACATTTACTATTTGTTAGATATATACATACATATAGATGTAAGAATAAAGATTGTATCATTATAATGTTGTTTATTAAATGTTTTATGTGATAAAGTATTTTATCTCCAATCTCACCTTACATTATTATAATAGACCTACAAGTAAAGGGACGGCACGTAGACTATTCTACTTAACAATAAAATAAAGTGCAGAAGTTTAAGGTTTGCCTCTGGTGGAGTCCGGCAGTAAAGTGTGCTCTGTATCTCACAGTGCACATCTACAGGTAGATCTTTATCGAATAGTTAAAACAGTTTCTGTACACAAACGGTATAAAGATGTTGACCTGTAGGTGCATTGTGCTATAGCAACAAGCCGACCTTAGCCGGACTCACTTTTCTACCGCTTGTCATGCCAAATCAAAAACTGGGTACTGTACATAATTTTTTTTAAATTATTTGTGTGTATCTTATAATGTGTGTAATGTATATACACTAGACGCTATACGGAACAAAACATGTGGTCTCATAAATTTTGTTAATTCACCTTACTTTGAGTTCGTTTAGCTGTCATCTGCAAAAGCGCGAAAATTATTAAAGACGTATTTATTAAATTTACAGATTTATCACTCGCTTTCCACAAATTAGGGAACTTGAGCACATCGGTCAATCAGTGTTTTGGAAATGTAGGTATAACACTTATTAGAAATTTGATTCACTATTTTATCACAACACACACACAATGACACAATTTTTGTTCTTAAGAGCTTGTTTAGTAATAAACATGGCAGTGCTTGCATTAAAAATGTTATAAGACATCTCCATTCGTCACTTAAGTATATTCTTGATTATCATTTTCAGACCAGTTTATAACATTTTAGAATACCTAAACATAAAACTTATATCTAATGGACGGCACATGGACGACACCAAAACAATAGATTTCTATAATAAAAAATATATCAAGAAATACAGATATAAAAACCACTAAAATTATTAACATTTTAGAATACAAACAATATATGTTTGTATTCTAAAATTCTCATCAAATCAGTCCGTTATGTACGCCACTGGGCTATCGCCGCCGTAAATATATTTACGGCGGCGATAGCCCAGTGGCGTACATAACGGACTGCCGAGACGAGGTCTCGAGTTCGATCTCCAGTCGCCCCGGGCACACACCTCTGACTTTTCTTGTGTGTATTATAAATGTATATATCGCTCGCTTAGTAATGTGCTCGGTAGATGGCAATAGGCGAATCGTAGGTGTGTAATACACCTCTGCCTACCCCTTCGGGGATACAGACGTGAAGTCATGTATGTATGTATGTATATATACGGTACATGAAACACAGCATTCACATATGAACACCTAAAAAATATAAAATCCAGAGCACGATGCTGTACAAATGTTCAATATAATTTACAACACAATTGGTTACCAACTGATATTTACTTTTCTCTATTGAAAAATTATACCAAGCCACATTACATGGTCATAACATAATATGTGAGAGTTTGGCGACCCTAAATTTTCTACATCAATGAGGTTTAAGCGCACTGCCTCCTTAGGTAATATTCCATCTTCAAATTAATAATATTTTTACAGTTGATCCTTTCGGTGGAATGTTTTTGTTACGGTATTTAAACTTAGAACATTAAGGTTTAAACTTCAGTCTTTCCTTATTGAATACAATTAAAATGGTTTAATTAATAAATGTTCACGTCACCTAGAAATATGATGTTATATAAATATTAAAAATCTATAGAGAACTTTCAAAAACTTCGGTTTATGGAAAAAGTGTACCTACTATTGCACAATTATAAGCCTATTTGTGTTCAATGTATAAAATTCATATAGTTCAAATTACAAAACACAACCTAAACTTATAGAAAAAAAATTTAACTCAGTGTTGCTGATCTAATTTCTAAATTTAAGTTTCGGTTGTTATTCGGCGGATTAACGTTCTATCGATTCGACTATGGACGTATAATGTAAATTAATGCGTTCTGATCTCGGGGACTGATTTTACGTGTCGTACTTTCTAGCGGTGACATGCGGGTCTGCGGAGCATCTAGAGAAAGTCGAGTCATTTAAACTCGGGTGCTGTAGGTCAGCAACACCTATATTATAATGGCTTAAATTAAGTTATAATTAATAATTTAATAATTAAACATATTACTAAACGTTAATTGTTTCTTACTATTTTTTATATTTTATTGCATTTGTTAGAAACTGTCCAAAAGGAATTGCAGAAGTTGCCCTTGGGTATCATCGTTTGATTTTGCGAACTGACGTCAAACGAATTCTTACTTTGTGGCCCATTTTACGAATTTCCATACAAAACTGTCAACCACAAGAATTGCGGCATTTCAATTGAGCGTAGTTAATTTTATTATGATTGATTAATGTGTGGCCATTTTACGATTTTATTTTCCATATATAGTATATAGTGTAGTATATAGTATGACATATATTATTTTCCTAATATGATTCCAATTAAGTGGCCAATGTTCGACCCGATGGTCTCGTATGGAATTCAAACTTACACCAAAAAAATGTACGAAAATTGTACAAAATTGTACGCTAATTAAAAAAAGTTTACTATAAAGATTTACGACTCACTTACGACGATTAAACAATGTTCACACTGCCACCGCTCTAGCAAGCACATTATAGCAGTCGAGTTTTCGACTTTCTTACGAATCAGAAAAATTGGTCAAAAAATGTTTTAAAATCAGGTTTAAAACTAACAATTTGTAAAAACGCCTTAGTTTTTACAAGATTTTAGTTTCACTTGTTGTCTGTTTGTCTATAGTCCGACTGTAATCAAAATCTTGCAAGTTAAATGTGACACACTGCCCGGCTTCACCGGCATGTCACCGGTAGAAAGTATGACACGATTTTACTGCATCCCTATTTTTTTGAGTTGAGTATATTTATCAGAAAATATATTTTTATGTAAACATCCTACCTAACTTCCTTTGAACTTATAAAAATATGTTTGAATATTATTAACCCGTCGCGCGTTTTTTGTTCACCCATTAGCACAAATAAAGTTGCACCGTTGAATGTTTTTTGTGCCACGGTTTGCACAAATAAACTCACTCTATTTTGTCATTGGATTTAAACGTTTCGTTTACATCAAAACGTTGGGCGTTTAACTTTAGCCTAATGTTTACCTTATGGTAATCGTATTTTATAAGTTTTGAACGAAGATAGTGACAACGGAACGCAAAAAATATTAAAATAAAAATACATTGACCTTCTGGGCCGCCATTTTCTGTTGAGTTCATTGTTGTGAAAGTTTTGGTGTGTGAAGTGCACAATAAATATGGATTATTTGAGAAAGCGGTAAGTGTTTTTATGTGTTATTATACATATAATTATTGAGAATTAGTTGTAGTTTACGTATAAAGAGAAATTTAAACGGAAAGTGGTGAAAATATTACTGATAAAAGTTTATCAATTTGATTTGAACCTTTTTATGAAATAGCTTGTCGTGTTTTACATAACATTTTCAATTAAAATATCACGTTGGTAGATTTATAATATACATAAGTCGTTAAAGTATTAAATTGCAAAACATAATCAGTGATTAAATTTTCATATTATTACAAATTCACTTTATAATCATGTTCTAAATGTACAAAAGTGACTAAATTTTGACCGCCATGATGAAAACGAGTTTCTTTCAATAACATCTCACATAGTTCATCAAATATATATATAATAATCTAGTTTGAATTATTTTGAAATACGGATAAGTTGTTAGAATAACTATCGACAAATAAATATCAGTAATTCTTTTTTCGTATTATTGCATATTTCATCAAAAATCATAGTCAAAATATAAATAAGGTCGAATTTCATGTATTTATAGCTATCATAGGTACGGATGTTCGATAAAGTAGATACCACTCAAGTACACTCACTCACATAAATCATGTGAGAGTTCGTCAAGATGCTAGTTTCGTATACATGTATTGTATTTTATTCACCTTTATGAATAAAATAAAAATAATAGCCAAAAAGCACCACCTTGGTATTTTGCTAAAAACATTGGTATTTCAATACTACGGTGGCAAACTATTTTTTTGATTACGTCAGATTAGATTTTTTTTTAAAATATAAATAGGACAATTTGACTTCACCTCGCCTGATGGTAAGCTGAGGTAAAGGTAATTTGGGTTAGATAGAATAACACTAGATCATAATATACATTTGATGGTAAGCGGTCACCGTAACATCTATCTAGTTGCTAGTTCAACAAGATGCAAGTTTCGTATACATGTAATTTACGATTACGTATGATGGTAAACGGTCACCGTGCCTTTTTTTTATATATTTAGGATACGTCAATTTGACTTCACCTCGCCTGATGGTAAGCTGAGGTTAAAGTCTCAGGACGTATTTTTAGTTTCCTTGTCATTCAAATATAGTTAACGTAAAACAATATGCGATGTGACATCGCTTTTCATAACACAAATATTTATTATTGTAACTTTGCTATATTTTTTTTAGATCGAACAGACGCCGTAGTATGAGTGCAACCAGCTGGTCACGGTCGGCGATACCGACACAGGGACAGAGCCAATCGGCCCAACGTTGTGACCTTGAAGGAAACCCCTGGTGGCAGCATACGACGCGACGTTGTACTAGACACGTAAGTTATTTAGTTTATGTATCTCGAATGTGTCAGAATTAGGTAATTTGGGAAAAATCTGTTCCTTAGTATTTTTTCTCTTACGCCCAGAATGAACGCACGTTCCAGACGGGTGGTGGTCCACGTCAACGCACCGGGTTGGATACGTAAATTGCTTTAATTTTTACACGACTATCTTAGAAAGAATGTTTTCTTTTTAGGGTGCATATATTCTTTGTGAGTCACTTGCATAGACTTTCGTGTGTTTAGATATGTTCCGGATGGATTCAAGAAGCCCAGGGTTCGCTTTATTAATATTTGATTGGCTAAAGTTGGCTTTTAAGTGAGCAACTGCCATCTGACCTTCCAACCCCGACAGCAAAGCCAGTTCCAGTCGGCAGGTGTACCAGGTAGCAGGTGAGGTCGGCGTGGGCTCTGAAGATCTAAGTATACACCCTTAAATCTTAGAAAAAAGATATATTTGGTTGTATCTTTTTTTCAAGGCGGAAGATCGGGTACTATGGCGCTCTATGTGAGAATCCTATGTCCAGTAGTGGGCTACAAAAGGCTAATAATTGAGTAAGCTTTTAGAAGCCTTAGCTAACGGACGATATTTCTGTCCTAAACCAGAAGTAAGGTTTTCTATTTATATTTTTATTTATTTTTGTTTCTTTCTAGCCCTGGATTATTGGAGCTGCTGGAAGAAGTGGATGACGATGTGGAAATGGGGGAAATGATGGACGTGGCACCATGGCAAATCTTAAGTTTGGTCATGAAGTCAACAGGGCCTAGTAGTAGAAGTAGACCACAGTTTTGTGCCGGCTAACAAACCTGTGTTTTAGTAAAACGTTCAACCTCAACATCAGGCAAAACGTCACCGCTGTCACACATTCTTCTGAAGCGATCGCGAATTTATTCATGAAAGGAATTATAAAATAAAAATTTATGATATCCATGACTGTATTTCATTAGTGCTATCCTAAATATTTAATTTTCAGGTTTCTATAAAAGCGGCGATAGCCCAGTGGCGTACGTAACGGACTGCTGAGACGAGGTCTCGAGTTCGATCCCCAGTCGCCCCGGGCACACACGTCTGACTTTTCGTAGTTATGTGTGATTAATAAATGTTAATTATCGCTCGCTTAATAATGTGCCCGGTAGATGGCAATAGGCTCGCCCCCTATTACATTGGGACCTTAACATAACTGGCGAAACGTGGGTGTGTAATACACCTCTGCCTACCCCTTCGGGGATACAGGCGTGAAGTTATGTTATGTTATAAAACACTGAAAACCCATATTGGCGGTGACTGTTCAAATATTTCATTTCGAACTCAAGTTTCGAAGAGTCAGGTTTCAGCCAGTCTAGTAAGCGAGTATTCATACCATCCATATTTTACTGAGTGGTTCCTGGCGCAGCAATAAAAAGGCTAGCCTACTTTAGGGACACTAAGTTCTAGGGCCACTGGTCAGACTTGACATTTTTCCAATTTATTTTATTTTTCTGACAATTCGGACACCATCCGAATATCAAAGCTATTTTGTACTATGCCAACTGTACAAAATAGTTTTAATATTTTAAAGATATTCGAATTTTCATTTATTTATACATCAAACGATGAAATAAATTTGCTAACTTGGGTAAAGTATTGCTTTGAGTATTCGATACCGTGTGGAGTCCTTAGGAGGACACGCCTTGTCTTCGTTAGGTCACAAGGTTCACGCTCCATTCTAGTCCTTCATCCGATTAGCGTGGTTTGCAGCTTACAGAGTTCCGGTAGCAGTGGAAGTCCGGCATTCCCAATGAGGTTCGATTTCAGGTCAGCCGGTCATAAACAGGTTTGTAAATCATGAAATAAATAGTTATGCGGAGTGAAACCCGAGCTTACCAGTGTAAGCAACCGGGATTTGAGCTCGGCATTATGTATGTCTACCTTATTATGCTGTGGGCATGGATAACCAAACAGCTATTTGTTATTATGGCTGGCCGACGTTAGGGCCACTAATCTCTGGGTTGACTTGTCCGTATAGACACTTTATTATTAGTATTTTTATATTTGTACTATGCTAACAGCACAAAATAGCTTTAATTTTGACGGTGTCTGAATTGTCAGTGAAAAAATAATAAAATTATAAGGTGTCAAAACGGACAAGTGGACCTAAAGATTAGTGGCCCTAGCGTCGGCAAGAAATATTTTTTTTACTAGTTGACCCGGCAGACTTCGTACTGCCTCAATCGATAACAACTTCCATATTTATTCACCTTTTAAACCTTCTCTGGACCTCCACAAATAATTCAAGAGCAAAATTAGCCAAATCGGTCCAGCCCTCCTCGAGTTTTAGTGAGACTAACGAACAGCAATTCATTTTTAGGGTTCCGTTGCCAAATGGCAAAAAACGGAACCCTTATAGATTCGTCATGTCTGTCTATCTGTCCGTCCGTATGTCATAGCCACTTTTTTCCGAAACTAAAAGAACTATGCTGTTGAAACTTGGTAAGTAGATGTATTCTGTGAACCGCGTTAAGATTTTCACACAAAAATTAAAAAAAGCAATAAATTTTGGGCGCTCCCCATACTCAGAAATGAAACTCAATTTTTTTTTACATCAACTCAATTTTTTTACATACACGTGTGTTTCTGTGGATAGGTCTTCAAAAATTATATTGAGGTTTCTAATATAATTTTTCTCTAAACTGAATTGTTTGCGCGAGAGACACTTCCAAAGTGGTAAAATGTGTGTCTCCCCCTGTAACTTCTAAAATAAGACAATGATAAACCTAAAAAATATATATGATGTACATTACCATGTAAACTTCCACCGAAAATTGGTGTGAACGAGATCTAGTAAGTAGTTTTTTTTAATACGTCATAAATCGTAAACCGCAATTTACCTTTCATTCAATCAATTCAAATATGAAATTTAAAAAAAAGCATTGTTATATTACTTGCTGCTACGGAACCCTTCATGGGCGAGTCCGACTCACACTTGGCCACTTTTTATATATAAAGAAGATTAATTTAACCACAAAATATCTCCTTTGTTCGCCGATTTCATGTCAAACAACAGCTATATAAATATTATTGGGCAAGTTTCAAAATTACGATAATTTAAACATCTACATTATAGAAGTTGGATAGTACTTGAAAAATTAAAATTATTTTTGAGGTTCAGTACAAGACTGGGTACAAAAATTAGAATAATCAAAGTTCAAAATTAATTTTCAAAACAATTTTTTTGATTTGGTTCTAATTTGATGCAGTGTGGTTTAGTTTATATAGAATCAAGTATAAATAGGTAACATAATAGTAATTCATTTTTCTAAAGAAAAATCGATTCGTATAATATTGTAAAATAGTATTACATTTATTTATACATAAATAAAGTTTAATCTCAATAGCTTAACTTTGCGACTGTACCTAAACGCAGGTGCGAGTTGCAGGTGGCATTTTTGACGTCACGTTGCCGCGAAAAAGAATAACGGATATTTGCGCGCCGCCGGCTGACTGCAGTCTGAGTGCAATCCGCGCCATTTTTTTCGCGAGAGCGTTCTTATCGGAATCTTATTGGATTTTTTTGTGGATATCGTGTTATAGTGTAGTGTAACTTTAGTACAGTGAATACTTCAATATATGTGTAATTCTTTAGTGATATTAGTGTAAGTGATTATGGTGATTCAGCTGAGATAATTGTTGTGTAAACATGTTGAAGCAGAACGTAAAAATCAAAACTTTGGAATTATAAACTCATATCGTAAAAACATTCGGATTTACAGGTATTTACTTTATATATAATGATTCCTAGTTTAGTGACGATTATTTTGATATACGCATTATGATATATAATTATGTTCTTGATATCTAAAATATGCATTTTCGGTGACCTATGACCTCCAAATTGTAAATGACTTGCCCCCCCTCGACATTAGATGCATAAAGGCTATTTCGCGGTGCATCGCGTGAAGGGTTAATTACAATCAATGATCTTATATTAAAAAGAGGTAGATACGGTACGACGCTTAAAAACGGTCATTTAAAAACTAGGATAATTCGAATGCCCCAACTCGAAACAAGGCATACATTAATCAGTCAGAATACAAACGATTTATTATTTCACCTGCGACATCTACAGGCCACTTTAACCATTTGCTCCTATTTCCTGTTGGGAGTGTCGCTAAATACAGCTTTAAAACCTTACATTGTGACGGTATTGAGATATCATATCTACCTCATATTAATAGAAGATCATTGATAACAACAGCTCAAGTTCAATAATACTGCTTGATATAAAATGGTGAAACTTAACTTAATATTGTGGTGGACTGGAATTGACGGAGGTCATAAAAGGTCTGGTTGAAACCAATGCTAATTTGCAGTCTAACAGAGGCTGAACCAGGTCCTATTCAACAGGGGCTTGTAATATGGTGGCGGGAACCTGTAATCTTCGACAGTTTTTTTTTTCCTTACTTTCTTTAGACATGGAAATATTTCCTGTTGAAGCTGCTCTATCTATCAAGCTGTACTCTACAACTATAACTCTGTCTCTTCTACACGGTTTTGAGCGACTTTATCCATCGTAAACATTGCCTAATAACAGTTAATACTCAGTTACCGCAACAGGTAAGTACATGTCGTTCCCTATACGCTCTCCGTGCGGCATATACTACGATAGCGATCCATATAGCCACAGCTCCCCATGAGGCGATGACTGCTAGGTGTAATGCCAAACCAGTATTAATAAAGTCCCCTCGGCGGCTGTTGGGCGCATCCTTTTGTATGTAATCCATAAAGTCTAAAATCGCTTGACATGCTAGACGAAAATGTATGGTGGCCGCATGGTCCCCAGTGGCACGAAGCTCCTGTAATGTGTCACATTTTAATTAGATTGTGTAACAAAATGTACAGTTCAATTGTATTGTCAATTCCTCTATTCTTATTTGATATCTAAAAATATGCGGGATATATTAGTTCTTTTTTTAAATATATATATATATATATATATATAAATGGCTTGATTAATAATTTCATTTAATTAGATTACAATATAATATCTATACACAATAATACAGGGTGTATCTTTTTGTAGCTGTCTTTTCTTGCCTAACAATAAACCTAACACCTATGGATT
Source organism: Cybosia mesomella (assembly GCA_946251805.1). Classification (NCBI taxonomy): domain Eukaryota; kingdom Metazoa; phylum Arthropoda; class Insecta; order Lepidoptera; family Erebidae; genus Cybosia; species Cybosia mesomella. The sequence continues at coordinate 27,814,363 of OX276390.1, forward strand.
ACTCTGTTCTAGTAGTAGGACCGAGTTAAACCACCTATAATTTGTGAATAAGAACAAACACTGCAATAACAAAGGTTAAGGGGTAACCTTCAATTAACTCTATTATTCGTTTCCTTAATTATCTTTAATAGGAGCAAGAGCAACAAGGTAATGACATCAATATAGCCACGTATGTGCCCGATGAGTCAACGTAAAAAGTAGGTGAAATATAATTAGTAAAATCTGTTACATTATAGTTACGTAAGATTAATTGTGCTATGAGGACAACAATCATGGCGGAGATCATACGGGGGCCTCTAGACCCGGAAATTTTAAAAAAACAACCAAGCTATGTGAATTCTATGAACTAATTAATAATAATATCTTCAAACTTAACCGACAATTCTATCATGTCTATCTCTCAGAATGGATGAAGTCCGTGAGGGTTTCTACACGTAAAATAAAAAAAATGGCGATAGTCTTATTCCATTATGGTTTTGCCTGGCACTGAACTCTCTGTTATATGCTGGAGAGTTCAGGGTTAGGCTGTCGATTGCGGAGAGATGGTCAGGTCATATCCCACCTCCTTTACATGGATGATCTTAAATTATTTGCCCCCAACCATTCCCAACTGATAGCGTTATTAAAGGTGACCGAAACCTTTAGTAACTCTATCAGGATGGAATTTGGTGTGGACAAATGTGCGGTCATGTATGTAAAAAGAGGGGTTGAGCTCTCAGATTTCACAAAACTCAGGTCTCTCTCTGCAATCGACACCTATAAACACCCGGGTATGTCGCAGGCGTTAGGCATTACAGAAGCTAGCATGAAGCAATCGTCACAGGAGCGTTTCTTTGGCCGCTTGAAAAAAGTTCTTAAGTCTTTTGTCAAGCGGTAATAAGGTGCGCGCCTATAACGGTAACCAAACTAGACACCCTGGATAGGAAAGTCCGTACGCTTCTTACTGCATATCGAATGCATCATCCGCGTTCATCTGTGATGAGGTTGTAAATACCGCGGAAATGCGGAAGACGTGGCTTTTTAAATGCCAAATCCTTCCATAACCGTGAGGTGTGCAACCACAGGGAATACTTCCTACACAATGAAGCTGATATGCATCGTGATGTTGTAATGGTGGACAACGGACTTACCCCGCCAGCTTTGGCTAAAGAGAACTGGCGCAAACCTGTGGTATTAAGTATTAATGACCGTATGGATGTATGGAAGAGCAAGGAGTTGCATGGACGTTTCTATCGGGCTCTCCATGGGCCTGATATAGATTTACCAGCATCTGTGTCTTGGCTACGCTTCGGTGACCTATTAAGGGAAACCGAAGATTTTGTTTTTGCAATTATGGACGAAGTTGTGATGACGAATAACTATCGGAGGTATATTCTAAAGGATGGTACGGTTGACATATGTCGGGCGTGCCACCGTCTCGGAGAATCACTTAGACATAATTTCTGGTTGTTCTCGTCTTGCCAACGGCGAGTATTTGCATAGACATAACCAAGTAGTCAGGATTATTCATCAACAGCTTGCTCTAAAGTACTACCTTGTTGAATCAGAGGTACCGTAGGTATGTGGCCGACGCAGTTCTCGAAAATGGGCACATCACTTTGTACTGGGATCGATCTATCATCACTGACAGGACTACTGTAGCTAATAAACCTGATATAGTGTTAATAGATCGATCAGAGCGCCGCGCAATAATTATCGATGTCACCATTCCACATGACGAGAATCTTGTGAAAGCCGAAAAAGAAAAAGAAATAAAATATTTGCATTTGACTCACGGGGTTGTAGACTTGTGGAGTGTGGATTCGGCAATTATTGTTCCGATAGTTGTATCGGTTCACGGACTGATTGCCAAGAGCCTCAATCAACATCTCAAGAGGCTCGCGTTAGGCTGTAGGCAGTTGGGTCAAGGGCTTGATGCAGAAGGCAGTGTTCCTCGATGTGCCGTATCGAGGAACACTGCCTTCTGCATCAAGCCCTTATTGTGAGATTCCTTTCTCTGGATCACTAACCACCGGTAGCTTGGTCCCTTTACCCAATGACGGTGGGCCACTATTTTTTATTTGTTTTTTTTTTAATATATATAATGTATTTAAACATATAATTTATATGTATTTTAAATTTAATAAAGGAAATAATAATAATAGGTAATTCTTTTGGATGAAGGCCATGCGATCATTAAGAAAGATTGTATGTTATCCTAGTCACCAAATAGAAATATGTGTGAAAATTTTTAAGTGGAAATGGAATGTATTTAGATAACTGCCCACCATAGAGAAAAGCTGAGGAAAATTTGCTAGCTGGCACACCTGCCGACTATTGGACGAGGCCCTGGAGACACCTAATTTGATTTTAACAGCAAAGAAACCAGTTTATTCTTAGAATCAGCTAGGTTTTGCATGCACCATTTATTTTATGAACGTTTACAGAGTTAGACACATTAGTAGGTAAATAAAATCAAGAGGATTTGTAGGTGGACCAGACTGTGAATTTGGAGCAATAGATGTGTAGTGATTTGGAAGATACGAAGATCGACGATACGACACTTCACAGGCCAGTTTCCCAGTGGTACAGGTGTGCCTAATGTAACATATTAAAATAAAGTTTGTAAAGATAGATGGTACTTACAGAGACTAAGTATCCCCTATACTGGGTGCAGGTTCTAATAAAGCCAGTTGTCAAAATAGCTGCATGTGTTAAGGTATATACGCAGAAGACAGCTCCAATACATGATGTAGGGATCCAGCAATATATGACAGCATCATTTTGTTTACTAATCCTTGTTCTTGTACTCACTACAATTGATTCTCCTTCACTGGAAATTGAGAAATTATACTTAAGGTAAGTCAGAAAGCTGGCTGGCAGTGCGCTTTTGACCAATCACTAAACTGGCCGAACCCAATGTCATTCAATATTGGGCGTACCTACCCCTAGTATGTATGGAAAAATGAGTTCTATGATCACAAGTCATTACTTTTACTCATTGCTTACATTTATGCAATGATTAATCTTTACAAACAAAATGCAAGGGTACATTTAACTGCACAAACCTTTACAAACCTAAACAAAATCATTAATAATATACCTATCTATATAAACAAAATCATTATAATATTATTATTGATGCTAGAGTTTGCTTCTCCCGGCAGGAATGGGCAGTAAATATTGACTTTGAAGCATATATATTTGCTCTCTATAATCCAAACATTCGTCCGGGTCGAACACCTGACCCACGTGGAGAGCAGACACGCGACCTAGTAATAACTGGCGCGGTCATCATGGCTCTGGAAACTGGTGCCACAATTATGGATCGGGTTGGTACCACCATGCAGCTGCGGAAAACCCTCCAAATAGCCCAACATTGGTTGGGATTTGTTCAGGGTTCAGCAGCTGCACCGCCGGCGATGAGGAACAAGCCGACACAGCAGTTGTGGGACAAGTGGGGTATTGGCGGAGTGTGGATGGCGTGGTTCGACCCGCCTGACAGGGAGACCTGAGGAAACGGTGGTGCCGCTGGCCGCCGGCGGCACAGTACAGGGGCCCAACCGGGACTAACCAACCCGGGAGGCTGCCCCACCAGGTCGGGCATAATCCCGATGTGATTCGTCGTATCGGTTGGTGGGCCCGGCGATCACTCTTGAGAGAGTATGGGGGGCCCTTCCGTTCGGCGGGTCGGCTACCGGTCGGTTTGGCCAAACCAAACCCTGCGCTTTGTCAAACTCTGCTGTGGCGTCTGTCTCCTGTTTTTATTTTCACGCCTTCACTTCCACTTAAACTAACTATGGGAGCATAAATAAGAAATGGAGCACGTAATACAGCGGCATATCCTTGTCCCACCAACACATCACTTTTAGAGGTGGAGTTCACAAATATTCGCGAACTCCATACAAACCTCCAAGCCGTCCATCAGCACCTTGAGACGGTACGGCCGGCACTTTTTCTCACCGAGACGCAAATACGCCGCCCTGATGATGTCTTACTTACTCTATCCCGGCTATGTGGTAGAGGAAAATTTCCTTCCAAAAAGCGGGGTGTGCGTGTATATCAGGGCGGATGTTTGTTGTCGCCGCTTGCGCTGCCTAGAGGACCCATCCTTTTCTGTCCTCTGGCTATGTTCACGCCTAATAAGATAAGAAGAGCAATCCACGGGAATATGTTAAGTTTGACTGAAGAAAGAAAAAGATGACAGTTTGACTTTGAAAGACGCGAAGGTGATACTGACCTTCGCGTCTTTCAAAGTCAAACTGTCATCTTTTCAAAAATCATCACTCATTCCTCTGTAACCATTGCTAATATACGCATCATTCACCAGTTACCGCAGTTTAAATTTGAGTTTCTAACGTAACCGGGATTAAAACAATCCCAGTGCATAACAGGCTACACGTGGACCATGGCTCTTTTAGCCGGGTTTACATGTGCCTATACCGCTCCCATCACGGGGATACCAAGACAACCCGACTCTTCGACCACCTGAGTCAGGCGGCAGACGTTGGGCAGGAGCTGTTTCCGACCGCCGAAATGGTATTTTTGAGAGACTTCAACGCCCACCACGAGACCTGGCTGGGCTCTCTCAAAACTGACCATGCGGGACGGGCCGCCCACGCATTCGCACTGACGCATGACTTGACTCAACTGGTACATCAGACCACCCGGATACCAGACATAGCATGTCATGAGCCTTCTTTGCTAGACCTTCTGCTGACGACCCGCCCAGCCCAGTACAGAGTTTCGGTACAAGCCCCACTGGGTTCCTCCGACCACTGTCTGGTCTGCACCAACGTGCCAGTTACCGCACCTCCACAACCTTTGAAGACAAAGCGACGGCTATGGCATTATTCATCAGCGGATTGGGACGGCATGCGAGACTATTTCGCATCCGTTCCGTGGACTGACCGCTGCTTTGATGGAAAGGACCCATCGGATTGTGCTTCTGCCGTCGCTGGTGAAATCAGCGTGGGTACGGAATATTATATTCCACACACTGAGGTCACCAGTGCCCGCAGAACTTTGCCTTGGTTTGGTGGCGAGTGCGTTGATGCTGTTCAACGAAAACGAACGCCGTACCGCGCGTGGACTTCGGCACGAGTCGAGTGCGTACCAAGGCGGCGTATAACAGGGCCACTAAGGACTGTAAGAGGGCATACATCAGAGCGGATGCCCAGCACATAGCACGGCTTGGTCATCAACCCATGTCACATCCCGTGGGTAGCCGTGGGTACTGGCGACTGGCCAAAGCTGTGCAATCCAACTTCTGCCAGTTACCCTGACGAATCACTGGCTCACGACCCGCAAGAGCAAGCAGATATGCTGGTTATACTCTTTGCGGTTAACTCCCGAATCGACGACTTTGGCTTGCAGCCTCCAACACCTGTCACTTGTGACCACTCAATGCCTGATATCCGTATCAGGCAATGCGATGTTCGTGCTGCACTACAGTCACCTGATGTCCGGAAAGCCAGTGGCCCTGATGGCATCCCAGCGGTGGTTCTTAAAAAATGCGCATCGGAGTTAGCTCCAACGCCGCTGACGCGACTGTATCGCTTGTCTTATTCCTGTTGATTGGTCCCGGGGGCTTGGTAACAGGCGAACGTACAACCGGTCCCCAAAAAGGGGGATCGGTCTGATCCGGACAACTATCGACCCAGTACTGTCACCTCAGTTCTCAGCAAGGTGTTTGAACACTTTATTAACGCACAGCTCATGCGTTACCTAAAAGATCACTCCATAATTAACGAACAATATGAGTTTAGTTAGGCCAAAACGGTCAACGGGTGATCTTCTGGCGTACGTCACATATCTCTGGGGTGAGGCTATGGACAAGCATGGCGAGTCACTGGCTATCAGACTTGACATCGCCAAAGCTTTCGATAGGGTCTGGCACAGTTCGCTTCTTGCTAAGCTCCCGGCCTACGGTCTGCCATCTCGATTGTGCAGTTACCAGTTTTCTGCATGAGCGCAGCATCCGAGTCCTTTGTGACGGCCAGGCTTCTGAGTTCATGCAGATTAATGCTGATGTGCCTCAGGGATCCCTCTTATCGCCAACTCTCGCTCTTCTGCATATCAATGATATGCTGTCCGTGGGCAGCATACATTGCTATGCAGATGACAGTACTTTGCATGGGCGTTATCTCGGACATTCAGCAGTTAAGCAGACTGACATTGAGGTGAAGACGGCCACTTGTCATTGAGCTCGATCGGAACCTAGACCACATTTCCCAATAGGGATCTGAGAACCTGGTCGAGTTCAATGCCAAGAAAACACAGGCATGCGCGTTTACAGTCAAGTTATCTCCTTTCCTCCCCTTCCAACTCTTCGGAAGACACCACTACCACTACAGGACAATGTTAACATGATCGCTATGGACGTTCGCTGCAAACTTAACAACAAGAATTACATAGAAAGCGTTATTAAAACAGCTTCACGTAAACTCGGAGTGCTGAACAGGGTGAGGCGGGTTTTCACGCCGGGGCAGTGGTGTCTTTTATATAAGACCCAGGTTGGTCCCTGCGTAGAATACTGTTCTCACCTGTGGGATGGCTCCGCTCATTACTTGTTAGACGCTCTCGATAGATTGCAGCGACGGGCAGTCCAGATCATTGATAGTCCTGAGGTCCCCAGTTCTCTAGAGCCTCTGCAGCTGCATAGAGATATAGCCTCCTTGGCAGTATTCTATCGCATATACCATGGTGAATGTTCCGATGAGCTACTCCAATTGATTCCTCCTTCTCCCTTCTTGTCCCGAACAACACGTGCAGGACTTAGGTGTCATCCTCATACAGTACAATCGATACCATCGCGAAACAAGCGGTTTGGTGACCCCTTTTTTTGTCGGACCATAAAGCACTGGAATGCTTTACCCACACACGTGTTCCCTTCTACCTACAATCCTGGGCTCTTTAAGCGGGGCGTGAAAAAACATCTGTTGAGGACGTCTAGGTAGGGGCCACCATTCCAGGGACAACTCTAGAAATGGTGGCCACTATTTTTTGAACTTCATCTCAGCTTACCATCAGGCGGGGTGCAGTCAAATTGACGGAGTAAATGAGGTAAGACACCTTACCATTACCTTTTCAACATTCTCACAAAAAGTAAAGGGAGGTAAGACACCTTACAATTAACCTTCTCCAACATTCTCACAAACTGGATGTAATACAGCATAACACTTTTTTTTCAGATGACAACATATTGATGGTTGAAAGACAAAAAGGTGCCACTGACAACAAATATTCACAAAAAAAAACCCAAACAATGGCCAAAGGTACCACCAATGTGCAAAGGCTGTGGTTACCACTTACCTACCATTAAGTAGGCAGTACGCCTGAGTTGGTTTCTCTATTTTATTACTTAAAAAAGATGTCAAAATGCCCAGAAAAGGCTGCAAGCACATACTATCACTCACCAAGAGCCAAAAGTAAACTGTGAAAATGGATTATGTAACCATAAGTTCCTCCTAGGCAATTAAAGTATTTTTTTTTGTAGTAATTATAACAAATTATTTTTATTACAATAATGTATTGGGAAATTATAACACAAAAGTAGTTGCCATTTTCCAACAGATTGGAATGTTGAATTAGTTAATCTATACTTAAATTTTGTGAGTTTGATCATATGTTGAGGGTAATCTTCGGAACCACTAAAATTAATGGAAAAATTCATTCACCATTTGAAAGGTAAGTTACCTTTCAAATGGTGAAAGATCTCCGATGGACATAGGCTATATAGGGGCCCAGTCAAACAGAGTGGGGTTGGGAGTACGAGAGCCAGAAAGGGACCAGGATATACTTAAGTCCTTTCTAAAACAAGACGAAAATGATAAATATCGAGTGCACGCGATGAATTTGGAAATCCAAAATGAATGGTTGACAATGGGAGAGTTCTGCATACCGATGGCCTTAAAGTGGCGCACCTTGATCTATGACTGGTCGCCGGCCCTGTTAAAATTTTATCTTAACGCCTTTCAGATGACCCTCCCAGACCAGAGTAATCTGGTAAGGTGGGGGAAGGCCACAGAAAAACAATGTTATACTTGTGGTGAGGCAATAGGGACGGCTAGACACATATTAGTAGGATGTAGGGTGCTTCTCGATAGAGGCCATTACTCACGCCGCCACGATAAGGTGCTTATCATCATACGTGAAGCAATGAGTCTGGCAGTAGCTAGAGCCCAAAAAGGATTGACTACTAACAGACGTCATATCAACTTTGTGTCTGAAGGTTCATCCATAACACCCAGGAACAAACCTTATTCAATCTTAGATACTGCCCCAGATTGGACTCTCCTAATCGACACGTATGAAAAGCACTACAAAATTCCGGAGGATGTTGGGGTTTCGTCATCTAGACCTGACATATTCCTATATTCTAAGAGATTAAAACATGTGGTTCTTGTGGAACTTACTGTACCGTGGGAAACAAATATACCGAAGGACCACACAATAAAGAAAAATAAATACTATGATCTCACAAACGAATTAATCAAAAACGGTTACGTGGTTAATTTGTATGCAGTGGAAGTGGGAGCGAGAGGTATACCAGCAAAATCTCTCTATAACCTACTTAAAGATCTAGGCCTATCGAGAGCTACAATAAGCTCATTAGTAGGACGAATGTCTAAAGCGGCACTAGTAGGTTCGTATCAAATTTGGTTAGGCAGGGAGGGGAACTTGGGTAGTGAAGGTGAGTGTTGATGTGCATCAACAAAAGGGGCCCCTTCTAAACCTACACTTGGGTCGCAAGTCCCAGGCACTGTCCCGAGTTCCCAACTCAGCAACGCGATGGACCCGGCACCCGCACGGAGAATCCATGGATTGCTAAGATTACGGTCTCTGGTAAGAGTTAAAAAAAGCTCAAGCTCAAGCTGAAGCGAAGCAAGTTTCTTTGTTATTAATAAAACAATATAAATTTTCACTTACATTTCCTCCATAGTCGTAGACTTTTCATCTTCATATTTACCAATATTATTTATGCACACTCTGTACATATGGAAGAGGGCCATTACCATAGCATATACTATCACTGGCAAAGGTGCAAATATTGCAAACAGACAGTATGAGTTGTGCCCACCATTAAAGTATTGAGATGTCCGGACACCAAATAGTATGCAACCACAGTTGGTATTCTCAAAGTATCCACCAGGACACACGTCTAATGTCGTACGCCAGTGGTTGTATGGAATCGCTATACAAATTACGGTCACACTCAGCAATATAGACACCAGTAAATAAGACCAACTTAAACGGCGTTCGGTTTCATATTGATTCATCGTAACCTGTGAATAGTATGAATCACAATAATAATTTATGGGTGTTTCTCTTAATGTTTATAACCCTGTAAAGAAAAGACTCACTGTTTGTTGACTATCTAAATAATAGATTGATCACAGTACAATAGTTGATACAGTTTATTTATAGGTAAATTTGTGTCTTTAGTGTTTCACCTTAAATATTAAAAAGCAATACTGATAACTGCGATATATGTGAATATTTCGATAAAATACATAATACGATAAGATTCCGATAAGTCAACGTAACAACAAAGTAAACAACGGTCAACAAGTTGCAAACTAAATTACTAAAAGCGAAATATAAAGAGTTGACAGTTCATCTGAATCCATGTCCACAAGTTACTATCAATCAACAATGTCAGTACGCGACGCGCTCTAACAACAGAATTGAATAAAACAATGATGCCAACCAATGCCAGAATAAAAATCACCCAGTTTTTAAGCCTTTTGTATTGTAGTTAATTTTGTTCATAATAAATTGTTTGTTATTTTTAAACATTGTTTTTATGTACAGTAAAATATTTACTTGAGAAAATAATCATGAGATATTAATTTAATAAAAAATATAAAGTCTGTGATTAGTTGTGACATAGCCAACCAAACGAAATATATATGAGAGCTCAGCCACAGGCTCAGCTAAGCTCTAAAGAGTAAACTATCCTATCCTATGCTATCATCATCATATCTATGGAGTAAACTGCTCTGCTCGACTGCTCACTCTGCTCAGTGCTGCACTCATTGGTTTAGGTTAGGTTAGAACTGTGACCACAACGCCAGATCCAGAACCGAATCGGTCATAAACTTATTCGTTTAGGTACGGTCATAGATTATTATTTAAAACTGCGGTATAAACTCCCACGCCATAAAAATAACCGTAAGTACGTTATTATCTATATACGTTAAATTTGTTCTAACTATTTATATTTATTTAATAATTAGGGAAAGTGGACTGTACTTGAGCAATTATAAATGAAACTTCAGCAGTTTTTTAACAGTTTGAGCAATTTAAAATATTGTATACATCAAAAGATATAGGAGTTTGAAAGTACGGATAAATTAATTTTTTTTCAACGACTTTATTGATTTTTAATTATATAATTTAAGGTGAGCAATTTTAATGGACACCGTGGTTGAAGTGAGCTATTGAAAATCTATCGATTACTATTTTTTTTATTACAAATATTATTATTTTGCAGGCTGGGGTGGGGGGGTAGGTTTGTTTCATCATCTAAAATGTGTAGCGAAAACCATAGAGTAAAGAGCAATATCGTGTTTTGTGTACTGTCTAGAGTAAAACACGCGCAGGAGACGTACCTTTATAACTTGAGGTGGTCCCACACGATAGGGTACGATGGAGACAGTCAATTTATATTGCGATCTAATATCGTGATCCGGTGTAGAGACCTATCGCGTTTGTTCTTTGCACATCAATAAAATCGTGATCGTGAAATGTATGTAATCCGTCATTGTATACAATGTCTAGGAAATGTATGTAATCCCTAAAATCGCACGGAAATGTATAAAATAAATTACATTAGACACATTTCCTAGAAAATCTATAAATTGCCTAAATAGCAATCGGAAATGTAAATATTTGAGATATCAATGGGTTGTTGTTCAAAATGGCTACCGAATCACGCATCGCGCTTATGAAAGAGCGATTTTATAGTACTTTAGCGTCATTAAGAACGTTAACAAACGCTAAGATGAAGCCGCCAACACGGATAGATATATCTATCCGTGTCGGCGGTTTGTCGTTTAAGTTGGTCTTATTTATTGGTCTCTATATTGCTGAGTGTGACCGTAATTTGTATAGCGATTCCATACAACCACTGGGGTACGACATTAGACGTGTGTCCGGGCGGATACTTTGAGAATACCAACTGTGGTTGCATACTATTTGGTGTCCGGACATCTCAATACTTTAATGGTGGGTACAACTCATACTGGCTGTTTGCAATATTTGCACCTTTGCCAGTGATAGTATATGCTATGGTAATGGCCCTCTTCCATATGTACAGAGTGTGCATAAATAATATTGGTAAATATGAAGATGAAAGTCTACGACCATGGAGGAAATGTAAGTGAAAATTTATATTATTTTATTAATAACCAGGAAACTTGCTTCGCTTCAGCTTGAGCTTAAACTTTTTTTAACTCGTACCACATCCTATATAGCTTATGTCCATCGGGGATCTTTCACCATTTGAAAGGTACCTTACCTTTCTAATGGTGAATGAATTTTTCCATTAATTTCAGTGGTTCCGAAGATTACCCTCAACATATGAACAAACTCACAAAGTTTAATATCTAACCTTAGGTTAGAAGGGTTACTGGGGAGGTCTCGCAGAGACCTCCGCAATAACTCTTCGTGTTAGTTCACTTGTGATAATCATTTTAACAACGTGTTTTATTACAGAAAGCATATTTATAATAATAAAATATTATACATTTCCTAATACGATGTTGGAATTATATACAATTCCTAGGAATTGTGCACATTTCCGAGGACATTTATGTATTAAATAGTTTTTGAAACAATATTTTATACATTTACTAAATAGCTACGGAATTATTTAAATTTCGTAGGATTTGTATACAATTCCTAGATTTCATACATTTCCGGTAACAGATACATCAATATCGTCAATGTTATTGACGGTATCGCGATATTTTTTGCTGTCTCCGCGCGCCCATACAGTTTTATGATCAATATGATTAGCTAGATTAACAATCTAATTGTGTCGTGTGGATAGAAGATGTTGATCTACAATGTACGTGTTGATGGAAATTGACAAATCTGGAACGGGCAATCAAATTGTATCAAGGGATTTAATAAAACGTAAATTGCATAGTAAGATATATTAAATTATATTATAACAATGACAATACTATATATGACAGATATGAAAACATTTTAAAATTATAACTCCATACATGTAACACCAATGAGGTTTTAACATTCGTCCCCTCCAACCAAAGTTACATTTCATCAATGAGTCGACGAGGAGGCTTGATATTCCTTGGTTGCATTTGTACTGGACTAGGAATGGAAATGGCAGGAGAGTTCAGTGGAGATTAGTACAATGGTCCGGGTGTCGAGGTAGTGTTATAGGAGGTTGGTGAAGAGGCCGGGCGAGGATCGAAAATAGGTGACGTTTCGGTAGATGAGCAGTTTGGTGATGGAACAATTGCCCGTGGTCGAATCTGATCTGCATGTCGACGTATCGTATCCGTATATACGAGTATTTATTCTTACGGGCGATTATAACACCAGGCTGCCATGTCTTATCCAGTCGTGTTCGATGAAAAATCTTGTCCTCGGTTTTATAGTTATACTTTTCCGCCATTTCATTTGAGTTAATCTCAGCTTGCACTTGTTGAAATTGTAATCTTCGTCTCTTATTGGGTCGGATATTAGAAAGCAAGCAATTTAGCTGCCGACCAAACATCATTTCTGAAGGGGACTTGCCAGTGGTGGTATGTGGTGTGTTTCTATAAGAAAAGAGGAATTCACGGAGATGTTGCTGCTGCGCCCTCTCCGATGTTGATGAAAATCGTGTTTTAAAAGTCCTCACTAGCCTTTCAGCTAAACCATTTGTGCGTGGATGATAGGGCGATGATCTCAAATGCTGAATTGCGTGACTTTCACAGTACTCTTTGAAATCTAATGAAGTAAATTGAGGCCCGTTGTCAGACACAATCAATTGTGGTAAGCCAAATGTGCAGAATATGTCATCTAACGTTGAGCACAAGTTTCTTGTTGTTATATTTCTCATTGGTCTCACTTCAATCCACTTCGACAAAGAATCGCATAGGACTAGCCAGTATGTGTTTTGGAAAGGCCCAGCAAAATCAATATGTATTCTTTCCCATACTTGTTCTGGAATAGACCACGAATAGACAGGAAGTTCTGGATTATGGGGTCTATTCTCTTGACAACCTGTACATGTCTTGACAAAGTTTCCAATGTCAACATCGATAGATGGCCACCAAACATAGAAGCGTGCCAAAGCTTTCATTGCGGATATATCCGGATGACCTCTATGCAGGTAAGTTAGGACTTGTTTTTGTAGATTTATTGGTATGACCATCCGTCCTTTCCATAAAATGATTTTATTCTCCAGCGAAAGTTCACAGCGTTTCCTGAAAAATTGTTTTACTTCCCCGCTATATTCCAGGTCGCTCCATCCCGTTTTAAGATATTGGAGAATTTGAGATAGTACAGGATCTTTTTTTGTTTTTTCTCTGATGATATTCTCAGTTAGACGTAAATCGGTCATTTTGACATCTAGTAGACGCGATTCAATTTTGTGTACCATTCATTCCGTCTTAGAGGGTTGGGTATCGCTGTTTGGTAATCTAGACAAGAAATCGGCTAGAACGTTGTTTTCGCCTTTCTGGTAACAGATATGGTAATTATAGCTTTCAATTATGAGGGCCCATCTCACAAGTCTGTTTTTTGCTAGCTTAGGTAAGTTTCTTTTATCACCTAAGATGTGTATTAATGGTTTGTGATCTGTAACTAACGTAAACTTAATTCCGCGCAGATATTGGTCAAACTTTTTTATTCCGAACAGGATAGCGAGTGCTTCTCTGTCTATGACAGAATACCTGGATTCTGCTGGACGGAGTTTTCTGGATGCAAAAGCGATTGGGCGTTCAATTTTTACATTTTTGTGGTATAGTACAGCTCCAACGCCTTTTTCTGAGGCATCACATGCGAGAAAAACAGGTTGGTTGTCGTCGTATGCTACTAAGGGTTTAGAGTTTGCTATATATGATTTTGTAGCTTCAAACACTTGACTTTCGTGAGCAGACCAACGCCATGGCATTTTGCCACTAGTCAACTCGTGTAAATCTGCACATAGCCCATGCAAGTTAGGCAAAAAACGTTCGTAAAAATTTACCAGTCCCAGGAAAGACCTCAATTTCTTTGCGTTAGTAGGTTCCGCGGCTTTTGTGATAGCATCGACTACTTTGTCAGTAGGACGTATACCATGTCTATCAATCTTGTGTCCTAAATACTCTATTTTCTGTTGTAGAAATGAACATTTTTTTAAATTAACTTTGAGTCCCGCTTTCATCAATCGTTCAAATATTAATGAAAGTGTAGTTAAATGATCCTGTAAGTCTGTTCCAGTCACCGCTATGTCATCGAAATAAACTGCAACGTTAGTGTTTTATATGTTCCTTAGGGATCGTATTGGGTATCTCACAATGAAACTCGGCGCAGTACATAGCAAGACTGAATTTATTGAGTACTTATTACACAGGTACAATTGTCGTAGGGAAGAGGGTAAATCTGTTACGCACCTACCGTCGTCGTGACAGATATTATTCATACATTACACCCTACCACTTAACTTAGGTTACAACAATAAACAATAGGAATTGTAAACAAAGGTAAACATAAAAACAATAAGAGAATGTAATGCAAAATAAAAAACTAACAAAATAAAATAAAATAAGGACCTTTAATTAGGGTATCTAATAACAGGTCGTCTGATGCGCATACTTCTAGACCCGGCTGCTTCTACTGGCGGCGGAGTGAGAGAATGGGCTACATTCTCTGAATGAGTATCGGGTTCGGGTAATGGGCACGCTATTATCGACTGTGGTGACTTCTTCCAAAGTTGATTTACATGTCTTTTAATCGGCGGACCGTTTTCCCTAGCCACTAAATAACACCTAGATCCTAACTGATCTTGTATTTTACCACTCAACCACCTATCTTCCCCTCCAAAACCTCGCATCCACACGGTATCACCTACCTCGAAGTTTCGCATCCTACCGCCCGCACTTTGTACCTGTTTACTCTGCATACATTCTACCTTTTTCTTAACACTATCAGTGCTACCGGCAGTGTGCAGCAAATCTAAACGTGACCGTAACGTTCTATGTTGTAACATCGTCGCCGGCGATTGCCCCGTTGTACAATGTACAGTATTCCGGTACATAAACAAATATGACTTCAAGGCTGTATCCACATCGCATTTGTCTCTCAAAGCTTTTTTTATAGCTTTCTTACATAGTTTAACGGCACCTTCCGCTGCCCCGTTCGACGCTGGGTGATATACTGGCGTCAAAATATGTTTAATACCGTAAATGAGCATAAAACTACCTACTTCTGATGAAGTAAACGGTGGGCCATTATCAGAGACAATTTCTTTTGGCAAACCAAAGCGCGCAAACACATCCCTTAAAACCTTTAATACTTCTTTGCTTTTAGTACTAGACATTTCAAAAGCCTCAATCCACTTGGTAGTAGAATCAATGATAACAAAAAACGTTTTACCATTAAATGGGCCTAGGAAATCTATGTGTATACGACTCCACGGTTCAGAAATATACGGCCAGGGCTGCGGGGGTGCTTTTGGTGGCGCCGGGGCTTCTAACCTACATGTCGCACACTCTTTACATTCTCTTTCAATGTCCGCGTCAATCCCAGGCCACCACACATAACTCCGCGCAAGGGACTTCATTTTAACAATACCTTGGTGACCCACATGTAGTTCTTTTAGTATTCGTTCCCTACACACAGAGGGCATCACCATCCTGTAACCCCACATCACACAACCCGATTCTGTATAAAGTTCATGTTTCCTAACAAAATAAGGCTTCAACTCTGGTTGTGAACATGCCGCGGGCCAACCAGATCTCAAGTACATTACTACTTTCATTAATATGTCATCTTTACCTATTAATTCCCTTATGTCCTTACATGTAACCGGCAAGAAATCCTGTACAAACTTAACATAGGTTATCTCCGGTGCGACTTTTGTCCGTCGACCAACAGGCAACCGTGACAATGCATCAGCTCCATTCTTGTCTGTCGGTACGTACTGGATATTGTATTGGTAACCTGACAGAATAACCGCCCACCTCTGTAACCTACTAGCCGCCATCGACGGAATACCTACTTTATCCCCAAAAATGGACACTAAAGGTTTATGATCAGTTTTGAGAGTAAATAATCGGCCGTACAAATATTGGTGAAATTTTTTTTTTTTAGGCGAGCGCCTCCCTTTGTATTTGTGAGTAGTTAGTTTCAGCCGCATTTAGGACCCTCGAGGCATAAGCTATAGGACGCTCCGTTCCATCTGGGAATACATGCGAGATGACGGCTCCTATCCCTGTGGCACTGGCATCAGTCGTTAACGTTAGGGGCATCTGGGGGTCATAATGTGCGAGTACTTCACTAGATGATAATAGCTGCTTAATTTTATCAAATCACTCCGTACAACGTTCTGTCCAAACGAATTTATTATCCTTTCTTAATAATTCATACAGAGGTGCTAGCGTCGTACTGATATTTTTAACGAACTTAGCATAGTACATTACCATTCCCAAGAACGACCTAAGTTCCGACACATTCGACGGTCTCGGTACCTGCTGTATCGCTTCCACCTTCTCCGTACAAGTCTTTACTCCGTCCTTACCAATGACAAATCCTAAGTACGACACTTCATCTGCAAAGAAGGTACATTTCTCTCGCTTAACTTTCAAACCGTTACGCTGTAACCTGTCAAAAACCTGGTATAAAGTTTCGATATGTTCCTTATCGTCCCGCCCGGTCAATATGACGTCATCAAGAAATACTCCAACTCTAGGCATACCTGAAAATATTTGTTCGATTTTTCTTTGAAAGATTCCTGGACTGGACGACAGGCCTTGAATTAATCGATTGTACCTATACAATCCGCGAAATGTATTTATTACAGTATACGATTTCGATTGATCATCAAGACAAAATTGAGCGTACGCTTGGGAAAGATCAATTTTAGTGTATTTTTGGCCTGAATGTAACTTAGTTAACAAATCGTCTATTCTCGGCAACGGAAAACGGTCAACCTCTAAGCAGATATTATTCATACATTACAGTTAGGTATGTCTCCAAGTAACTTATCTAAATAATTTTGGAAAATTGATGGTGCCGTAGATATCCCGAAAGGCATTCTACTGTATTGGAAATATCCGATATGTGTTGATATGGTTAGATACTTTTTTGATTCGGGAGCAATTTCAAACTATAAGTATGCGTCTTTAAGATCAATTGTTGAAAATATACGCCCGTGTGCAAGTTTTTGTTGTAGAAAGTCAAAGAGTGGGACTGGATGTAAATGTTTTACGAGAACTGGGTTCAGTGTACTTCTGTAGTCCCCACAAATTCTTATGTCTCCGTTTGGTTTTATGACATTGACTGTGGGCGTAGCCCATTCGACAGGTGTTATATTAGGATCTACATGATGTATAATACCTTCTGATACAAGACGGTCCAACTCCTTCTCAATGTTCTTTTTCATGCCGAATTCGATAGGTCGTGCTGGGAGATGTATAGGCTCAGCTCCTTGTTGAACATGAATGTTAACTTGATAGTCGTTCACTTTACCAAGTTTGCCGTCGAAAAGTTGTATGTTTTTGTCTAAAAGTTGTTTTAGCGTTGACTGAGTAGACTGGCTTAGGAAACTCCATCCCGAAGGTTTCACTCCACTGAAGGCCAAAAAGCATCGGATTAGCGTCTTCGATAACTATTACAGATAATATTTTTTGTTTGCCTAGAATTTCAACTGTTACATCTGTAATGCCTTTTGACTTCAGCTTGTGATTGCCGTATGCCTTAAGTTTTGGTGCTTTTGTTAATTTTGGAGCTCCTATTTGTTTTCAGAATTTGGTGCTTATGATAGAATATGCTGAGCCAGGATCCCAATCCATTGTACAACTCTTTCCGTTAATAATAGCGTCAATATGTTTACAATCCTTGTTGTGAGTTCCAGTGATGCTGTACACAACATTGTCATCAATATCGCTATCTTCTGTTGAGCTGTTTGTTCCAGATGATGAATTCCTTTTAACGACTCGTTGTAGTTTATGTCTCTGTTTCAAACTTCCACTTTTGTCGACATATCATGCTCTACCAGATTTTATACAGCAACTTTCATAATGTCCGTCTGTATTGCACTCAATGCAATAGTGGTCTTTGGCTGGGCAACTAGCAAGGTTGTGTTTATCCTTTTTACCGCAACGTAAACATTGTGCACGTATCTTCCGAGGGCTTCTGTAATTTTGAAGTTCTCGGCCGCCAGGTCCTTTCTTTTTAATACGTTATACACTGGTCGATGGAAGCTCATCATATTCCTATTCAGCTAGTTCACGTGATTGCGAGACTGCAAATATTTCCGAAAAGGTAACTTCAGTAGTTTCAGTAGTTCTTTGCTTTAAATCGGTTTCTAATTGCGTGTGATTTAAGCCAGTTGCGAATCTGTCGCGTAACTGTCTTTCTAGTAAAGTATGATCATACCTGCAGTCCTTGCTCAATTCTTTTAATCAATTAGCATAATGTTCCATAGTTTCATATTTGTCCCTTACGCAGTTCCAAAATTCTGTGAGTGCACGATATCTTGTTTTTCTCACTCTGAAAAAATCAAGGAGTTTGCAGCGTATTTCCAGGTAATTGCTGTAGTCTAACTTCGGTGCAAGGCTGTTTTCAGTTCCCGAAATATGTCTGGTGTAAGGCAATTTAGTAACAAGTCTTTTTTTAAAACGTCGTCTTGAATATTATGAATTTTGCATTTAGCTTCAAAAAACTCAACGTCGTCAATTCTGAAACAATCTGGACTAAATTTCTCCATGTCAAATGCCTTGATAGTAGCCATTCGACGTACAGTACCAGCGTTCGTCGCGCCAACTGTACATACATCGTTGGTGTCGGAAGATGTCGATATAATTTGAGTCTGAGCTACTAACATAGAGAGGAATTTCGTAATAATTTCCTGCTGCGCTTGTTGGGCGTTTAGAAATTGTTGAAACTGGTTAGCGTCCATTTTTCTCGTCGCCAATTTAATAAAACGTAAATTGCATAGTAAGATATATTAAATTAAAGATATATTAAATTATATTATAACAATGACTAATGAATACTATATAATATATGACAGATATGAAAACATTTTAAAATTATAACTCCATACATGTAACACCAATGAGGTTGTAACAGAAGCCTCATTTTTATACCACAAGCCAACTCCCCGAACTTACCATAGTTACCATACCATAACTAAAATTCAGCATAATATAATAGTTTTTTTTCTTTTATCCTATAGTATCATATTATTTAATAAATCTATGCTATGTATTGTAAATATTGTAATGTAAACGGGTAAACCTCTTTAGGTTGGGTAAACCAAACAAACCAAAAACTTTCAGAATGAAATTAAACAGCAATGTTATAATTGTTGGATGCAACGTAGTTCTAGTACCGTATCGAAAAGATCATGTCCTTAACTAAAGAACAAAATCAATCAAATAAAATTCACATACATTTTTATGGGACATGTTTTTCAAAATAATAAAAATTACATTTTCCGCAGATATCATGAATGGATGAAGTCTGAAGAATTACAAAAACTAACAGCATCGGAACCCCTGTCCTTAGAAGAAGAATTTATGATGCAAAAATCTTGGTGTGAAGATGAAAGCAGTAAGTACTTAATTATAATAAAGCTCCTTTGCTATCAGGTCGCATAGACCTAAAGATAGAGATACCTTAACCTATTTTATGTTAAATACATATACATCAAATTAATATAACACTTACCACTAAACAGTACTTTTAGGGAGTTTCGGATGGGCTTCCCTGATTTTTTCCCTGTTTCCTACTTTCTATACACAATTCCTACAGGCCAAAAATCTGAGCTGAGGAATACGCTCTTGTGCGTTCCAGGAATCAGCAGAATGTAGTACTTGAAGTTCGTTGTTCTGGTCGATTCCAGCCGCCCCCGCTTTATTAATGTCACTCCATCAGCCCCGACTGTACTTCAGCTCCTTTTAATATATTGAAGGAGTTTCTTCCCCGACGTCCACTGGTCAGGTCGAAAGAGGCACAGAAGGGTAGTGGGTGGTACAGCTCGAACTGTGGTGAACACGTGGTGGCCTGTTCCCTGGTTGTTCTGATTGCGCTGAAGTCGGTTCTTTTTTCCCACTGGTGTAAAACCGTCCTTGTAGACTATAGCACTTATGGGTTGTTACGATATTACGTTTACAGCAGTAGTTGAAAGCTGTTGGTTACGTTTGCTGAATATCGACTCATTATCTGCGGCAATGATCGTTTTTGCGACTTTCAGGCCTGTGACGAAAGTTCGTCACACGCAGATGGCAACACGATATCATCAACATCCGAAAAAGGTCCTGCAGGTCACCAAAGGTCTAGGTCACCCGTGATCCAAGTCAATGACCCCGAGGTAATTGATCCCCGAGGTCACGGTCAATGACCCCCAAGGTCAAGATCAATGACCTGTGTAGTGCACCGTCGTGGTTCCCCACCCTTATACTCCCATGTCCCACTGGAACCCGAAGGTATGATGAGGCGAAGTTTTATGGTTGAAATTTTGCTATCTTTTTTTCATAGCACCCTGTTTCGTTTTCACCAACCCCTGTCGGGTTGTATAGTGAGTAAGGCCTGAAACAGTCAATATTTTTCCTACTCAACTAAGAAAGAAGTGTATAAACAGTATCATTCGCCAACTAAAATATTATTAATGTCATCAACATACATATTGATAGGACTGCGATAAGCTTTATGTTAACTATTCGATTAATCATCATCATCATTAAGAAAAGTTAATTACCACTGACTTTTATCTAACGGAAGTAGGATAACAATTCATTGACTAGACTGGATATTTGTTATCTACTGTTTTGTTATTTTATCCATAGGTAATATCAATTCAAGTCATCAACAATTGACTATATTAGTCCGTGTTTCCCATAGGAAATGCATTTACAGAGCAAGTTCAGTTTCAAGGTGCACAGTATGCAGATGTAGCTCATTTTATTTCAAGCACTTTTAAATATGTGACTTACTGTTAGGAATTACTCCATGTTTAAAAATTATACATTTTATTTTTAGAATGCACGTTTATTATACTGAACAAATGCATTTATGATCATAGCAGCAATGAAGTAGGTAAGTTTAAATCACTGTTATATTATAGGGTACAATCATCATAATCTTGGCGTTTTCCCAGTTGCATCACAGGCTTTCCTCAGCCCAGGGTCAATTTACTGCTTTTGATTTAGCTTCTATGGGAGCCATTGCTGTCTGACCTCCCAATCCAAAGTGGAAAGCCTGCACCAGAGCCTCTTCTGCCAATCAGCAGGTGTACACGTGCTTGGCTGGGCCCTGAGGTCTTCATGGGACCCAAAACACTCCAATGATTTAACAGTTATTACGTACTGGCTTAGCCTGCCAACTTTGTTCTAACTTACGGCCTGGCTACGGGGATCGGCGATGCGAACGGCGATGCGGCGGGCGAGGCGACCATTCGCGCGGCATCGTTGGCAGGCCACGGGCAGTCGCGTACGCCGCCGCAACCAGAGTGCCTAGTGCGAGTTTTGTTTAATTCGTCTCACAAAAACGGAACTAGGTTAAAATTACAAAGAACAATGGCAGCCTCCCATACATATTTTTATTTGAGAATAAAATGATGCGTCTTTAAATGAAAAAAATACTATTTAATACAGCGTGATTACCTGTTCACTACGTACTAGATTTGGACTCTTGAGAAGGCCGAGTATAATAGATATTCGAGCTTGAACATTTTGTAGGTTATATCTTTAGATCGCTTTTAATGTGTCAAATGTTTTTGATTAATGGTATACCTACTATTGTCTCTTGTAATCTAATGTTGGTGTATAACGTCCAACTGAACAGTCCGACTGGGGAAGTAGGTACCTCCGCCCTGCAGAATACCGCGGCCATAGTAACCTCGTGATGTGCTCCCGGCGGTGAGCAGAGTAGTCAGAGCTCACTGGAGAGTTTTTGTACTGTCAGAGAGAAGACAAAAGGCTATTCCCGATTTGTCTTCTATACTGACGGCACAGAAAGTCTGTGTTTACAGGGTCGGTAGCTCGAGTGTGACTCCCCTGGTGTTGTACACGTCCATAGGCCACGGTAATTACTTTCCATCAGGTGGTCCGTGTGCTTGTCTGCCACCTCAGCAGTTTAAAAAGAAAAACCGGCAACGGACATCCCACGCGGTACTCGCCGTCACTTCAGGTGTTTAGTCTTCAGAGAGAGAGAGCGGCAATCTTAGTTAAAACATTATTTATATTTTAGGGTAAAAAAACTAAATCATTTTATTTTAAAGTTAGTTTATTCATCGTCTTCTCTGACAATAATTGCATCTAAAAATTCTGCCGGTGCTGAAATATTTTGTTGACGTCTGGCCCACC
This sequence comes from Cybosia mesomella, assembly GCA_946251805.1. NCBI lineage: Eukaryota > Metazoa > Arthropoda > Insecta > Lepidoptera > Erebidae > Cybosia > Cybosia mesomella. The sequence goes on from OX276390.1 coordinate 27,836,877, forward strand.
CCAAATACCAGACAAGCGTCATCACATGAGCACAACAGCCTACAGTGCGACGACCAACCAAACAATTGCAGCAATATTCTAAGATTCCTGTCCGGCCTGGAATATCGTTTTGTATTAAAATATATACAAAGTATTGTTTATTGCTAACATGGCGTGACTTTATTTTGCCTCTTATTAACGTGGTGATGCCAGATATTCTAAGATTATATCGAGTGGGATCAATGTGTTCACTACACACTTCAATTCTGTAGCCTCTATGGAAACGTACATGCTCGCCATAATATGAGCGTGCTTGTCTTATTTGGTACGTTCCCAAGGCAAACAAAATTAAATCCCTATATTCCATGGTTGGGAAGTATAATATATTTTATCTACACCCATGCTATAAATCCTCTATAAAAGATTCTGAAACAGTTAGCTTATTGCCAACATTAATACATCCAATGTCATAATAACCATAATATCATCCGAACGGGTGTTATAATGTTGTATGAAATTTCATAATAACACTCCTTTCGCTTTTTTAATCTCTTCCGCGCAAAGGGTTACAGAGGACACATCATGGGTGTAGATAAAGTCTTGTATGCAACTGTATAATTAGGTATTAAAACACTCATGTGATACTATTATCACACTCAGCTTCGCTTCGTGTGATAAACCCACATTCATGTTTTAATACCCCTCATTATACCACAGTTGCATAAATAACTAATTTTCATCCGCTGTAATACTTTCAAAATGGGATGACCTTCTGTTCATATTTTTATGAACTGGACCATGTCTGCCAGGTTATTATTTAAAGCCATGCGTTCTCTTATAATTTCTAAGATTTCATTCGCATAAATGTTGTCATGAAAGCGAACACCAAACTTGTTAAGGAGAGCCGCTGCTATTTGGAATGTCTGCATCATGTGTGGCAGAGACCTATGGAAGTATTCTTGTCTGAAGAGTTTAAAATCTCTTTTCAAATGACCATTTACAGCCTCTACCACCCATCGACAAATAGTAACACAGCGGTTACGGTTAGCTTGAGCTGTAGTTAATTGGTGTTCACCTTCTAAAAGAGATTCTGGCATACATGCTCTATAGCCACATTCCTCTAATAAACTAATACTGTCCCTAAAACCCCGGTCTAAGATGAACACATCACCTTCTCTGAAATATGGCCTTAGAGAACCCATTGCAGAAAAAAGGTTGGTCATTATTTCAGCGTCTGATGTAATTGCTTTATATGGGCCAAAACAATCAACAATATATCCATCACATGCGACAATCATAAATGGCTTTAATAAATTCCTGTATTTGTGTAGAGAATAACTGTTTCTGGAACATATAATTTGAGCTCTTATGTATATAAATGTACGTGCCATCACATATTACAATGGCATTGCTGCCATTACCATATAGTCTGTTTGGGATCAACATGTTATGTTGTAATAATTCCTCTCGTGTCATTTGATTAATTCCCAGGTGCTCAGGAACAAAATCTTGCACTAAAACCTCCCTCACTTTATCCATTAGACATTCTATGTGCGACGTGGTACTTCCACCAATGTTGAAATCCTCTCATCAGAATCACCAGTTCTCATCTTCAATAGCAGCGCTGCCAGACCTAGACTGCCTCTTTTTATTTGTGTTATTCTAGGTACTTCTTCAAGTAAGAGATTGAACTGTTCTTTAGTGTACCCTACCCAATATTCAAATACTCTGTTGTCCATTTCTTCTAGATTTTCAAAGTCAATAGCTGGACTAAATGTATTAACAAATGAAAACACATGTTGTATTTGGTCTGCGGTAAACGAGTCAATACTATTTTCTGACTCAAATAGTGTCTGCCATGTATTACTCCTTAAATGTTCAGCACAAACACGAGCTAAGTTTGGTACATAATAATGGTGATTGTGAAGAATAATTGCACGCAATTTATCTGATATACCATGCAATGTGGTGCTATTGCAGTTAGGGAAAACACAATGATTATTTAAGTTGGCCGCTCTTCTGTACTCAGGTAATACTATTGTATGAGTTGCCACAGGTTGAGGATTCTCTTGCGGTACTGCTGTTGATTCCTCTATAGAAGTATTACTGCTACTAGGCAATGGTCTGGTATCATCAATATGGGTCATACGGCGTACCTCTCTTTGAGTGCGTAACCAGCATGGGTGGCACACTCGATCAGATGCTGCTATCTGAAAATAAAGAAAACTATTTTCAACACTCAGAATTAAAACTATATATGCATTTTCCTATCATATCTATTAACATTTAAATGCATAACACAGACTGCTTTTTCCAAGCATAACATTTTTTAAAGGTATTTGAGGGGACCTTACATATGAAGCTAAGATGATGATGACGATGTAATACCATTTTATTGTAAATAAAAATATAATAAAACCAACCTGTCTTGGTGCTATTCTGCTTTCTATAATATTAATCATGGACTGCTGCAGTTCAGATGGATTATCCCTCAATACTTTATCACTTTGACGTCGTAAAATGGAACAACCACATAAAATACACACATTAGTATGGCCATGGTGGCTAGGTCCAGCTTGTGTTTCACCACTTTGATTTGCTTCTTGCTGCAAATTAACATTCACGCTGAACATAGCCAGGTCTCTACATGCTTCACATACATAGTCTTCATCAGTAATCTGAAAAACAAAATGGTATAACTCAAATTATGAATGTTTTTGGGATCACTCAATTGGTTTGAAAATGTAAATGGTATCCTTAATAAATCTTCAATACTTACGATTCGGGGATACACCCAGCTACAAATTAAAGTGGTAACTCGGGTATCAAGTTCCAAGGCTTTATATCGGCGCAGTGTATTGACGCATATATTGCAATTGATGCATAGAATACGAGTTGGCCTACCACGTCCACCCATCTTGGCGGCAGCAAACAAGGCTTAAAGCAACGAGATCCACAGAATAGGCAAAATCGGCATCCAATATACAAACAGCACAGTCACTCAGGTAAGTATCAGTATCAGAGTCCGTAGGTATGCAGGGGTCATAAAGAGGAAAGATCAGAGTCCTTAAAGCAGTCCGGGTCACAATAAACTTTAAAAAAAACGGTAAAGATGATCGAAAACACTCCACGACAAAACAGCGCAAGCGCAAATATGTACCATAAAGAGAATATAAGCGCAAACGTCTAATGTTGTCATAGACAACATTTCTTTTTTGCAATGGATATGGGGCTTTTCGAACCTTTGAACAGTGTACACATAGATATGTTTTTTATTTATATTACTTATATACATTCATTTCAGAAAGCCTGTGAGGTTGAAAAACATGCATTTAAAAATATATCAATAACTAACATACTTCATTGATTCAGTTCTTACAATAATTTATAAAACTAAAAATAATTAGACTTTACTGCACAGTAGTTTGCGACCTGTTGTTAGAATAGCTGCAAAATGGTAACATTGAATTGATAAGGAAACTAATTAATCAATTAAACTCATAATAATTTGTCTTTCTTTTCCTCGGCTCTTATTAGCTTAGACGATAATTTCATAAAACGTAGATATTTACTAGAATGAATTTGCTCTTAATGACATTTTAAGACGCTCAAATTTTTGTCTAATATAATTTCGCCATTGTTCTTTCTCATACAAAATGAACGCCGTTCGCGTTTGTCGCTAGATGACTCTGTGTCGATTGTAATATCGTATTCTATTCTTTATCAACTAGGTTGCACTGTTTAAATTCCCATACATAATAATCTTCACGTACACGCACGTTTTTGTGAGACGAATTAAACAAAACTCGCACTAGGCACTCAGTAAGGAAGTCCGAGAACGAAATGTCTTTATCAGTTATCTCGATATTGCTTAGAAAGTAACAGTTTTTTGGTTAAAGACATAATATTTGAAAGAGATTGTGGAGCACATGATTTGACTAGGAATCGAGGTATAGATGGAGAATTCCACAAGAAGTACGAGAAATACAGAATGTATCTAGATTTTTTTTTCGAATATACCAGAATGAATGTCGAAACCTTCGATTATATTCTTATTGGTATGGTATTGGTATGGTTTCGCGAGCTGGTATCCGCAACTCCACGACAGGGCGCGGTTTTTGCGTGAGGGTGGGCATTTCACTCGATCCACCCCAACTCGTTGAAGAACGCCAGCAGGCTATTCACGCTGCTGGCGATCTCCCGGAGCGTACCTGTATTTCCGAAGTACTTTACCCTGTATGTGGCGGTTACAGGGCAGTGTAGGAGCACGTGTGCCGCTGTTTCTTCCTCTTTCATGCAGGCTCTGCAGAGAGGGCTGTCGGTGATTCCTAAAATATAAAGGTGTTTATTGAAGGAGCCGTGCCCCGTGATGGCAGCTGTGGCCGTGCGCAGTATATTCTTATTAATATTCAACCAGAATTAGAGAAAAAAAATCAATGCAGTTTTATTTTTATTTTCTCCCCAATCTCTTCACTACATGTTTACGTTTATGCTGTGGGTGGCCAGACTTCCAAATAGGTGGCCTTGCTAAAATTTCAACAATAAAAGTCTCGGTGTTCATTATTCGCGACGAAAACAGCTAAAATCGTTTGATCACTGCCCTGCCCTAGTCGACGCCGCGCCGTGGCCACAGAGTACTATATACCGGGTGAGGAAAAAGTATGGAAACCCAGGAAAATTCGGAAAACCACACGAGGTTCGTGAAAAAATATTATACCCTAGGTAACTTTCAACGTAATTTTTTTGAAATGGTTACCCCTATTTTTTATACGAGAATCGAAAAGAGCGTAAAATTTGATGTCCGAATACGTGTTTGGTATGAGGTTAACGTATAACGTAACCCCTGAAGGTCAAATAAAGGTCAAAGTATAACTTCTTAAAAGTCTCACTAGTTTAGTGGTAAAACAAAACAAACAAAGCTCATACCCTAGGTAACTTTTAACGAGGAATCCAACGGTGTGTTCGCTCGGTACATTTCGCCGGTCGCGTCGCCGTTCGCCGCTCCGCGTGGCTTGATCGTTACATTTCTATGCGTTTGTTTCAGTCGTTAGACGCCCCGCGGTTCGCACCGCGCGAATATTCGCTATGGCGAATGTCCCGCGGCCAGGCCGTTAGAATCAAGTTATGTTGGTTACCTTATCAGCTGAATTTATTTCGTGAACGTCTCCTCGCACCCTGGCATTAAAAACCCGAGACGACGTGAGGTTTTGGTCCACCCGGTCTTAAGTTTATACTGGTCATCACTAACACTTTTTTATTTTATTATATAGTTATAGCAATCACAGCTTATATATTATATACTTATATCTTCTTTATATATTAAAATTAATTGTTGTTCGTTAGTCCCACTAAAACTCGAGAATGGCTGAACCGATTTGGCTAATTTTGGTCTTGAATTATTTGTGGAGAGTCCAGAGAAGGTTTACAATGTGAAATCGATTGAGGCAGTACGAAGTCTGCCGGGTCAGCTAGTATATATATATACATAACTTCATAATAGGTATATGTATATATGAGGAAGATGAAAATATTTATTTGTTTTAGAATCAATGATTGGAGATACAAACATCTTTATAGTTGATAAAGAATTGTCAACTGGTGAAATAGAGATAATGATAGCTGAAGAATCAGCCAGAGGAAAAAAAATGGGCTGGGAAGCAGTAATTTTGATGCTTCTGTATGGCATTCAGCATGTGCATTTAAAGATATTTGAGGCAAAGATTTCATTAGCTAATGAAGTTAGCATTAATATGTTTAAAAAGTTAGGATTCCAAGTAAAATCCAAGAGTGACATATTTCAAGAAGTGACATTAGAAAAAGAAGTTTGTGATGAATGGATTGAATGGTTAGCCAAAGAAGTTCGATATGAAATACAAAGTTGTTAACTGTGTGTAGATGACTGCGGAGGTTTCAAAATGCAACCAGATCCTAAACATTATTGGCTCTTTATTTGCACTTACCTACCTACTTATCACATTTTCGGGACGTATAGCAGAATTTACTGATGATACAACAATACTATTACTATATCCAATAAGCTACATCTGAGTCGGATTACTTTCAAACTTAAAATTCTTCGAATAGAAACTTACATGTCATATTATTTGCATTGCTTGGTCTATGTTCGAGCATGTTTATAGCGAAGATCATGGTAGTGATCACGAAATATGCATGATCAATGTAGAATCGAAGTACCACATTCATTGTTTGGACACTGAATTATAATTCCCGATATTGAAAAACAGAATAGGAAGACATTATTAAAAAAAAATCCGCACAGGTAGATTTCGTGAAGCAATTAATATTATTTTATATAGAGAACTACGGACTTACACAAGTAAACACAGTAACATTTTTAACATGTTTAATTTTTTTTCTCGAAAACGGTAACTTTTAACGAAAAACTTTTCAGACATTTATTTTAGACTTAAAAATGGCCTATCGATTAAAAATGTTTCCGACAGCAAGAATGTTCACCGGTTAGAAGTTTTGGTTTTTCCCCCCTCCACTTTTAGTTAAAGTTTTAATCTTATAGGTTTATAATTAAAAGTTGTTGGTATTCATGTACCTATACTATGGTATAAAATTAGAACGGTTCGAATATCTTTCATGGAACGTGAAATTTTGAGGAAAAACTGATTTCACAAAAAGTGAGGCCCTACCATCCCCTTAGGCCGGATTCCACCCGTTCACGAACTTAAACTAAGTTTACACCCAAGCAATTTTTGACCGCAGTTTGAAAGCGATCGGGGCAAAAATGCGACCACCGTGAGAGTGCCGCAAATTTTGGGAAGTGGAACCATACATAGGTACATATATACATACATATAAATATAAAAACTTTTTGACCAGTGGTCATTTCGGACTCAGGGGGTCATAACTAGACCTCCTATGATGTTTTTTTTTTAAATTCGACAGTAGTCAAGAAACCAATAGGTAGATCGATTTCATCGAAATCTACCTAAAACCGAGTGCATGTCAAACTGGACAAAAATATTACAGTCTGATTATAAGTCTGCCGATTACCTCTTCTTTCAGGAGAGTTCAGTTTTACCATTTACCAGTTCTAGAAATAATAGTATATTTTTCACCACAATATACATAACATTATGTTACAGGTCAGGTGATACATAATTTTGTTGTAATCTGTACATGTATATATACTGCAGGTGACTGATGCCTAAGCTAGGTTTAAGACTGTGCTCAAGGCCTGTTTTTCAGGTCATCAGGTCCCCACCTCTATATTATTCATTATGCACAATTTATTTATGCTGACATGCATATTATGCAGTATAAATATACCGTGAGTGAATTGGGGTATGGGAACCTAAAGGGCCTAAACCTAGGTTTAATTTATATATTTTTGAACAATTTCCGACCAAGTCATAAAAAGTTTAGTTCAAATTAATAAGTCATAAAAAAGGTGATTTTTGTGTCTAATATAAGTTCGTAATTTAATAATTATTTATCGCAATTGGTATAAATTGCTTAATATTTCTCTTTATAGATTCCTTTTTTTTTTCGTGCGGAAATCCCTTCGGATTCCACCGGCCAGCTGGGGCGGTTACGTCGGGCTTGAACCGACTAAAACCGCACGCCGTCTCGGATCTACAGACGGGTGTAAGGTTGCCCATAGAGCATATCCCTCGCACCCCGACTGACCCTGGCCATCTCCGGTTTCGAGATGGCCCCCTTGGGTTTGGGAACCACGGTGTCCCCGTCTTGCCCCGGTTTGGGGGAGGGGCGCTAGTCGCCCCACCGTCCCGGCCTGCTTCTGCTGGGGTGACAGGCGGCCTCACCTGCCACCCCCAGGCCTGCGCTCATGGAGGTCGGAGGTCGTTTAGCCACCTCCGGCGCCGGAGTCGCCTGCGACGTTCGGCGAGCATGTTGCGGGCTCGGCGGGCCGGGAGATTTCTGAACCTCTCCCGGGCGCGCTCCGCCATCTCCTTCGCGAGCATCACATGCTCGCAGTGGCGGCGGCCCACGCGCTCGCGCTCCGCACCATTACCGCAATCATGCTGTCGAGCGAGAGGACTCCCATCCCGATGGCTGCCACGAGGTCAAGCCTCGGCGCCTCCCACGCCGGGCAGTCCGCCAGCGTGTGCAGCCCTGAGTCCTCGCTCGCGTCACAGTGATTCTTTATAGATACCTGAATGCAGATAAAATCAAATAATAATTTAATGGCGATTTGCGACCGCAATATTCCATTAAATGGAATTATGAACTTCGTTAAAATACAGTGATTACATATTAAAATCACTTTAACAAAGCAAAGAATAAGCAGTAAAAGGCATTCTTGAAGAATGAGATTGAAAAATTCCCTTTGTAATTACTACTTTTACGAGTTTACAGTGGCTGAACTGACTATTTCGGTTTTTGTAGATTAATTTAAAACCAACTGAAAGTGGTGGTAGATTAAAAAGTTTTATGGGAATTTTGAATGGAGTGTGAATTTCCTCTGAGCCTATGACCTAACTTTCATAGTGCAATGCAACCTTTGATTATATAAATGTCTAGATGGAGCGTCGCCCTACTACCAACAGATATAAAACAAGCTAACAGATGTAAACATGTCTCTGCGTGCGGCCGGTGTTTTACACGATGCATTCTTATTTCTGTGTGCGTAAATAATGATACCAGCTACTACAAAATTTCCCAAAAATCGCATAGTTAGTTAATTTAATGCTAAGTTTTAAATATAATGTACGTATTTTTATGACAGCTTCTGTGGCGTGACAGTAGTAAACGCGACTGGTACGTAAAAATACGTATAGGAAAACGCACCTTGCTCGGTACTGCATCTTTTTTAAGTCTCCGGCGCCCATTTTCCTTCATATAATATATGTCTGTCCAGTACAAACTTAGATCGTTAATGTAAATAATAGATTTAAGTTGATGTAAATAATAGATTTAAGTTGATGTAAAATAGATGTAAGCTTAGGTCGACATTTGTTAAATAAGGTTGCTCGTTAAGGCGCACTGCGGGCTAGCGACAAAAGTAGTACTTAAGCTCGACATTTTCATTGTAAATTATGTTACGAATTGTTCCGGACTTGAAACGCTTGTAAAAAACTGAAGAATTGTAGTCTGAAATTGTATACTGAATAAATGGGAATAACTTCTAGAAAGTAAATGTTGTTTCACTGAAGAGTTAACAGATAAAAGTCGAAGAGTGAAGAAATAAATACAGTCCACTACAAAACGCTCTGTGGTCCACTACAATGTCCTTGCTGCGGAAATGATTAGAACAAACTACAGTCGTTTTTGCTGGTTTCCATGTGGCTTCTCCACGACTTTCTCGTATAACATCTATCCATCGATTTCTTATGACAGGATTACGGGGTATTCTAAAATATTGCCATTTCATTTCATATGTACAATTAAGTGTAAAAACTAAAGATCAACTACTGAAAAATCATGCTTTAAGAAGTATTAAACAAGAAAAAATCAAGGTTAGCTGTAGTTGTATGCCATTTAATCTAACAAAACAATACATTCTAGGGAAAAGTGGCAAACGACCACGGCTATCCTTGATATATTCTTGTAGACCGTGATTTTTCGGTAGTCGGGTTTTAGTTGTAAAATTTAATTTTATTTACATTATTTTTGGGAAAGCAACAGCTAATAATATATACATATATAATATGTGCTTATTAAGCCCTTTCATATGATACTAAATACGGCATATTTATCTCAATCTAATTTTTTAACGGCACTTTATGATCACTAATTTACTGGTTGTAGAAATTAAATGGCACAAATTTGTCAAAAATTCAGTAAGTACATAACCGGGTAGGGGAGAAGAGATTGTGGTCGCCGCACTAGTGGGACCGGTGGGTGTCACGTGGTGCTGCGACGACAATACTCTTTTTAGGAAGCCGTCAAGCTGAGTGCCACCATTCTTAACTTGGTACTTTGCCTTCAGCTTACCATCAGGCGAAGTGAAGTTAAATTGACGTGTACTATATATATTTAAAAAAAACTACAGGGTACTACATTAGATTGAGTGACACGATATTTAACCAAAAAACAAACCAGTGAACGATCAAGACGCTTCTAACAATACTTCATTTGTCCAGTTCTAATAAGAAGTTGAGGAGCTATGAGGATGAATATACATACATCATACATATGTACATACATACATAGCCTGTCAAAATCATAATTTGCCTATGCCGTAGTTGGGTAAAAAGATAGTAATGGAAGTTTAGGTGACTTGTTTATAGTCGGGAAGTACCTATCTCCGAATTTTGATCTCCAAGCTAAGGGGCAGGCCCAGACGATGCGGCAGCCCGAGAGGCGGAGCTATATGAGGCGTACAAGGGGGCCAAGAGGACCCTCCAGGTAGCCATTAAGCAGGCCAAACGGCGGGCCCGCGAAGAGCTGCTGGAGTCTCTGGAGCAGAACCCATGGGGGCGCCCTTACCATGCGGTCAGGGGCAAAATCCGCCCAAGGGCGCCCCTACTGACCCAGAGTCTGATACTGGGCTCCTTGTTCCCAGCGAGAGCGGAGGAGCATGTTCCTCCGCGTATGGCTCCGCCTCAGGCGCCTGACGCTGATAATAGCGAGAGCGATGTGCCCGAAGTCAGGGAGAGTGAACTGGGAGTAGCAGTGCTCCGGCTTAAAGCCCGGAAATGCACTGCCCCCGGACCCGACGGCATTCCAGGCCGAGTATGGGTCCTGGCCCTTGAGGAACTAGGGCCTCGACTGGTGGCGCTCTTTAGCGCATGCCTCGAAAGGGGCCAGTTTCCAAAGGCGTGGAGGACGGGGAAACTGGTCCTTATCCGGAAGGCGGGGCGGCCGGCGGATCAGCCATCCGGTTACCGGCCGATCGTGTTGCTCGACGAGGTGTGCAAGCTCTTTGAGCGGATTATTGCAGAGCGCCTCGTCGAGCATCTCACGAACGTGGGGCCAGATCTGGTGGACAACCAGTTCGGTTTCCGCCGGGGGCGCTCCACCGTGGAAGCGATCATGCGCGTTAGGCGCCTGGCAGAGGAAGTAGTCTCGCGGGGTGGGGTGGTGGTGGCGGTGTCTCTCGACATCGCCAACGCCTTCAACACCCAACCCTGGAGCTGCGTTAGGGAGGCGCTCGCTTATCACGGGGTGCCTCCTTACCTCCGCCGCATTGTCGAGGCATACCTATCCGAGAGGGCCATAGTTTACCCGAGCTGGCTAGGGCCAGGGCGGCGAGAAGTGTCGTGCGGTGTTCCGCAGGGGTCGGTCCTAGGGCCACTCCTGTGGAACATCGGATACGACTGGGTGCTGCGCGGTACGTTGCTCGAGGGTGTCAGCATAGTCTGCTATGCTGACGACACCCTCGTTATGGCGCGGGGAGCAATGTACCGAACGCGGCACTGAAGGCCACGGCAGGGGTTGCTCAAGTCGTGGGTCGAATACGGCGGCTGGGACTCGAGGTGGCTCTCCACAAATCCGAGGCTATGTGTTTTCACGGGCCTCGGAGGGGGCCACCTGCGAGAACCAGCATAACCGTAGGGGGCGTGAGAATCGGCATCGAGCCCACGATGAAGTACCTTGGGCTCGTACTCGATAGCCGATGGGACTTCGGACCTCATCTCCGAAGTCTGGTCCCGAAACTGAGGGGGGCTGCGGCCGCGCTATCGCGGCTGATGCCCAACGTTAAGGGACCCAACGCCCCCACTAGGAGACTGTACCTGGGGATCGTGCTGTTATACGCTACACCGGGAAACCGTTTTTAAAAAAAAGAGTTCAAATTTAAATTACTTTTATACTTATTAGAAAATCGAAATAGAAAATGGAAATAGAAATGATGCTTTATAATAGATTTGAGAGGCAAGTGCTCTATCTGATGGATAAACGGGAACTGCGCCGGGCGCGGGGACTGGCCAGGTCTAGAGCTCGACACAGCATATCTAAGGTATTGTGTCAGCACATTTCAAGGGTTGGCCATACTAATTATATATGTAACAGCCCCCCCTTTAAGAGAAAACTTACAAACTTAAAAGTGAGTTTTCGGTAAATTACTCTATGCGTAAACGAGGTCCAGTTTGCTGGAGTTCAGATTCGGATTCTAAGTTATCTGGATCTGAGGGTTTGATTATTGCTTTAATAGAAAACTTGCCACTCTTACATAGTATTGTTATAATTAGAATTAAAACTAAGGATATAGAGGTAATATTTAAAATAGGATAGCTGATGTGATTTACGAGATGGTTGAGATTAGGTTTTTCCAATTGTTGCAATTGTTGTTTAATTTGATCAATGGGATCGTTGGGGTAAGACTTTAAATCGTTTAAATCAAGACTATTTATGATAGGCAAAGTTAAGTTAAAATTTGTATTCTTAAAATGATTTAAATCACAGCAACTATCGTTGATTATATTAAAATTAGAGACTAAGCTAGGTACATAGATTTTAGGGTATACCTTTCCCACTAGTTTTAAATTATTTATAAAAGCTGTACAGCCAGGTAAGATATTGAGGATGCCTGTGCCAGACACGACGATTTCAAAAGATTGGTTGAGACATTCGATAGACATTTTCGTTGGATTGGTTTGAATGAATAACCAATTGTTGTTGTTGAGTCTATGCCAAATATCTATTTCTCCAAATAGTAATTTTACATGGCAATTTTCTGGCATTGTCGATATTGCTTTTGTTATAATTTCGATTTCACAAGATGGATTACTAAAGGTTATGTAAATTTCGGATATTTCACATAGGTAAGTTTCTAAAGGTAATTTCTTACAGTTATCCAGTGTTTTAAGGTAAGTATAGTCTGATTTATCTTTACTAAGGGCTAATAGCTGTCCAGAAGGGAGTATCATTGCAAAAGATTTAGGTTTATTAATATCATGAGAAGTTGGCAAAGGTATGATTTGGTAAACACTATATTCTAAAAGACTAACTAGAGGTATTTTTACAATAAACATAAGTTTGTTACCTTGGACATAGCATGTAAGATCAGCTATATTAATTAATGCATGTATATTAATTATATCTAAGTGTACGGGAAAATCTCTATACTTTGGAATAATTTTCAAATTGCTTATAATATCATTATACATTTGATTCGGTGTAATAATAGATGGATGCAGAGTATTACTTTTCACAAATAAAATAGAATTCAGTAGATCTTCCACTTTGAATGAAAGGGTAAGTAAATTAGAATTTAAGACATTAAGAATATTATTCATTTTAACTTTAAAACGAATGGCGTCAAGAACAATAGTAACATTTTTAGAAAATATGGTAAAGTGATCCATGACGTCGTTTAATTTCGCTTGATTTACAGTCAGTTCATGTAACGACGTATTCAAATTCGAAATGGCGGTTTGAGAAACTATAATACTTTTGGAAATGGAGTCTGACAATATTTTGTCATTGTTATAAAGAGCTTGTATTGCCTTTTCATACATTATGGCATCATTTTCATCTAATGTGCCAATTATATGTTTGAATACAGTTCCAATTCGCGCGAACCACGCAGATCTTTTCGAGAACTTATTCGTAACTGTATGAGATACTGAAGTAAAATCTCTAGAGACGTCATTATAAAGTGATTCTAGAGGCTGTAGCATATTGTCACATTCTGAAATATGGATTTCGTCAGTTTCACGGCAGTGGAATCGAATGATTTTAAAGACTTCGTGGATATTATCGAGATGTTCCCTGAACGGAAGAATCTCAATTGGTATTACGATATAGAATTGGTCGTTTACGATTCGCAGTGTACCGATAGGGTCGAAGAGTATACCAGGGCTCTTGTTGACGTATTTAACAAATTCGTGGTTTTGGAATTCTTGGGATGCTGCATTGCTGAAATAAACGGCAAGGATCCTGGAAAATATTGAAATAGTATATGATAGAATTGTAGTAATGTAAAATATTAGTATAAGGTTAGGACAAAATGTAAAATTGTAAATAATTGGAATTTTATGCATCAGAGGCCAATTTGACTTCGTCGAAATGGTGTTTGATGTGACGTCGGTTGATAAGAAGTGAAAGAGTGTTATTTCCATGTATCTTCACGACTTTGTAGGGACCTTTCCACAAGGGTGAAAGTGCTTTGCGCAATCTGACATGGTTTTTTAAGTAGACGTAGTCACCAACTTTGTATTGTATGGGACGAGAATGTCTGTCGTAGTAAGACTTGGATCTTTCTTTTGAAGCATTAATGTTTTCTATAGCCTTTTCATGAGATACCTTTAATCGGTGATGAAGCATTTTTATATACTCGGGGTAAGTAGCGTCTGGACTAGAACCAAATACTGAATCGGGGAGATAAGGTTTATGCCCATAAAGGAGTTCGTATGGGGTGAATTTCGTGGTAGTATGAACACTGCAATTGTAAGTGAGCATAGCGGTGTAAACGAATTTATGCCAATCTGTTTGGTTCTCGTTCACATAAGACTTCAAGTACTCTTTAAGAGTGGAATGGCTTCTCTCTAGAGCACCTTGGGTTTGTGGGTGGTACGCTGAAGACCAAAGTTGTTTTATTTTGAGAAAATCGCAAGTGCGTTTGAATAATTCGGCTGTAAAATTGGTACCTTGGTCGGTAAGTATGAATTTGGGAATTCCAAATAAGGAAATAAAGTGGACTAAACACTCACAGGTTTCTTCAGCTGTAGCGTTTGAGATTGGGTAGGCGGAAGAAAACTTTGTTAGGTCATCTTGAAGAGTAAGTATGTATTTCAGTTTTTGGGTTCCGGCTTCTGGTAAAGGACCGACTATATCAAGGCTGATTCTTTCAATTGGACGAGTAGAAGTTGTAGTGATTTGCATAGGGGATTGGTTTATCTTTCGCAAGGCTTTGTTTGATTGGCAAAATTTACAAGTTTTGACGTAATTTTCGATATCTGTACGCATATTCTTCCAGTTATAGCGTTCTTTGATCCTGTTGTACATTCTATTACAGCCTAAATGTCCTGCAATTGGAATGTCATGATTATCCTTAAGGATTTTTGTAATTTCGGTTGGAACTGGGTATATGATAGTATTATGATGGACATTTACTGTGATATTTGTGTTATTGAATAGATACATGAGCATATTGTAAATTTTTACGAAAGAATGTTGTTCGAATTGGTTTTTAAAGTCTGAGATAGCAATTTCACCAATATCTGCTGAAAGTAATAGATCGTCTCGAACGGATTTAAGCGTTTTGAATATGTCTGGGTAAGGACAGTTGTCGAAATAGTAGACTTTTGTAAAAAGAAGATAGAATGTTTTGTTTGGGATTTCAAGCTTCTTGAATGAGTGGAGTTCTCTTTCGGAATTAGAAATGTCTGAAGAATCTGCCACGGTAGAGATGATATCTTGGAGATAGGGGTTGGATTCGTCTAAGTCGATTGATACTGGGATTAGTAAGGTCTTGCAATTGCTTTTTAAAAGGCTTTCATTATGTTCCTTGATGTATGAATTAAAATTTTCGTTTTTATTTAGGATAGATTTCAGGAAATCGTTATAATCTTTGTTGGAGCTAGTTGGAACTGCATCGGGACTTGGAGCTGCGGATGTCGAAGGAGCAGGTGAGTTTTCCTGACTTACAGGGATCTGAGGAGGAGTCTGTTGAGGGTTGTCTATAGGTGAGTAATTTTGGCTTTCAGGATCGTGAATATTGGAAAGCAGATCAAGGTCATCATTTTCTAGAAGGTCTATCTGAGGTAAGTTGCTATTTTCGAGGTCGGAGATAGGAATTTGTATGTCTAGATCTTCTAGCGTGATTGGGCTAATTGAAGGAGATGAGTTGGAATTATTTGGGGTATTGACTTGATTGCGTTTTGATTCATCTTGGATTAATGGGTTGACGGGAAACCGGGATAAAGCGTCAGCGTTGCAATTGATTTTACCCTTTTTGTATTCAATTTTATAATCGAACTCTTCTAACTTCAGGCGCCATCTTACGAGCTTGGAGCCTGGATCTTTGCAGTTAAATAGCCATTTTAATGGTTTATGATCAGTGAGGATGTTAAATTGGTTCCCATACAGATATGGCCTGAATGTTTTAGTTCCCCATATTATTGCTAAACATTCTTTTTCTGTAACGCTGTAGTTACTTTCAGCTTTGTTGAGGGTTCTGGAGGCATAGGCAATAGGTAGGTCTTTTCCTATTGGACCTTGGGACAAGATAGCGGAAATGGCGAAGTTGGAAGCATCACAGGTAAGGTTGAAGGGTTTATTAAAATCGGGATAAGCTAAGATAGGAGCAGTGGTCAGGCTGTTTTTAAGGGTGTCGAAAGCTAGCTGTTGTTCGTTTTTCCATTCAAATGGTACATCTTTTCTTAAAAGGTTTGTAAGGGGTTTAGCAATTTGAGATAAATTGGGTATAAAACGGCGATAGTAAGATACTAATCCCATAAAGGATTTAATGTCCTTTGGGCACATGGGTTGTGGGAAATTCTGAACTGCTTTAGTTTTATCTGGATTTGGTTTTACCCCTTTGTCAGTTATGATATGGCCAAGATAGGATACTTCTTTGCGAAGGAATTCGCATTTGTCTGGTTGGAGTTTGAGGTTGAAATGTCTCAACCTATCAAAGACATTAGAAAGGTTCTTCATGTGGGTTTCAAGGTCATAGGAATATATTACAATGTCATCAAGGTAAACGAAACATTGAATGCCTTGTAGGCCTGATAAAGCAGAGTTCATCAACCTCTGGAACGTGGAAGGAGCATTTTTTAACCCGAATGGCATTCTTGTGAATTCGAAGTGTCCTTGAGGGACGGAAAAAGCAGTTTTGGGTGCGTCAGCTTCGGACATTTGGATTTGATGGAAACCGGATGCGAGGTCGAGAGTGCTGAAGTATTTGGATTTGCCTAGTTGGTCAAGGATTTCTGATATGTTAGGAATTGGATAAGAGTCACCGATTGTGATGTCGTTAAGGCGACGGTAATCAATAACTACACGCCATTAGCGTTGGCCAGAAGCATCAATTTTTTTTGGGACCACCCATATAGGGGACGACCATGGGGAAGTTGAAGGTTTAATGATCCCTTCGTCAAGCATTTTATTTATTTGGGTATTTACTTCTTGCTTATGAACCTCAGGGAAACGGTAAGATTTTGTATTTATGGGTATAGAAGAGGAAGTAGGTATTTCATGGGATATAGCATTAGTAAAAGATAATTTATCTTCTGGAACATGGAAAATATCGGAGAAGTTTGCACAAATATCATACAATGAGTCTCGTTCTTCACCATTAAGGTGAGATACTCTCAGGAGATCTAAGACTTGATTGGTTCGAGCTTGACAGTCTTTTGGAAGGGTCGTGTGAAATATTTGATGACTATTTTTAGACTCTAAGGGTGAAAGTTTCAATTTCAAATCGGGGTTGAAAGTGATTGGGGATTCGGATATATTTACGACGGAAATGTTTACTCTAGAATTGGGTTTCACTTTCACAATGGAGTTAGCAATTAGGATTGAGTCAATAGGATTCTGATCTAGAATTAGGCCTTCTTTGATATCCGGGTTTAGTACTGAGCATTCTATAATGGTTTCTGTTCTGGGTGCAATCGTATATGTTGGCTCATTGAATTTTAAACGGAGTTTTATTCTGTCTATGGAAAGCGTTTCAGTTTGGAAATCGATTTTGGAACTTGTGGTTGATAAAAAGTCATTACCGATAATACCATCATAAGGGAAATCGATGTCGGTAATGACATTGAACTCATGTTTGAGGGAATGGAACTCGATGGTTATACAGCCGAGAGATTTCATAGGATTGTTTGTCGTGCCCAAACCGTAGAACATAACAATTCGGTTTTTCAATGTGATCATTGTTTCTATGGCTGACTGTTTGATAAGACTTATAGATGCACCACTATCAACAAGGAACTTTAATGGTTTGCTTGACACGGATGATTGGACTTCAACGAAAGGTAAGTATTTGCTTGATGGATTTGATGTAATATTGTGTACTTTGTTATGATTATTATTTTTTGTTTCAGGTGCAGAGTTCGCGGTGCTGGATTAGGAAATAATAGAAATAGAAGGATACAAAATTACAGGATTCGGAGAGGACTTAGTAGATACTTTGCAAGATTTAGCAATCTCTTGAGCGATAGGAGTCTTGTAAGAGAACATAGATAATTTATTAGTATTGGGAGTGGGTTTTTGTAAGATTTCGGAATAGGAAGCAGAATTGGAATTAGAAATTGGGTCCTTATACTGGGGCTGATTACCCTGTTGCGTGATTTTGTGGATGAAATCGGGGTTAGAATTTGAATTAGGAGTTGAGTTGAAAGTTTGTGTGGAAGTTGGAGGGGAAGTAGAATTTGATTTGGGCTTATACTTGGAATTGGTACTAGCGTTGGAATTGGTATTAGTACTGGAATTGGCATTGGAATTGGCATTGGCATTGGAATCGGAATTGGAATTGGTATTGGAATAGGAATTGGTACTGGAATATGTATTGGAATTGGTACTGGAATTGGAATCGGCTTTGGAATTGGTATTGGAAATGGTATTGGAAATGGTATTGGAATTGGTAATGGAATAGGTATTTGAACATGAGCTAGGAATAGAATTAGTAACTAGAATGGAACTTGCAATTGAATTAGAACTTGGAATTGGAATAGGGGTGCCGTTTTCATTCTTATTTTGTGGAGGACGGGTATTTGGACTCAGGAGGCACCTTCGAGAGTCCTTTACTCGTTTAAAGAATTATGATCAGTTTCATCAGTGCCATACTCTTGTGGCGCTGTGAGAGCAAAGACTGGTTGATTTCGAGAAGTAGACGGAATGGGGCGATAATTATTGTTTCCGTTCGGAGTAGTCCCGAACCTCTTATTATTGTATTCGCGTTTGCGGCAGTTTTCAATGGTGTGCCCTGGAAATTTGCAATATCGGCACACTGGGGGATTCGCAGACCTGAACACGGTTGGTGCGTAGTTTTTATCATAACTGGTCCTGTTTTGAGGAACAGGTCGGTTCTGAGATGGAAACTGACGAAAATGATTATTTTGTCCGTGAGGATTGGGATTAGAAAATAGTGAAGTTACGTTTCGGCGTGAAGACGTCTGAAGAATTTTTTCTTCGGATACAGCGAAATTAATAGCGTCATTCAAAGTTTTTGGATCACGACAACGGACCACCGTGGAAAGTCTGTGATTAAGACCGGTTACAAAAGTGTGCAATGCTAAATCTTGCATTGCTGCGACACGGCCTGTCAGTTCACCCTTTTTGCTCGTGGGAATTGATATATTTATTTCGGATAATAGTTTAGACAGGCAAGACTCGAGACGTATGGCAAACTGATTGACCGTCTCGTTATTTGTTTGATGACATTCTTGCATTTCGGAAAGAAGCGCGGCATAGTGTTTTTTGTCACCAAATTGCGTTTTTAAAAAGTCCTCTAATTGTTGCCAACTGTCAAATTCCTTGATGGAGCATGCAGCTTCTGCGCGTCCTTCAAGCTGGCTCAAAATGTATTTTAGTAATATGCTTTGCTGGGATTGAGTCGCTAAATTAATTGCATTCTTGCAATTATTTATAAATGCGTTCAACTTTTCACGATCACCATCGTATTTGCTAACAAACTTGATTAAAATATTTAAATCCATCTCGACTTGTTCTTTGTCCTCTTTGGGAGGCATAGTCTACAGGTACGGACGTCGCGTAGTCAAAACAATACGATAAGAGCCAGGCCGCACGGCTGCGCGGTATGGAATGTAGCAGATAAAGAGTCTTCGTTAAAATGAATCTATTTTTAGCACTTTGTTTTTAGATTTTAAAAGGCACTTTTCACTTACAGGAACACGGAGATAGTAGAATAGTTCATCTTGTTTTAGAATTAGGAGCGGGTACCGGAGCTGGTGCAGTTCTACGGAACTGGATCTGGAAACGACTGCTGCGGCTGGACGGTGCTGGATATCGAAGAGTTTCCGGAGGTTGCGATTTTGACACACTCTGGTCGACACTACTTATTGCACAGTGGATCGGCTTAACACAGTTTATCGGAGCTGGCTTTATTCACTTTTCACAAAGAATGTTTGTTTACACT
Organism: Cybosia mesomella; assembly: GCA_946251805.1. NCBI lineage: Eukaryota > Metazoa > Arthropoda > Insecta > Lepidoptera > Erebidae > Cybosia > Cybosia mesomella. The sequence continues at coordinate 27,856,840 of OX276390.1, forward strand.
TTGGTGTCCAAAAAAATGTAATTTAGGTTTCCGGTGAGAATTATATTTCACTCGCGAACTGAGACGTACCGGGGACCTGATTTAAGATCCTTTATCGCTGCCACCAATGTTATACGCTACACCGGGAAACCGTTTTTAAAAAAAAGAGTTCAAATTTAAATTACTTTTATATTTATTAGAAAATCGAAATAGAAAATGGAAATAGAAATGATGCTTTATAATAGATTTGAGAGGCAAGTGCTCTATCTGATGGATAAACGGGAACTGCGCCGGGCGCGGGGACTGGCCAGGTCTAGAGCTCGACACAGCATATCTAAGGTATTGTGTCAGCACATTTCAAGGGTTGGCCATACTAATTATATATGTAACAGTGCGAAGCATGGCCCTATACTTTCGGCCGCCATGGTAACCGAGGTTTGGTAATCAGTTACCTATGAAGAAATTTTGCTCTTTCCTGGTAATCCTGTTACAAATGAAGATTTTTCCGCCTGCTTTCGTAATTTTTTCGTAACCAGTTACCAAAGAAAAATTTGTCCTCTTCCCCTGTAACCAATTACCAAAGAAGAAATTGCCCTCTTCCCTCGTAACCACGAAGAAATTATTATTTGCAAGTGGCAAACCATTTTTCTCATAGACAGAGAGAAGTGATCCTATAAGAGTATTTTTTTACGTTTTGGGGTGTGTGTTGGGTAACCTCCTGGAGTGTCGCTCCGATTCCGATCCCGCTGCAGTCCGGGGGGAACGGAATCGGAGCGGCCGGTACACCCTGGGCGGCGGTCAATGACTCCCCCCCTTCACCCCTTCATAGGGTTGGCATTGATCGTCGGCCAATACCCAACGTGGCGGGAACACATCGCTCTCTGTACTCCTCTGCTTTCAGAGGAGACAGGATGAGCGATGCTGTTAGTGGTGAGATGGCCCAGTGTTAGCCGGGGTGCGAGGGATATGCTCTATGGGTAACCTTACACCCCGGCGTCTGAAGACCCGAGACGGCGTGCGGTTTTACTCGGTGCAAGCCCGACATAACCGCCCCCGCTGGCCGGCGGGGGGGTATCCGAAGGGATTTCCGCACAAAAAAAAAAAAAAAAAACAGGTACGGAACCTTAAAAAAAACAACTATTTTTTTTTTTATTTAAATTTATTATAAAATAAACCAATTTTAAAAACAGGCAGGCACTAAAAATAATTAATTTCCTTAAACTTAAAATAATAACCTGTCCACTATTAATAAAACTGAAGATCAACTTCTTATATGACATTTATGTTTAGCTAATTATGCTTTATGTCTCTAAATAAATGTAAAGGGGCAAATAATTTCTAAGCAGTGTCCTGTTGAAATTTTATCTGCCTTAAGTTCATTAATAGTTGCATTAATTTCTTCGTCAATCTCTGCATAATTTTTATTTCTCCTGTTACTTTTGAATCTTTTGTTAATATAACATAATTTTGTTTCCATCTCCAATGTTCGACATTCGACACTCCGCTGTCGCGACCGCAACACGTACGATCTGAGCTCCGACCTATTTACGAATAAGTCACGAAATCAGATATTACGTGCGCTTTTTTACAAGCGACGTTCTCAATTATCAGATTGAAAGTCAGTATCATTATAATTATAATATACGGCGATTCTCTGTTCCAGTTACTACGGGCGGCCGGGCCAAGGTCGCGTGACGTCACTGCACACCTGCGACGGCGCTTCGACGATAGCGAGCCCAGCGACTTTTCGCGCGCTTTTTAGCCGTTCTTTGAGCGGCTGATTTGCGCGCGTAAATTTGTTTGGCGAGCTCGGGTTTTTTGACCCCTTCAGGGTAGCACTGGTTGATACCCAACGGTGATAACGAAGCCAGGGCGAGCGGCGACCGGACCCGCAGCTTCACCCCCTCAGGGCAAAGCCAGTCGGACGGGGCTGGGGCAACCGGTGGCGAGGAAGACCTCCTGCCGATCCCAGCCGGCACCAAATTCCCCCCTTACCCATCCCCCCATTCCATTCTCGGGTGTTCGTTTGGTGTGCGGTCCCCTAACCGACCGTACTATCTCGGCATCCGGGCTGCGAGGGACTCACTCATTGCACTTAGAGTGTATGACCAGCTGTTGAGGTACACACCCACACCACAAAGTACTCATCCTCCCAACTTCGGTTGGGCGGAATTTATTTCGCGTCGACACGAATAGTGTTAGGGCCACGCTACACTCTAGTATAAAGGTCGAACCACACTTATTTAATTATCTTTTAATTAAATTTTTTCGTTTTTTGTTGATTATCAGTTAGGCTTATCCTAACTGCATTTTTACCAAGGAAAGGGGTAAGCAGGGAAGTCGGCATCATGGCCGAAACTTCCCTGCTAGATCTCCTCCTAATGGACCGGGAGGTCCACGCCTTTTTAAAGGCGAGGTTCGGGGATAGAATCCCGGACTCCCCCATCGTGGGGCCCGACACTCCACACGGTACACCACCAACGACCACCACACCCCCACTACCTACCATCACCACAAAAACAGTTAGGGCCTCTGCCGCGTCGTCAAGCTGCTCGGGCAGCCGTTCTTCTAGGGGCGGATCGCCGACGCGAGAGCGCAGCCCTCTTCCCCCGATCGCCACCGGGGATGAAGATAGCAGTAGGGACAGCATGGATACTGCTGACATCTCTGCCTCCGCCTCGGAGACAGAATCGACGTCCTCCTCCTCCGACGAAGGGTTCACGCCCGTAGCCAGCGGGAAGAGGAGACGCAGCCCAAAAGCCGCACAGGCGGTCCTCACCGAAGCCCCAGCACAGGTAAAGCCCACTCAGGGGCCCACCACCGACGTCCCGGCTCGCAAGGAGCCCACCCCACCCCCCGTTTACGTCCACGACAAAGACCGGTGGACCGCCATCTCCAGCTGGTGCAACGACCAGCACATTAACTTCACCTCCGCCCGTTCCACCCCTCAGGGTATTAAAGTTTCCGTTCCCTCTCCAAGGGACCACCGCGCACTAACCACCCTCCTAAAGGAAAGGAACATTCAGTTCCATTCCTTCACCCTTCAGGAGGACAAGCTTCTCCGCGCCGTCGTGCGTGGAATCCCGAAGGAGGTCTCCTTAGAGGAGATCACCAAATCTCTCAAGGAGGATCAAGGCCTCCCTATTGTTTTCAGTGACTGGGCAACACCAGGGATTTATAATAGCAGGAGGAGATTGTATGAATTATATTCTGAAAAACAATACAATTTCAACCCTGATTTTCAGAATTATGTCAAAAACTATTCTAAAATATTTAAGCGAGCCTGTTCCTTTGCTAAATCAAACTTTATAAAAAACAAAATATCAAATTCTGTTAATAAAATTAAGACTACCTGGAACATTATAAATTCCGAATGTGGTAAATCTCCAGCAGTTGTAAGAGATTACCATTTAAAAATAGACGGTCGCCATGTCACGGAGGATCTGGAAGTTGCGACAGAGTTTGAACACTTTTTTTCAAATATACCTGTAGCCACTACCCGAACTCTTCAGTCGTCTTCCACTTCCGCTGAGTCATTGCTTATGGAATCAAATTATTATTACAAAATGTGAGGACGCTTTCAGATTCTCAGTTGTGTCTCAAGGACATCACAAAAGCGTTTAAATCCATTGATTTTAAAAAGACCGCGGACCTATGGGGATTATCAGTCAAAACTGTTTCAAGCATCATTGATGTCATTGCTCCCCATCTAGCAACTGTGTTTAATGACTGCGTCAGTAGCGGTATATTTCCTGATTTAATGAAACATAGTAAAGTCATACCTTTGTTCAAGGCAGGCAGCACCTCAGATCCCTCGAATTTCAGACCCATCTCTGTGTTGCCAACCTTGAGTAAAGTATTTGAGAAATTAATTCTAGACCAAATGCTAACCCATTTTAATAAATATAAATTATTTCATGATAAACAGTTTGGGTTTACTAAAGGACGATCAACGACGGATGCTGGTATAGAGTTATTGAAATGTATTTACGAGGCCTGGGAGGATAAGCAGGATGCATTAGGTGTTTTCTGCGATCTATCCAGAGCCTTCGATTGCGTCCACCATGATACATTGGTCAGGAAATTAGATTATTACGGAATAAGGAACAAGGCTCTCGACCTTTTGACTTCTTATATAAACAATAGAATTCAGAGGGTCGATGTGAACGGTACACGTTCGGTGGGATCTTTGGTTTCGATGGGCGTTCCACAGGGTTCGATACTTGGACCATTTTTATTTTTAATTTATATAAATGACCTCCCTTACTACGTAAGGGATAAAAATAGTATTGTTTTGTTTGCTGATGATACTTCCTTAATATTTAAAATTAAAAGACAATTAGATAATTATGACGAAGTGAACAACGCAATCTCACGAGTGGTTCATTGGTTTAATATAAATAATCTTTGCCTTAATGAAAAAAAAAACCAAATGTATTAAATTCACCTTACCTAATGTTACACAGGTGGAAACCAATGTACAACTTAATGGACAGTTGTTGAGCCTTGTGGAATCAACCGTGTTCTTAGGTTTAAGTATCGATGCTAAATTACAGTGGGGATCACATATTGAAAAAATAGCTAGTAGGTTAAGTTCTGCTTCCTACGCTGTGAAAAAGATTAGGACTTTAACAGACATAGATACCGCTAAAATAGTTTATTTCAGTTATTTCCATAGTATTATGAGCTATGGCATTCTCCTTTGGGGTAATGCCGCAGATTTAAATACAATCTTTGTACTGCAAAAGCGGGCGGTGCGGGCAATTTATAAGTTGGGCCCAAGAGTCTCCCTCCGAGAAAAGTTCAAAGAAATAAACATTCTAACTGTAGTTTCCCAATATATTTTTGAAAATCTTTTGTATGTTAGAAGAAACATTTCCAATTTTTTAAGGCTTTGTGATATACATAACGTAAATACTAGACATAAAAACAATCTTGTGGTTTGTAATAGTCGACTCCACAAGATTAGTAATTCCTTTCAGGGTAACTGTATACGCTTCTACAACAAGCTTCCTAGTGAAATGAAGAATCTACCTCTTCATAAATTTAAAAGCCAAATTAAAAGTAAACTCTGCCAAAAAGGCTACTATAAAATTCAAGACTATTTAGACGACAAACAAGCTTGGATATGAACTGTTTGCTCTCTCTCTATGCTACTCAAATGGAATATTGTACTTAGGTTAAGTAAATATGTTTGTAAATAGACCAAAAAAAAAAACAGCCCGCTGAGTTTCTTGCCGGAGTCTTCTCAGGACAGGGCCGCGTTTCGAACCGGTGGTCCATTTGCCAAACATTAGATTATTTATTTTTTTATGACGTTTTGTAAGTGCCGTATTAATGGTCTATGCAGAATAAATGGTTTTTGACTTGACTTGACTTGACCTATTCATAGCGTCCATAGGATGGTCCGCGCTAGGACACACGAGCCCTACGATATGGTCCTTGCCACCCTGGACCGATCCGAGGCCGGCAAGGCCATATTCAAGACTCAGACGGTGTGCCAGTTGGCTGGCATAGCCGTCGAACCGCCACACAAGAAGGGGATCATATCCCAATGTCACAGGTGCCAGCAGTACGGGCACTCAGCCCGCAACTGCTATGCCCGCCCAAGGTGCGTCAAGTGCCTTGAGGACCACGCCACAGCAGAGTGTAGCCGTCCGAAGGATAGGGCACTCTGCTCGACACCACCTGCGTGCATCCTATGCGGGCAAACGGGCCACCCCGCGAACTATCGGGGGTGCCCGAAGGCACCCAAGCAACAACAACAGTCACGCCCTTCCGGGCGTACACCTCAGACCGTAGGTCACTCGCAGCCCCAAGCATCAGCTTCGGCTCCACCGAAGCCCTGCCCATGGGGACCCAACGCAGCCTCCTCAAGGCCTGCGTTCCCCCCCCTTGCCGTCCCAGGCTAGGAACGCCCAGACTTCGGGGATTCCGGCGCTCATGAGCGTATATGTCCCCCCGCCTCAAGTCACGCAGCCTCTGTTGCCAACACCAGCTCCGCAACAGCCGCGCCCCCCACAACCGCCGCGGTCGCAGGCTGATAGGATACACACGCAGCCCCCACCACCACAACAATCACAAACACACACAAACACGGCGAGCCAGCCAGCGACCGGGTAGTCGGACCTCGAAGTCGTGGCACGCTTTGCCAGCATACTCAATTACGCGGAACTGCGCGACATGGCCGCGCAGATCCGCGCAAATGAGGGAAACCCGATGGCACTCCTAGGAGTCACAATTAGGTACTCGACCGTCTTCGAGGCCCTCGCCAACTTCAGAGTAAATCCCTAATGGATTCGCGAAACACTGGCAGAGTCAAACCACGAACACTCAAGTTAGGGTATTTCAACGCGGACGGCTTAGCCGGTCAAAGAGATCAGGTAGGTGAATTCCTTAGGGTCCATCAACCAGACATACTTCTCGTGCAAGAGACCTTTTTAAAGCCCGCCCAGAGAAACCCTAATATTGCGAACTACAACATGGTTCGCAATGATAGGGTCGGCTCCCCTAAGGGCGGGACTCTGATCTATTACAAGAGGTCCTTGCACTGCTCACCTATGGATCCGCCAACGCTGACGAACGTTGAGGTTTCGGTCTGTCGGTTAGGGATGACCGGCCACCAGTCAATAGTCATAGTGTCAGCTTATCTGTCACCAACCAAACAGCTGCTCGGTAGCGATCTCGGGGCCCTATTCGAACTAGGACCCTCAGTCATAGTCGCTGGCGATCTCAACGCCAAACACACCATGTGGAACTGCCCCATCACCTGCACTCGAGGTAGGGTCCTGGAATCGCACTCGAGCACGCTCAACTACGATATAATAGCTCCATTAGAATGTACTCACTTCCCGTATGAAGTGGAACATAGGCCGGCGGTGTTAGACCTGGTGCTTCTTAAGAACGTGAACTTACGTTTGTGCTCTATAGAAGTACTGCACGAGCTTACCTCAGACCATAGGCCAGTTATGGTAGAACTGAAACAGAGACTAGGTCCCATTGATACCGGTCAAGCCCCCCAAAATAGGTGGATTACGGATTGGGCGCGGCTTGGGAAAAGACTCGAGTCGACCGAATCCGTACATCTGAACAAAATACCAGATCACATCGTTAGCGTAGAGGACACCACGGAGGCGACTCCTTCACAGAGCACGTACAATCGTTACTTAATGATTGTTCTCGGAGGGCTCCCGAGACGGAAGACCGTCGCTGGAAGCTCCCCGATGACGTGCGTGATCTGCTGAGGAGGAAGAACGCCGCCGTGCGCGCCTACGATAGGTTCCCTTGCGAAGGCAACAGGGTTAGTCTCCGCAGATTAGAACGGGCCGTTAAGGCTCGCATACAGGAAATGCGTCAAACTCGATGGGACACTACATTAAGCGATCTTGAGCCGTCTCACGTCGCTTTCTGGCAGTTGTCTCGATCTTTGAGGAAAGACGTGGTCGCCCCTATGCCTCCCTTAAAGAGGCCCAATCAGTCAGAAGCTTTCGAAGATGTAGAAAAGGCGGAATGTCTGGCCGAAAGTCTCGAGTCTCAATGTTCACCCAGCACCCTACACACCGACTTAGAACACGTACGCGAAATAGACTCTGATGTGGAACGGCAAGCTTCACTTCCGTTACCACCGGACAGCGACGGTCATATCGACCCAGTCACCCCGGAAGAGGTTCAGGAGATCATCAAGGGCTTACACACGCGTAAAGCACCCGGCTCGGACGGCATCACAAATAAAGTTATTCCCAGAGAGGTTACTCGTCCTTCTGACATACATTTTTAACGCAGCGCTCAAAAATAACATCTTTCCGCAACAATGGAAAGAGGCCGTGGTCATTGGGATACCCAAGCCCGGTAAGCCAAAGTCCGAGCCGACCAGTTATAGACCGATCAGTCTGCTTAAAGGTTTAGGGAAAATCTATGAGCGACTAGTATGCAATAGGCTGAAAGCATTTGCCGATGCAAAGGGTCTCATTCCGAACGAGCAGTTTGGCTTCCGCGATCAACACTCATGCGTACAACAAGTGCACCGCATCGTTGAGCACGCCAGCGAACGGTTGCAGTTCAATCAATTCACAGGGGTTCTCTTCTTCGACGTAGCGAAAGCGTTCGACAAAGTGTGGCACAACGGCCTCATTTGGAAGCTGTTCCACATGGGAGTGCCACACAGGCTCGTACTCATCATACGGGACTACTTGTCGAACAGAAGCTATCGCTACCGAGTGGAAGGGACCCTCTCGGATCCTCACTCCATTCGCGCCGGTGTACCGCAGGGGTCGGTACTCTCACCCATCTTGTTCACGTTATTCACGTCAGATATACCTTTGCATGGGCAAGTGAAGACGGCACTTTTCGCAGACGACACAGCCATCTTCCACTCGGGACTTAATCCCAACATAGTAGCTAGAAAACTCCAATCCGCGGCCGACACCCTAGGGGCATGGTTTCGGAAATGGAGGATAGAGGTTAATCCAGATAAGAGTCAGGCCGTGCTGATCCACAGAAGGAGGCGCGACCTGTATCCCTTAGAGGGACTTACACAGATTAGGATGTTTGGCAAGCCGATCCCTTGGGCTAGGCAAGCCAAATATTTAGGTATCATCCTTGATGATCGCCTCAGCTTCAAAGCTCACCTCAAAGCGGTCCGCGATCGGGCCGCCTTCGTATTAGGTAGACTACATAGCTTAGTGAACTCTCGTTCTAGGTTATCACTTAGGAGTAAAGTCAGACTTTACACTAGTTGTGTTAGGCCAATCATGACATACGGATGTCCGGTTTTCGCTCATGTTAGTGAACAAAGGATCCATAGGCTACAAACACTACAAAATCGTTTCATGCGCCGAGCTACGGGAGCACCGTGGTTTATGCGTAATGTCGAGCTTCACACCGACCTAGAACTGCCGACGATCAGGCAGTACATAAAACAGTGCTCCCTTAGCTACTTTGACTCTGCCCCGACTCACCCCAACCCTCTAGTGGTTGAGGCTGTAAACTACACACCGAGTTTAAATTCACGCACGCGGAGACCTAGACACGCTCTCGGAGAGCCCGATGATGCAATAACACTCGCTCAACGAAGAGCCTACACAGCTCGCGGAGCTACACAAAATAAACCGCGGTTCCGTCTTCGCCGACGAGGGCGGAACACGCGCCGCGCTTTGTTCGTAAATGTGGGCCTAGGTCGCCCCAGTATTAATCCAGCAGCAGCCCAAGCCGAGGCCGCCCCAACTGGGGACCCTTGAGGCGTGTTGCTTAAAATCAACTTTCGGCTGAGAGCCCTATGCGCTCGCCACACTGTTCGCGTAAGGTTGTAGAGGCCTGTCGGCCAACAACCCACACCGCACACAAAAATTAAAATCTCCAATGTTTCCAATATCAGGCCCAAATTCGGGTTTTTTGTCCCAATGAATCTATTTAATTTATTATGCCACCCTTCGAGGTGATTTGTAGTTCTTATGCTTTCTTTTTCACAACCACATTTTTTTGCAAAAACAGAAGCCCCTTTATTGTACCATGTTTTATTAAAATATCTATTGAACTGTTCAATATCTTGACCTTTTGGACTTTTCTTCATCACATATTCATATCCTATTTCTATATTTTCTTCAGGCAAACGAGCTAATCCGACGCACCGTGCAACATGCCTCTGCTTTACTTTAGTTTTTATTTTCTTAGCTTTGCGGAATAGACATTGGTTAAAATGATAGTAGTAACCTTTTGTGATAATTTTCGGAAACACCTCTTTAACCGCTTTTATTGCGGCGGTTTCATAATCTAATGTGATTTTTTCAGGTTTAAAATGTTCACCAACTGTAGCAAATATTAATCGGTAAGTATAAATTCAAATTCAAATTCATTTATTTGCTCAAATGCGGTTATACAGATGTTACAATTTTTTTTTTGTACAGCACATTTACCATTTTTATGGCATGCAAACATTAAATTACACATACAATCAATTTAATTAGGCATTACACAGCAACATATATTTATTAAATTTAATTAATATATTATAATTATAATAATAAGCTAATAAGAATGTCAGAACAGTCAGAACAAAATGACCCATTGAATTTTCGACTGTACTAGCATAGATTTAAAGATCAATGTCACCAGATTTTAATGTCAATAAGCTTTCCTGTCAATAGACTTCAATAAATTTCGACTTCGACTTTCGACTTCAATAAAATTATATATGTCTCCATTTTCTTATCAGGAAGTAGAGCGAATATTAGTGGATCAACTCTGCCGGTCTCTTCATTAAATCCATGTATAGTATAGCGTTGTTTAAAGCTGGATGGGCATGATCGAAAAGTTCCATCTGCTAAGACATGATTATAATTACCCAAAATTATTTCTGACTTCTTCGTTGCAAAATACAAGGATCCGTGTTTTATCATCATTCGGATTCTGGTAATCTGCGAGGAGAAAGTTATTGAATTTTTTTGGTACAACCACTTTACAGCATTCAGAGGGATGATAGCGCAATTTAGGGGCACCAATTACCTTATTGCGTTCATTGTACAGACCGGTTTTTATGTTTTTGAAGCTTGGTACTTTGTGTAGTAAGGCGACCCCTTCATCTTTCATATCACAAACCATTCTGTTGTATTGTTTTTCAATAGGCTCGAAGTATATCTTGTTTATCTTTCCCGAAATATTTTCACCCACGTCTTCGCAGCAATAATGATGTTCCGCTTCTTTTACTATTTCATTCTTAATGCTTAGCTTTAAACTTCCTTTACAATCGATTTTGCTGCATAGCCAAAAAGAGCTACCATCAGGGTATATCCTCCTCCTATGAAATCGTCGGCCATTATACAACAACAACACGCCACCTCTACGTGATGAGATGAACTTAACTGGATGTGGGCTCATTATAGAAATACGACGATTTTGAACAACTACCTATTTTATTATTTTAAAATTATTTTTTAATTAGGTATTTAATTTAATTATTTTCATACAATCAAAAGAAATTTAAACGCAAATGAAATCAGAATATATTAAATGTCAGTATCAATTCAATGACAAGTGGTAATTTTCATAAAAAGAAAGACTATCTATGAAGTACTAATTGTCATTCAGTAAAGAGAATTTAATCTGATTTACTGCTAGTGGAGTACCACTTCAAAAAAGAACAAGTTTCATTATGTTAAAAAGTCTTCGTTTGTAACTGGATTACCAGGAAAAAGCAAAAATTCTTCATAGGTAACTGATCTGCTAGTGGAGTACCACTTCAAAAAAGAAGAAGTTTCATTATGTTAAATTCTTCGTTTGTAACAGGATTACCAGGAAAGAGCAAAATTTCTTCATAGGTAACTGATTACCAAACCTCGATTACCATGGCGGCCGAAACGGGCCCTATACGGGGCCCCCGTATGGGCGGAGACTCTGGCGGCCCGCATCGTGGCTGTTTTAAACAGCCCGTAAAAGCGATGGCCGTCAGAGTCATCAGGGGGTATCGCACGATCTCCGTCGAGGCGGCATGTCTCATGGCCGGGACCCCTCCATGGGACCTGAAAGCGAGAGCCCTTGCGCTGCTGTACCAGTGGCGCAAGGAGGCGCTGGAGCGGGGCCATAGGCCGGAGCCCCGAGAAATTAGGGCTCAGCGGTCCCAGCTCCACCGGGAACTCATGGAGACATGGAGGGTGCGACTTGAGCACCCAAGGTGGGGGGAATCCACCATTGCGGCGGTGAGACCGATCATGAAGGAGTGGTTGGAGAGGGACCATGGAGACCTCTCCTACCGGATGTGCCAGATGGTTACCGGACACGGGTGTTTCGGTAAGTATCTCCGGGAGACAACGCCGCAGTGCCAGCACTGCGAGGATCCTGGCGAAGACACGGTGCTCCACACGTTGGTGGAGTGCCCTGCGTGGGCGAGTCAACGCTGGGATCTCGTTGCGGTCCTGGGCGTGGACTGTCTCACGTTGGAGACCATGGTGAGGGCTGTGGTCTCCGACGGGAGCAAGTGGCACGCCGCCGCCTCTTTCTTCGAGCAGATAATGCGCGCGAAAGAGACGGCGGAGAGGGAGCGGGAGAGAACCCTGCCCCCCGAGTTTCGCAGTCTGCGGCGAGGACGCCGCAGACTCATCTACGCCCGGGACTACCGACCTCCATGATCGGGGCCTGAGGACGGCAGTTGGCCGACTCGCCGTCCTTACAGCAGCAGGCCGTGGCGGAGGCGTGTCGTGTGTGCCCTACACACGCCTGCCAACTCACCGAAGCGGGATAAAACCCGACCCCACCAGGCGAGGCCGCGGTGGCGGCCAAAGTCCGCTGGCAACCCTGGGGTTATCCTTTCGAGGGGCTTACCTGGGGTGCCCGGCAACGGACACTTGGGGAGGACACCGTGCGGTTTTAGTCGAGACACGACATAACTACCCCCGCTGGCCAGCGCCCCGAAGGGATTTCCGCACGTAAAAAAAAAAAAAAACTAAGGGGCAGCAAAATAGGCTTCAAAATACTCAAGAGTAACATAAAAAAGAAATAAGTACCCACATTCTACGATATAATACTATTAATTCTAATTAAGCCTTTTATACCAAACACGGCATATTTATCTCAAAGGAGAATGCCCATTCTTGGTTGCGCTTTTAGACGTACGCGTCAATATTTCAAATGTTAAAAAATAATATTGATTATAGTATGACTTTTCAACACTAAATCGCTTCTAAAGAACTTGGGGTTTGAATTTAACTTATAAAGATATGAAAATTGAATGAATAATCGTTTCCATTTTAATTTAATTGTTACCATTATATAAAATAAACCATTTTCGGTAGAATGCAAATATACCAATCTTTTTAAAATAAAATGGTTAAATAATAACACGTGATAATAGTTCGCAATGTGACATTCAAATATATTGCAGTTATGAAATATTAATATTTCGTGTATGTATTCGTAAATTATTAGTGATAATCAGATAAAGTTGTAAAATATTGTGTGCTTCAGTGGTAGTTTTCTCTTAATTTACACATGGTATCCCAGTCTTACTAAAACGTCAGTTCAACAGTCTGTGTCACAATATTTTCTTGTTTGTTGTTTTTCTCGTTGTAATAATTTAATTTCTCAATAACCCCAAGTTCTGTTACAATATGCGTTTATATTTCAGATAATACTTAATGCAGGCTATTTAATGCAGTTTATTCTTATGTGACATAGCAAAAACAAGTGTGCAACCGATTTCCATACTGACATGGGCATTGTCCTTTATTTTTTAAATTATAGAGGGCACCACATTAGCTTTAATAACACCACATATAGCCTATAACCAGTGGGCAATAAAAACCCTTATAATGGTACCTCATTTGTCCAATAACATTCTAATAAGTAGTTGAGGAGTTACGAAGGAACAGATGAACATGCATTTGCTTGTCAAAATCATAACCTTCCTTTAGCTTTGCCGTAGTTAGTAAATAATGTTCTAATCTAAATCAATGAAAATTTGGGAGATTGGCTCCTCCAACCGATAAAGATGAATTAAAAAAAACTGATACACTCACAAATATGGCGTGTGATGAATGACATTTTTTATGCTGAAAATAAAAAATAATATACCTAACTTGTATTTTGGTTACTTACCGATGATAGGTAATGTGTGTAGTAGTTTTTAGTCGTCCTTTATAATTCCGGCACACTAATAGTACAAGTCGCCATCATTTCAACAGTTTTTGTTTATTGTTTTTCGCGGGAATTACGTAGTGACACCGAGCCGATATCGGTCACTGGGCAGCGCGTAAGTACTTATCAGTTAGAAGTTAACTGATATTTTTGAGACGCTTGTGCGCATTTTACACTCCATCTAGACATTTATATAATCAAAGAATGCAACATCGGTAGTGTTGTAAAAGTTCCCCTTGACTTGGTACTGCCACAACTTGTGTACAAAAATATCAAAATAGAAAGAGAAAGGATTATCTAATAGGGCCCTTCAAACGCGTTTTCAAAGTCTCGATAGATGGCGCTGTTCACACTGTGGAAAGGCCGTGCGCACTTATCAATGTTTTAAAACCAGTGGTTCGAGTGTACGAATCTTAGCTGCTTTCTAAGTGGGTCACTTCTTCTAATTCTTATCTGTCAAAAGAAGCCAAATACGCAGTGTGCGCACGTATTTGGCACGTTTACATAACGAAAGCACTATATGTATGATGACATTAATCGTGTTAATGAAACGATTCTGAAAAATAGGATAATGTGCGCCTAGTCCTACTTACGCTATGGTGCTGCGTTTTGTTTCGTTGTTGATTAAAGAATTTAAAGAAGAATTAAAGAATTTTTATTGGACAATAAAATCGTCATTTACTGCACGAAGTGTTTTTTATGATAGGAAAGTACCACAGATCATAAATACGGTCTCCTTAGCTTGTGTCATTGTCATGAAGCGTTGCGTTTGCGTATTGCTAGCCAGATGTAAACAAAAAAAATTCCATACTTAGAGCAGCGCCATCTATCGCTTCATAAAAATGCTCAGCTGGCATCGAAAGGTCCCAATTAAAATTGGCTAATAATGACACCGTGCTCATAGCTTATAACCCGGCAACATTAAAAACTATAATAGGAGAACTGGCAACAAGATGCAGGCTTAACTATGAATAAAAAGAAAACGAAAGCTATGACAAACATATCGCTAGTAATAGTCATTCTGAAGAACGAAACACTGGTATGTGTGGCAACCTACATAATATATTTGGGACAACTCATTTCCATGGCGGAAAAAGTCCATCAAGAAAAAATTTAAAGAATCTTAAATGCCTGGTGAAGATTTTAGTCACTGAAACATTATATATATGAATATACAAAGAATATCCACTTGCGATCAAAAGAAAAGTCTTCAACAGCCACCACTTACTAAATGGATGTAAGTATCTACAGCCTCACTGAAGAAAATAATTGTCTAGTTCTGGCCAATTATTTTCTATAAAAATGTTCAAATAGAGGAAAAACAAGGGGAAATAACACTGAAGACTACAGAAATAGTTGCTGAAGTAAGACTTGGTACTCTTTAGTACCATATTGATATAATTACCCACATGTGGGATGTGGCTGTTCCTCAGCCTCAGCTTTCATCTCGTTGAAAGACAACTTCATTACCGTCAAGTCTTTTAAATGCCACTTGCAAGTCTTTTGTAAGACAATAATTCAATTCAAAACATTCACAATTATAACACTTCTCTATTCCTTCATCCATTTGTTACTTTGCTTCAAATAGAACTAAACTGCACACAAGCGAGTCGCGAATATTTCAATTGAGCCAGACTTGTCTAGTCTACTTCTATGTGGACCTCACGCGCAAAGTCATCTCCAAAACTTTTTGTACGTCCCAAAATGTGTAATGTTTTGACTCGTTGTTTCACTAAACCGCAACGGATGTCGTAATCCATTAGGCAAAATACATTATTGCAGCCTAAGATGGTTCAGGAATAATATATGTCGCGTTTGTTGCAACTGTTTAGATTTCTGTCGATTTCTTCGGAGGTCGTTTTATACTGAATTCTTATTGAATTTTAACTAATAATTTTCATGACTTACGTCGATTCACTTCACTGAAGGTTCTGGTGATGATATATCCAGTTTCATGCCAGCTATAATATCTCCAGTCTCTGATATTTGAAGTGTTTATAGCACTTTCCCCGATAAAATACTGTCTGTATAATGATATAAATAGGCTTGTCGTCGGTATCAAAGTAATCATTTTCTTACAAATTCATGAGTTCGTTATTCCTGTAATTTAATAGCTATATCCATTATTTATATTATGTTTGAAAGTTGATTTCAAAATTTTACAACTCTGTATTAAATTTTGTTTTTATTAGCCGCTTGTTAAATTAATTCGATCTTCATAAACAGTACTTCCTAAATGCTATCCATTTTGATGATACATTTCGTATTACTTAACAGCTGTCACTTTTAAAAACTATAATAAAAGTTGCTGTTTGTTAGCTTAATGTTGTCTCATTCGTACACAAAAAAAAACATAAAATTTGGATTTGTCATTCCTAAAAAAAATACAAAAATGTTAGTACTGAAAATTGGGTTTTCTCCAATTTCTTCAAGAAAAACGGCAATTTCATATGAAGCGACCTAATATAAAAATGTATAGAAGTCGAAAGACAACACAACGATGATCAGGCGGTCATCCAGGTAAGCAAAAATTTAATGTAGTCTAATAAACTAATTCCAATAGGAAATAAAAATTGAGTTCAAACGACGACCTAAATACAAACACAAACAAACAATTAAATAAAGAAATCAAATAAAATACGAATCCGATTTTTAGATTGTAGTCTTCACCTTTCCGGAATCTCCGCCCCAGCGGAATCCACCAGCTTAAGTAATAATCCGTGGGCGGGCGGGCGGCCGATTTTTTCCCAAAATCCGCAGATAACTCAAAAGTATAAGTCCCAGAGAGACGGCTGAGGTGTCAAAAGACGCGCGTCGTCAGCGCGCTCACGATGGTGTTATGAGAAGGACCTCAGTGAAGAAAATGTAAGAAAGTCTCTGAAAAATAAATTTTGAAATGACCAAATCGATTTTAACTGTAGCTACTGTCGCGACTATTGGTTATTTAGTGGCGTACAGCGCGGGGCGCCCGCCTGTTCCCAAAAACGTGAGTAGAACGATAGCTGCCTGTAGAAAAGTTTTGAAAAATTAATGAAAAACCCAAAATTCGGTAATCCGCATGAAAATGCGAGCAAGCCCGGGAAATTTGGAGTCAAATGGTGACAGCCGCGAAGGGCTGAGTAGTACCGGTTCCCACAGGTATCGCAAAACACGGATACCTTGCGTAAATTTCGAAAAAAATGAAACAAAAATTAAGTTAGCCAAATTAATAAAAATCAAGGGGTAATGCTCTAAAAAGAAAAATGCCAAAGTTTCGGTCCTATATATGCTTGTGTGGTATCAAACGACGCGGGGCGTTCCTGTGAACACTGCTGAGATGGTAACACTCCAGGTACCTTTTTTTATTTTTTCGTGCGGAAATCCCTTCGGATACCCCTCGCCGGCCAGCGGGGGCGGTTATGTCTGGCTTGAACCGACTAAAACCGCACGCCGTCTCGGGTCTTAAGACACCGGGGTGTAAGGTTGCCCATAGAGCATATCCCTCGCACCCCGACTGACCCTGGGCCATCTCCGGTTTCGAGATGGCCCCCTCGGGTTTGGGAACCACGGTGTCCCCGTCTTGCCCCGGTTTGGGGAAGGATTGCTAGTCGCCCCACCGTCCCTGCCTGCTTCTGCTGGGGTGACAGGCGGCCTCACCTGCCACCCCCAGGCCTGCGCTCATGGAGGACGGAGGTCGTTAAGCGGCAGTCCGACAGCGTGTGCAGCCCTGAGTCCTCGCTCGCGTCACACTGATGACACTCAGGCGTTGGCTCCTTCCTGATCCGATGCAGGTGGTCCCCGAAGCTCCCCTTACCGGAGATCACCTGCGTCAGTCGGTACGAGAGGCTTCCGTGTCGCCTCTCTAGCCAATCCTCCATGATGGGCCTTACCGCCGCTATTGCGGCGTGCCCTGCTCTTGGTCGCCCAAGTCGTTCCTTCCACTCCACCACGATGGCCTGGTGGAGCTGGGACTGCACGGCCTCGATTTCTCGAGGCTTAGGGTTCCGTCCCTGCTCCCGCGCCTCCTTTCGCCACTGGTACAGTTGAGATAGGGCTCTCGCCTCCAGGTCCCATGGCGGAGTTCCGGCAATGAGACTCGCCGCCTCGAAGGAGATCGTGCGGTACCCGCGGATGACCCTGATGGCCATCATCCGCTGCGGAGCGCGCAGCATCCGCACACTTCCGACCTTCAGGGCCTCCGCTCATATTGGGCACCCATACAGGGCCATGGACCGCACGATCCCCGCGTAGAGTCTCCTGCAGGAGTCATCGGGCCCCTTCATGTTGGGCAGCAGCCGCGCCAGAGCGAGAGCTGTGCCATTCAGTTTGAGGGCCAGACTTTGGATGTGCTCTCCGAAGTCCCATCGGCCGTCGAGCAAGAGCCCCAAATATTTCATTTGGGGCTTGATGCCGATGCGATTTCCTCCCACGATGAGACTGGATCCCTCGGGTGGCTTGCTCCGAGGCCCATTAAAGAACAGGGCCTCGGTTTTATGCAGAGCCACCTCTAGACCCAGCCGCCGGATCCGCTCAACGACTTAGGCAATCGCGGTCGTGGCCTTTAGGATCGCTTCGCGGTACGTCGCCGCGCACGCCGTCACGAGCATGTCGTCCGCGTAGCACGTGACGGCGGCACCGCCTACGAGCTCACCGCGAAGCACCAAGTCGTACCCGATGTTCCACAGGAGCGGCCCCAGGACCGATCCCTGTGGAACACCTCACGACATTTCACGCCGACCGAGACCGGTCACGGTTGGGTAGATGACGGCTCTCTCCGTCAAATACGCCCCGACTATGCGGCGAAGGTAGAGAGGCACTTCGTGATACACGAGCGCCTCCCTAATGCAACTCCAGGGCAAGGTGTTGAACGCGTTGGCGATGTCCAGGTACACCGCCAACATCACCTCACCCCGTGGCTACTGCATCCTCCGCCAGAGCCCTCACGCGCATGATGGCATCCACGGTGGAGCGCCTCTGGCGGAAGCCATATTGGCCATCCGCCAGGTCCGGCCCCACTCTTGAGATGTGCTCGACTAGACGCTTCGCAATTACTCTTACAAAGAGTTTGCACACCTCGTCGAGCAACACTATGGGCCGGTAGGCGGACGGCTAGTCTGCGGGTCGTATGAGGACCAGTTTCCCCGTCTTCCACAATTTCGGAAACTAGCCCCGCTCCAAGCATGCGCTGAGAAGCCCTCTCAGCCGGGGCTCGAGAGCGTCGTCGACTAGAGCTACGACTCACGCTCGGCCTGGAATGCCGTCGGGTCCCGGGGTGGTGCGTTTGGCCCTTAGCCTTCTCACCGCCAGCTCTAGTTCTACCCAAGTGACCTCGGGCACGTCGTCGTCATCCATGTCGGGCGCCATGGGCGACCGAGGCGGAGGCATCTGCGGTGGAACATGTTTCACCGCCCGCGCTGGGAACAGGGAGCCAACAACTCCTCCGAGCAGCTCCAGCTGGAGACACCGGGGAGACATCAAACCGAATGTATCGGTGAATCGAACTTGTGTCCTCCCCCAAAACGACGCGCCAGCCCTGAAAACGTCGCGCCAACGAGGGGCTCGAACACTCTAGGTACATAGGTACCGGGGTGTGTATTGGGTAACCTCCACGAGTGTCGCTCCGATTCCGATCCCGCTGCAGTCCGGGGGGAACGGAATCGGAGCGGCCGGTACACCCTGGGCGGCGGTCAATGGTTTCCCCTTCACCCCTTCATAGGGTTGGCATTGATCGTCGGCCAATACCCAACGTGGCGGGAACACATCGCTCTCCGTACTCCTCTGTTTTCAGAGGAGACAGGATGAGCGATGCTGTTAGTGGTGAGATGGCCCAGGGTCAGCCGGGGTGCGAGGGATATGCTCTATGGGTAACCTTACACCCCGGCGTCTGAAGACCCGAGACGGCGTGCGGTTTTAGTCGGTGCAAGCCCGACATAACCGCCCCCGCTGGCCGGCGGGGGGGTATCCGAAGGGATTTCCGCACGATAAAAAAAAAAAAAAAGGTACATAGGTACCTGTAGTGGTACCTGTAGTGTAGTACAGGTAGATAGAACACACTAAAATATGCAAATTGTTGCCAAAAGTCAATACGAAAAACAGAAAAACAATGAAAATATTAAATTTTCCAAGGAAAATCGTCGGAACAATATATGATTCGTGTAGGGCTTGGCCGTACGAATAAAATGATATACAACACTTACTATCTGCAACTGATTTAAAAGTTTTTGATCAGTCCTTTAAAGGGGTTGGAATAATCTATATAAATAAAAATAAATCACCGAAATATATGTACGCGCATAACTTATCCGAATGACTGCACCAAATTGGATAATTCTTCTTTTTTGTGTTCGTTATTGTCAGGTTTGTATGAAAAAAAAAATTAGGAAAGGCTACGGTGCTATTATTGCAGCTGGGCGAAAACAGGGTGCGCAGCTAGTATATAATAAAGAGTATTTTTTAAGATACTTATCGAGTGTACGAGGTACGAAAGTTAAAATACGACACTGCTAGCTGCTTATGTATGACGAATAAAAATGATTGTTGGCTACCCGTGAAGTATGTTTACACTGTCTTTAGGATGATAATTTATGAAAGCTCACGTCTATGGAGTAACGTATTTTTTACACACATATCGAGCCCTTACCACCGACTTATCGTAAGCGACATTTTTTCAAAAATCTTTTTACGGTATTCGACATTTTAAACCATAACGGATTTTACTCTATTGACATTTCCCGCCTAAATTCATAAATTGTTGAGATATAGCAAAAGCAAATTTTATCTTAACTATAACAATTTTTTAAATATTAACGTAGGCGACAGCATGAATATTTATAGCAGGTTCATTTAAAATCTGAAAATTATATCGCAACCGACAAGACTTGTTATCGTAACCGACATTCCATATCCAAAACCCCGAGAGCTTTCAACTCGAGCTCGCAAACCGCTTCTCCGGCCCGGAGGATTGCGTTTCTGTGGACGAGGTCAACAACAGGTTGGTAGAATCTGTCTTCAAGGTAGGGGAAGTCTTCTTCAGATCCCGCCGAAAAGATAGACCTCAAAAACTATCAGATCACACCCTCGGCCTTATGGCAGAACGACACTCATTGTTGTTGCAGACTTCCGAGGACGCTGAAGCATACCGGCAGCTCAATAGACGGATCTCTAAGTCCTTGCGACACGATGTTCGTGTTTTTAATACCAATCATATTACAGATATGATAGAGCAAAATAAAGGCTCTAAAGTGTTCGCAAGAGACTTGTCTATTGGACAGAGCCGGTGACGAAGCTGAAGATGGAAGTCGGCAGTGTAGCGTCTACTAAGTCAGAGGTACTGAGGGAGATCGAAAGGTTTTACGGACACTTATACCTCAATAACTAAGCTTGTTAATAATTTGGATAAAGATCCAAGAGCCAAATTAACCCGACACTACACAGAAGATATTCCGGACATCAGCCTGTATGAGATTAGAATGGCCCTCAAACAGCTCGAGAGAAACAAGGCGGCGAGTGAGGACGGAATTACATCGGAGCTTCTGAGTTCGGGTGGAACATCGATAATAAAGACTCTACAGAGGCTCTTTAATCTCGTCCTGCTCGAGGTTACTCCACCCGAAGCGTGGAACAGAAGCGAGGTGGTTCTCTTCTTCAAGAAAGGTGATAAAACCTTATTGGAGAACTACAGGCCCATCTCGCTCTGACCCATGTTTACAAGCTGTTTTCGAGGGTGATCATGAATCGTCTCGCACGCAGGTTTGATGACTTCCAGCCGAACAAGCCGGTTTTTGTAAAAGCTATAGTACCATAGACCACATCCATACGCTGCGGCAGATTATACAGAAGACCGAGGAGTATAATTTGCCACTATGCTTGGCGTTCGTGGACTATGAGAAAGCCTTCGATTCGATCGAGACTTGGGCGGTGCTGCAGTCTCTTCAGAGGTGCCATATTGACTATCGATATATCGAAGTGCTTGTATAAAAACGCCACCATGTCGGTCCGAGTACAGGATCAGAGCACAGAGGCTATTCCGTTGCAGAGGGAAGTTAGGCAGGGTGATGTCGTCTCGCCGAAACTCTTTACCAATGTCGCGAACAACCTGGCATCTATACCATGTCGCGAGCAACGTGGTATCTATACCATGTCGCGAAGCAACTAGGGTTCAATGTAGTAACTTAAATCTGGCTCACCAAATGGGGAATACGGGTGAGCACGCGGTTACAGCTGTTCCTGTCGCATCTGTCGTATCTCTCCAGCTTTATCTGTAGGCAAAAGGATATCTGTTATTCCAAGAAGGAATAAGCTGAGCAATGGTTCTAGGATCTCGCAAACGTCTCAATTAGACACATTTTGAATGAACTTGCAATGTCCTCTTGACATTGCTGCAATACAAGCAAATGCGCTGACGGTTCAATATCTCATACGAGAACAACAATCACACAATACCTCCGTTCCGCGACGTGGCCCGGACGGAGGGGTCCGATCCACACCTCTCGAGAGGCTATGAGTGTGGCCAAATACCAGCGCGTGACAGAATCTGTCACGCGCCTTGTCGCGGAGATAGGGCACATCGTACCCTGCTCCAGAACCTTCCTGAACCAGCATGAAAATCCAGGAAAATCAGCTGGACGCCTTCGTCAGCTAGAAACCAAACATTAGATCCAATAAAACACTATACTCAGCTCGTCTATCCTACGCAGAGCGCTTTCGGCCTCCGACGTGCAGACAAACACGTTACGTCTCCAACGTGTAAACGAACACGCCAAGTTACGGCTCCCAACGTGTAAACAAACACGTTACGTCACGTCTCCAACGTGTAAACAAATACAGTTCACACTCGCGATTATAGTGGTACGATACTTTAAGAAAACTTGATTACACGCACACTTCTAAAAACTCTTGGGAATTTTAGGACTCTTCACGATGCGCTGTCAACGTTTCAACTGGAACAACACCTATTGACGTTACGAAACTGAATCAAATTCAAATTCAAATATAGAACAGAATTATAGATCATATGATCGATGATCTTACCAGGTGGTAGTATTTATACCTTGAGTAGAACCTCTTTGGAGTAGAACTCGCGGAAACTTCTGAAACCTCGCAGATCGTCCGATCGTAGCGACAACCAATGCAATGGAAGACGCCTTCAAGCTTCTGGATTGGAAAGGATTCGGCATCAGTATCAATATCAAGCGAATACATCACCCACCTTCGATTTGCCGACAACATCTGAGTCATGGCAAAGTCTTTAGAAGAGCTCAGCACTATGATCAGAGGCCTCAACAGTGTTTCCCAGCGGGTGGGCCTGAAAATGAACATGGACAAAACGAAAGTCATGTCAAATGTCCATGTATCGCCCACCCCCGTATAATTGGGAGGCTCACCTCTCGTAGTTGTTAATGACTATGTCTATCTGGGACAAACCGTCCAACTAGGCAAATCTAAATTCGAGAAGGAGGTCAATCGACGAATCCGACTCGGCTGGGCTGTGTTCGGGAAACTGCGCAGCGTCTTCTCGTCCAAAATACCGCAGTCCTTGAAGACAAAGGTCGCGTGACAAGATAAGGTGCGTGTTACTAGTGATGATCTACGGTGCCGAGACGTGGTCTCTCACTATGGGCCTCTTAAGGACGCTTGGGGTCACACAGCGAGCTATGGAAGGCGCTATGCTTGGGGTTTCTCTACGAGATCGAATCAGAAATGAGGAGATCCGTAGACGAACTAGAGTTACCAATATAGCAGAGCGAGTCAGCAAGCTGAAGTGGCAGTGGGCAGGGCACATAGCTTGGAGAACCGATGGCCGTTGGGGCAGAAAGGTCCTTGAGTGGAGACCACGTGTCGGCAAGCACAGCGTAGGAAGGCCTCCCGGAAGGTGGACAGACGACCGAGTAAAGAGCGCAGGGACTCGGTGGATGCAGGCCGCTACAGACCGGTCAAAATGGAAGTCGATGGGGGAGGCCTATGTTCAGCAGTGGACTTCCTACGACTGATATGATGATGAATTAGTGCCAATATCAAACATAATTGCATTCAAAAATGTCGACTCTCGCAGCGAACGTATGTATAATGTGATTATTCAGTATAAAGACCTGGTGGACCTGTGTAATAAAAACGCAATACCAAGCAGGTGCCACGACGAATATTTAAGTATGGGACATGACGGAGAAGTCCCTGATACATTGAATGACACCGACGAAGATGATGCTGATACTGAAAATTAAAGTGTTAATTTTCTTTGTTTGTGTTCTGGTTGTGTTGTGAATTTATCTTTGATTGTAGGTTGTTATGCTTAATTAATTTTGTAGTGTAAGTAGGAATAAAAAGAAAGACAAATTTATTTATAATTTTAGATTGATTTTACTAGTTTCATTTGTGCAATATTGGTTTAGCTGATCTCGATTTTTTAGGTAAGACGGATTTAGAAGTTGTATTTTTTTGAGACGGGAATGATCCTGATACAGAAAATAATTACTTTAATTTTAGCTCTACATTTTGATTTATTTTTAATGAGCGATTTTTTTGACAGCTATTAAATAAAAAGTTACTTCTTTAAGCGGCGATAGATGGCGCTCGCAAATAACGAAATGATCAAAAATGAGCTAAAAGACTAGAAGTTAGGCCAAAAGAACGCACGCACGACGTTGCCATGCTACATACGCTTGTCAATCTTGTCACTTTTTATAAAATGCGTAATTATGTAAAAGCATAAATATTTTTTTGTTGCTGTTTGATTAAGCATGTCACTGGAGTGTCATGCAGTGACTGATAAGAATAGATTATTATATATATACTAGAAAACTGGTAAGTGTTACTGTAAAAAGATTAAAAAAACAAAACAAGATCGTAAAATTGTCTTCTTTGAAAGAAAATTAACTAGAAGGATATTTTCAGGAAACGCATATGTTTTTTGCAATAAATAACATTAAAATGATACATTTTGATTTGTTTTTGAACTCGTGATTTTAGTTTATTTCTGGTCACACCGACTTCGCTATTTATCAGCGCCATGTCGTCTCATTATCTAGAACTATTTCTAATCTATTATTTCTATTTCTATTGTTGATGTTTGTTGTTTTATAATGTTTTTGTTTCAATGAGAAGTTTGCCATTGATTTTTTTTTTTTTTTTTTGTCACCCATCATACCTTAAAAATGTAAAATTTAAGAAAATAAATATTTTAATGCATTTTTATTTATTATTATTATAATTAAATAAATTTAGGTTCGCCTGTTAAAGCACTATGAAACGTAGGAATATTCATTTAAAATTGGATAAAATTCACTTTATTTATTACTGCATTATCTTAATGGTTTTTCCAGTGACAGGGAAATCATCGCAGGCGCCTAAAATACAATTATTTTTTTTCTTTTCTTTTTTTTCGTGCGGAAATCCCTTCGGATACCCCCCGCCAGCGGGGGCGGTTATGTCGGGCTTGAACCGACTAACACCGCACGCCGTCTCGGGTCTACAGACGCCGGGTGTAAGGTTGCCCATATAGCATATCCCTCGCACCCCGACTGACCCTGGGCCATCTCCGGTTTCGAGATGACCCCCTCGGGTTTTGGAACCACGGTGTCCACGGTTTGAGGGGCGCTAGTCGCCCCACCGTCCCGGCCTGCTTCTACTGGGGTGACAGGCGGCCTCACCCGCCACCCCCAGGCCTGCGCTCATGGAGGACAGAGGTCGTTAAGTGACCTCCGGCGCCTGAGTCGCCTGCGACGCGCGGCGAGCAAGTTGCGGGCTCGGCGGGCCGGGAGAGTTCTAAATCTCTCCCGGGCGCGCTCCGCCATCTCCTTCGCGAGCATTACATGCTCGCAGAAGGAGGTGGCGGCGGCCCACGCGCTCGCGCTCCGCACCATTGCCGCAATCATGCTGCCGAGCGAGAGGACTCCCACCCCGATGGCTGCCACGAGGTCACGCCTCGGCGCTTCCCACGCCGGGCAGTCCGCCAGCGTGTGCAGCCCTGAGTCCTCGCTCGCGTCGCAGTGATGACACTCAGGCGTTGGCTCCTTCCTGACCCGATGCAGGTGGTCCCCGAAGCACCCCTTCCCGGAGATCACCTGCGTCAGTCGGTACGAGAGGCTCCCGTGTTGCCTCTCTAGCCCATCCTCCATGATGGGCCTTGCTATTGCTATTGCGGCGTGCCCTGCGCTTGGACGGCGCCTAAAATACCTAAATTTCGATTTTTTTTTTCTTTGGTTTACTGTTAAAATTATTAACCGTCAAAAATTATGACTCTGTGGTACTAACTATTGCCTGAAATACAAAAAAAAAATCTCCACCTGTAAAGTTTGCATTTTGTCGCTTACGCTAAGTCGGCGGTAATGGCTCGATATTAAAATCACCGTTCATGTTTCGGCCTGCAAAAATGAAAATTTCGATATAAAAAAAATATATATTGATAGATCGTAAGTAGCCCTTTCGAACTACGTTGATTAATTTATGAGCCCGTCTTTCGTTTTCCCAGGAAAAATCTAAATATCATTTTCCTTTTTTCACCTTTTCAAATACCCTCTTTAAAAATGATCTCTTTAAGAATGATGATGAAATATCTCTTTAAAATATGGTTATTTTTTATTCTACTAAGCGTAGAAAAATTGCCTTTGAGCTGATTTAAATTGCCCGCGTGTCAATTATTATAAATATTTAATAATAATCCTATAAAAAATAAATAAACTGTAATGGGATTTCGAAGACAATTATTTGCGCATTGCGCATGCGCGGTAGAAAAAAGGCAACTCTGCTCTAGTCTAAGGGCAGCATTTACAACAAAATATAGATTTTTCAGTTTCGAGTGTTTATAAATCCTGCGGCTAACCGTTCGTGATAAGACATCGATGATTTGAGGCTTACAACATACGTTTTTTTTTGACATGCTATAGTGAATAGAAAGTTCGTTTTTTGTTTTTTAAGAATTGAAATCAAGCCTTTTGGAGAACGTGGCGTTACTGAATTCGGCACCAAGCTGTTTGTGAGTCTTACGTAGGTTTTAAACGTCACGAAAACGTAAGTTTTATTTTGACAGACCGTGCTGAATACCAAAGTTTTACGTTTTCCTTTTTTATCGAATTTTAATCACGCGTATAGGAAACGTGGCGTTATTGAATCGGAGCCCAGAATTCGAATCCATTTTCTTTCTCTCCCTAAAATCACTTTTTCGCTTGCTTCCCGCAAAATAAAATGAACAGTTAAGAATCTTCCATTGTCAATCATGCAAAGAGCAATGTTTACAAAAATAAACTCCACCTTTCAGGACTGTACTGCGAGCCATCCAGAAACACATGCCTGTCCAGTACGGTGGATATTACAGAGCTGCACTGGTAGATACTGCTCCCCTCGGACTCAGACTCCACGTTAGCCGGCTACGTTGCGATGGCCACATAATATTTTAAGGAGGAGATTGTAATATTTTGTGTTGTTTCTTAATTGTGCCCTCCTGCACAGTGTAGTCATTCATCGATTGTAAACTAAAAAATAATAAGCTTACATTAACAACTTGTTAAAATTTACTATTTCTTGAAATATTGGAATTATTAGGTCAGTTAAGGAGACTTCACCTTAGATTATTAAAAAAAAAGTGGAAAATAGGATTTAACTTTATATAAGTAGGTTTAACAATTTCAATAAAAGAAAATTATTAAACTTATAATTCAAAATAAATACTGAGATACAAGTTAAAATTGTATTCGACGTAAAAATAAAACAATGTTTTAATTGTCATTGTCAAATCACGTTTAACTCAACAATATCCCCACAACCCCCAAAACCACTTACATTTAAATATTACTTTAATCATCAGCTTCATTTTTTATTATGACTTACGACAAGAAATAACTTTATATTTTGATATTTTGTTGTAAATGCTGCCTTTTTTCTACCGCGCATGCTTTCTAGTATATATATAATAATCTATGGCGCATGCGCAATGCGCAAAATAATTGTCTTCAAAATCCCATTACGGTTTTTTTATTTTTTATAGGATTATTATTAAATATTTATAATAATTGACTTGAATTGAATAAATGAGCTCAAGGGCAATTTTTCTACGCTTGGTAGAATAAAAAATTAACCATATTTTAAAGAGATACGGGTATTTGCAAAGGTGAAAAACGGAAAATGATATTTTGATTTTTCCTGGGAAAACGAAAGACGGGCTCATAAATTAATTAACGTAGTTCGAAAGGGCTAATTAAGATCTATCAATATATATTTTTTTATTTCGAAATTTTCATTTTTGCAGGCCGAAACATGTCCGGTATTATAACTCTAAAATTATCGTAGTACATAGACGAGAACCGCGCCCACTTCTCGTAGTGAAGCGACTTGCAAGGATATAGTATAATTATTAAACCTCTGTGGCGTAGCGGTAGTGCATTCGACTGCTACGTCAGGGGGCGCGGGTTCGATTCCCGCTCAGTGCAAATATTTGTATGCATGAATATGTCTATTTGCATTGGTCTGGGTGTTTCTATGTATAATATGTATGTATTTACAAAAAAAAAATGTATATAAGTATGTTTATCCGCATTCTGTAACCCATAACACAAGCTAGTTAAACTATGCTTACTTTGGGTGTAGAAAGCGCTGTGTAGAATGTCGTAGAATATTTATTAAAAAAAAAAAAAAAAGCTATAAACAAATGAATCGAATAAATCGAACTTATATTAATTTATTAAAATTATTAAGTAATTATCTACTACAAATTTTCTGTAACAAAATTAGCTAAGTATAATACAAAACATTAATACTATACCATAAATAATAATAAAGATTATAGGCACAAAAATAAAACTATACTATTTCCATTTCTTTATTTTCTCGATGACAGTTCTAATTTGATAGTTGTAGTGTTGTGACCAAATAAGTAATGATATCGATCGTATATATTTATTATGTTTTGAACAGAGACAAATACAACAAAAACATTCAAATATATTTTTTCAAGGTGGGAACACATAATGGCCCACCACCATGTTGTATTTCTTGGGTCGTGCTATATAGTCACTACATTTCTTTTCGCTGAGTTTTTCACATTATCCATACGTTACGTTGCGTATTTTGTGTTCTTCGGTGTTGATTGCTGCCCAGCTGTCCAATATCAAAATGCCTAAAGGATCTGTTCTGAAACGGCAGGCGAGAGAACTGGTGATCAAGGTTCGTAATTACTTTGAAGTAGAGTATCAAAATGGTGGCCCGCTATTACCACTGTCGCAAGCGCGAGAGCGTGTTGCGGGCGCATTAGGAATTAGTGGACCTACTGTTTCAAAAATTACTACCGAAGCTTACGGTACAAGCGGCATCCAGGAAAATAAGCTGAGCTGAGCTGAGAAAAATAATACGCCGAAGAAAAAACGCCAACCACATCGTGTGACATCGGTTGACAACTTCGACGCTGACGCTATTCGCCGTCATATATATGACTATTACTTGCACAAAGAAATTCATACACTTAAAAAACTTGTTGTTTCTTTACGTGAATGTGATTTGTTACATGGCTAAAAATCGTCACTAAGCTTGGTTTTGAAAGAAATTAGATTTTCTTATAAAAAATCGGACAAACGTAAAATATTGATGAAGCGTCACGACTTTGCTATGGCTAGCTGCGAATTTTTGAGCGAAGCTAAAAAGATATCAGTTTGGTCAAATGTTATTTTCACTGATGAGACTTGGATAAATGCAAATCACACAGTATATAAGAACTGGACTGACGACACCGCCGCTTCCACTAGTTTAGTGCCAACGGGTAAACTTGAAGTATGCGGGAGTACATCTGCCCAGGGTGCTCGCCATGTTTTTTAACCTATGTATAGGACACTCCTTCTTACCGGATAAGCTCATGCAGACAGTGGTTGTACCTATAATAAAAGATAAAACTGGCGATCCATCTGACCTGTCTAACTATAGACCGATTTCCCTGGCTTCTGTCATTGCAAAGGTGCTGGACGGTCTGCTTGGCCAACAATTAGATAAGCACATAAATCTTAATGACGCGCAGTTTGGCTTTCGCTCTGGATTATCCACAGAGAGTGCTATATATTGTCTCAAGGAGACCGTCCAGTATTATACTGCTAGGAAGACACCAGTATTTGCATGTTACCTTGATCTTTCAAAGGCCTTCGACCTAGTATCTTATGGGCTACTATGGGAAAAGTTAAAAATGGAAACAACCTTGCCTTCTGAAATTATATCCTTATTTAAATACTGGTATAATAATCAAAACAACCAAGTGAAATGGGGGGATAGCTGTTCTGAGCAGTATAAGCTAGAATGTGGAGTGAGGCAGGGAGGCCTGACCTCACCTAAGTTGTTTAGTGTTTACATGAATAGGCTGATCGAGGAACTTAGCAGCACCAAAGTTGGTTGCCATGTTGACGGCGTTTGTATAAATAACATCAGCTATGCGGACGATATGGTGCTGCTGAGTCCGTCGATAGGTGCCTTGAGAAAACTTTTAAAAATGTGTGAAGCGTACGCCGGGTCCCACGGCCTCAAATACAATGCGAATAAGAGCGAGTTTATGGTGTTCAGAGCGGGTTCTAAAACCTACACTGATCTGCCCGAAGTCTCACTATGTGGCTCGCCTTTAAGCCGCGTGGATAGGTTCAAGTATTTGGGGCATTGGGTTTCGGAGGACCTAAAAGATAACTTAGATATCGAGCGGGAGCGTAGGTCGTTGACTGTCCGGTGTAACATGCTCGCCCGCAGGTTCGCACATTGTACTAAACATGTGAAGGTGACGCTGTTTAAAGCATATTGCCAATCCTTTTACACGTGCGGCTTGTGGGTGGGTTTTACGCGTCGGGCATGCCATGACCTGCGTGTCCAATATAATAACGCATTCAGGATGCTGATGGGGATGCCGAGGCACTGCAGCGCCTCCAGGATGTTTGCAGAGGAGCGTGTCAATGACTTCGCAACCATAATAAGAAAGCGTTGTGCTTCCTTATTGTATCGCACGAGGAGCAGCACCAACAGCATCCTGGTGGCGTTATCAAACCGGTGGGACTCCCCCCTATTTAAAAGGTGGATGGTGCTCCACACCGAGATTAATAAGAAAATTAAAATAAGTAATTTTGTACCTTACTAACAATAGTATGTAAGTGAAAATTGTACTGAACTAACAACTTCTATGGACTTGATCCGAAATAAACTTTATTATTATTATTATAAAGGTGAACGCCTTATCATATGCCATGCAGGGTCTACGAAAGAAATCGTGTCAGATGCTTTACTTCCAAGTATTAAAGGATTTTTAATCCAAGAAAACAGTGGCCTACCGCGAAGAAATGAACGCGGAGATTTACGAAGGATGGCTTATAGAAATGGTGCAATCTCTGGAAGAACCGTCGATAATTATTATGGACAACGCTACATATCACTCCAGACAAATTGATAAAATGCCGACGCAGGCCAATAAAAAACAAGAGATAATTGACTGGCTCCAACATCATGGCGAAAATGTGGATAGTACTGTGACGTCTGGGGTCTGGCGTCACAATTCCTCGTGTTAATGAAATGATAAACACAAGTATTTATATTTATAATGGCATTTATTTTTCACATTAAATTCCTATATCGTTTTAGGGGATTTTACGCGAATTTATTACTCTGACACATGATGGCCAGGTAAACAAACTGTAGTGCTCGAACGAGGTCGGACGCTACAGTACTTTATTAAAAGTACATTTAGTGAATATTTTAAAATCGAAAAAAAGCCTCCCTAAAATATATATTACCGACGAAATAGCAGCCGAATGTGGTCATTGGGTTCTTCGACTTCCGCCATATCATTGCCAGTACAATGCTATAGAATTAATATGGGCACAAATCAAAGGACACGCCGCTCGAAACAATACCCTTCCCCCTTTTACGGCAAACGAGATGTTAGATTTATTAAAAAATGCATGTGCGGAAGTAACTGCCGAACACTGGGAAAAATTGTGAGAAGAACCCAAAACATTATAGCGTCGGATTGGGAAATTCATGTGGCATTCGATAATATAGAAGTACAGGAACTTATAATAAATGTTGGGGAGAGCTCATCGAGTGACAGCGACGATTCATCAGATTTTGATTAAAATAAATAAATAAATAATCAACATAATATAATTACATACTATTATTATTATACATACTACTAATTACTTGTAATGAAATGTAATACTAGTTAATAAATTTGTACAAAATTATCCGGCAATAGTTTAGTTTCTTACATTTTGTAAAAAAATATCGGGTCTGTTATCGTGTTACGTTTATCGATAGCTCCATCCCTATCAGTTTCTCTGACTCCACTATGACCTTGTACGTGCGTAAGCGTCATATTTTTATTAAATAATGTATACATAATGTAAAAAAGACGTTCGTTCAAAATTCCACAGGAGCTGTCATCGAGAAAATAAAGAAATGGAAATAGTATATTACAACTCTTCTGATTGTGATAGCATTACAGCGTTTCAGTCAGCCATTTTTTTATTCATTTAGTACGAGTTCTGACTTTGCGCTGTTAGTGCCTTGTATACGTTTTTCTTTTGTTATCTCTCTGTTATCTGCTGTATTTGTTAAGTCTTTCCTTAAGTTTTTGTTATTTTTGGCTATACCATGCCGAAAAGAACGAAAAAGACTGTTTTAAATAGTGAATGTCGTGAATTTTTGGTTCGTTTGCGGAACTATTTTGAACGAGAGTGTCAAAATGGCGGACCACTGCTACCTCTATCTCAAGTTGGCAACAGAGTTGCGGACGCTCTTGGCCTCGGACGAGCTACGGTGTCCCGAATAACACAAGAAAAGTATCTTAAATCATCTTCAACTCAAGTTATAGATGAAGGCACAAAAGAAATTGATGACTCCGAATAAGAAAAGAAGTAAGTCACCAATATTGATGACTTTGATGCTTCCGCAATTCGCAACCATATATAATATATGCATACTACAGACGTGGTGAATATCCCACTCTTAAGAAAATTTACTGTGTCACTTAAAGACTGTGAATTATTTAAAGGTAGTTTGCAATCATTGGCTACTGTACTGCACAATATTGGATTTTCTTACAAAAAAATGCGGCAAAAGGAAGATTATTATGGAGCGAACAGATATTGTCCTGGCACGAATAGAATTTTTAGGAAAAACGAAAAATATAATTTGGTCAGATTTGGTCATTTTTCTTGACAAAACATGGCTTAATGCTAATCAAAGCGTGCCGAAAGCATGGACCGATGACACGGCACAGTCCGTTACAAAAGTACCCGAAGGCAAAGGACAGTGTCTTATAATTACGCATGCAGGGTGGCAAATGGTTTTGTGCCTAGTTGTTTGTTGGCCTGCAAATCAACAAAAACAAATGAGTATCAGGAAGAAATGAACTTTAAGAAATTCAAAGAGTGGTTTTTGTTGTTATTAGATAATTTGCATGAACCACATACCATAATAATGGATAACGCACCGTACCACTCCATGCAAAAGGACAAAGCTCCAACATCAGTCAACAACAAACTAGAATTAATATCTTGGCTCCAGAGCAAAGGAGTGGAAGCAAATGAAACGATGCTGAAACCAAAATTACTCGGTTTGGTAAAAGAAAATAAACCCAGAAAGCCAACATACCTTTTGGACGAGATTGCTGATCAACGTGGCCATACAGTTCTCCGATTGCCACCGTATCACTGTAACCGTATCACCGTAACACAACAATTCTCCACCATTCACGGCTAAGAAAATGCTCACACTATTAGAAAATGCATGTGATAATGTTACTGCAGAGGACTGGAAGAAAGTCGTGGAACACACCAAAAAAATTATAGAAATGGATTGGGAGCGCGATGTTAACTTCGACAACATGTCTGTGTGAACAACAATAATTTATTATTCACCTTGGCGATAGTTCAAGTAGTGATGAAGAGGATGATGATTTAGGTTGTTCACCTCCAGAAGAATAAAAATAGTAATGAGATTTTCTTTCATTTGATTTCACCTAAGGGCCTTCCCTCAACAACGATTTGGACTTGCGTGTATTCTACTGAATGGGTTGATTACCGAATGAAAATGCGTACGATGGGAAATCGTAGTCGTGAGACAGCTTTTACTGTTAAGTACACAAATATGTATGAAATTATAAATTACCTAATATAATTAAAAATACATGTTATTGTAACACTTGATTCTAAACTCTACGTGATCGACTATCGAATAGATTCATAATCGATTATACGCTATGGGGTACCCTCTACTTAGAGCTGTCAAAATTATCATCCTTTATTAAACAAAGTGTAGTTGATCTGGATTTTGATTTAATATTTCTGAATCTTGGATGTTGTAAAATTTACAATGTTTTCTCCAGTTGTTATTGTGTTTTTACTGTTTACCACCAACATTTCATGTCGTAATGACTTAGATATTAAATCTGAAGAAGATGTAGGCGTTAAATATGCTAATAGATGTGAAGTTTGTAAAATACTTGCTGCTGAGTTGCAAAGCAGGCTCGAAGAGACCGGTAAAATTCGCGATGTCATTGAAATAGGATATTCGCTAGATGATGTACAACCTAAAAAGAAGACTAAGTATGAAAAGTCTGAATTGAGGTTAATTGAGTCGCTAGAAGG
The DNA here is from genome assembly GCA_946251805.1 of Cybosia mesomella. Classification (NCBI taxonomy): domain Eukaryota; kingdom Metazoa; phylum Arthropoda; class Insecta; order Lepidoptera; family Erebidae; genus Cybosia; species Cybosia mesomella. The sequence continues at coordinate 27,891,015 of OX276390.1, forward strand.
AGTTTGTGAAAAAATTTTGGAATATAACATTCACAAAGAACGTCAAGACAGTACCAGGTTCGCGAAAGGCATGAGCCAAACATTTCAAACTTTGCACGGTTTGGTGGATAAAGGAGTCAAAGTAGATCTCGGTATTCCGTATGAGTTATGGGACAAACCCTCTGCTGAGATTACACATATGAAAACACAGTGTGAGAGTCTTCTAGAAGAAAATGAGGGAGCTATTGAAGATTGGTATTGGAATCACCAAGGAGATATTCAACTTCGGCAACATTTGTGTACAGAACATGCATTGAAGGGTAGTGATTCTACATGTTTAACTGAAGAACTTAGCACTGCAAAGGGTGAAAAAGGAAAATCTGATAAAACAGAACTGTGAGATTTAGTATTCCTTTAAACAATTTATAACAAAGTGTATTTGTGAAACTGTATTGCAAACAAACTGTTCTTAACTTGTAAGTAGAAATTATTAAATTATACTTCAACTCAATATTAGTTGCCCTACACTTAATAAGTGGGCAATTGTGCTCTAATCTACCAGTTGTAGCAGGCTCTAGCTCTTACATCTGTAAATCTTTTAATTAGATGTCTATAAAAGTGTATTAGCCTCTATAAATGTGAGCAGGAACCCTAGATAACCACTAAAAACATGTAATATAATTCTTTATATGATGATAATATCATACACAGTTAAGGTACTGCTCAGCACAGCTTGTCTTCTTTTAGTTAATGGCTTCTGCAGTAGAATCACCACAATTTCGCCAATGTCAAGTAAGATATAATAAATGTTTATAAAATTATTAATGGCAACACAGAATGATAAATCATGAAGTTCTGTATACAATATAGCCATTTGTATCAATGTTTGGTCAGAAGTTATAATATAATGTAAACTATATAGCACTGCACCTCTCTGTAAATAACTTAACAATTTACAAAATGTGATTTGTAGGATAAGGAAGCAAAAACATTATGTGCTTGGCAGCAAATCTTACATGCAAAGCAAGATATATACTATATCTTTCTTGGTGACTATGTTTGCATAGCTACTTTCTGTCATTGTTGTCCCCTAGGTTCTCAAACAAGTTGCATATCTGCATATCTTTGATATAAAACTGCAAATGTATGAGACCATCTGACTAGTTAATGAATTATGAGGCTCTGTAGAGTATGTAAACATTATATTTTGGTAATTTTTTACTGCATACATCTTAAGAATCTAGTTTTTTAATTTAGCATTTACTATTAATAGCATCGATTTTTTTTATAACTGACTTAGTGTTTATAAGCAAACAATAAATTATGTTTTGTAAATAATATTCTGTTTTTAGTAATCAAGCCCCCCACTCACATTCATAACTGGGCCTGAAGACGGCATTTGACACTTCGTTCAGCTTAAACTTTCTTAACAGGGTAGACAACCATGTGCGTGGCCTACCCCGTAAAAACAGCCTTATGCCATTTTAGAAGAATCCCAAACAACTAAACAACATTCTTGTCTTACCATACCAAGGTCAAATGGTTCTGGCCTGTATCTAGTATCCACATAGGCACTTAGTCCACGGGACGGTGGGGCGACTAGCGCCCCTCCCCCAAACCGGGGCAAGACGGGGACACTGTGGTTCCCAAACCCGAGGGGGCCATCTCGAAACCGGAGATGGCCCAGGGTCAGTCGGGGTGCGAGGGATATGCTCAGAAATCCCTTCGGATGCCCCCCGCCGGCCAGCGGGGGTAGTTATGTCGTGTACTGACTAAAACCGCACGGTGTCCTCCCCAAGTGTCCGTCACCCCGGGTAAGCCCTCGAAAGGATAACCCCAGGGTTACCGGCGGACTTTGGCCGCCACCGCGGCCTCGCCTGGTGGGGTCGGGTTTTATCCCGCGTCGGTAAATTGGCAGGCGTGCCGCCTGCTTCTGTAACGCGAAACATGTGATAGGAAAGCACTGACCGCACGCAAAATCACTATGAAACATCCTACTTTAAAATAAACTCCTCCAATTTCTCCTTCATACTTCATACGGGCTTAAGACCGTCGGAAATACTTTATTAGAATATATTAATTAACATAAATGACTTTTTGGTCTATGTAGCAATAAAAAAATTAAACACAATGACAACAGACTGCGAGTATTTCAGGCGTATTTAAAAAATTGGAGATATTTACAAATTAATCAACTCACATGGGTAACTAATTACAGTGTATCTAAACTGCCCTGTACCGAAGCAACTGCTATTGTCTTTAAGCTTATTTAACGTGTGTCTATCACTTTTCGCTATTTCAAAGGCGTCCACTATCGCACTGCGTAACTCATCACGAGTTTCGTATTCCCGAGTGTAAACAAGTCGTTTTATTTCTGACCACAAATAAAAGTCTAATGGAGTTAAGTCCGGACTCCTCGGCGGCCAAGCAACGGGACCACCGCGGTCTATCCAGCGTTCACCAAATTCGCTATCTAGGTATTCACGCACAGCACGTGCTTAATGAGCCGGACAGCCATCATGCTGGTAGTACATACCTCATAAGTACGCTAACGGCACATCCTCTAATAATTCAGATATTACTGTGCGTAGCATCACTAGATACGAACTACCAGTGAGATGACCTTCAATAAAAACGGGACCTAATAATTGGTCGTTAATGATACCGGCCCAAACATTCACACTGAACCGAATCTGATGGTGGTCCACCCGTATTAAATGGGGATTAATCAGAGCCCAGTAATGGTCATTATGCACGTTGTAAAGACCCACTCGCGTAAACAATGGCTCGTCTGTGTAAAGTATGTTACTGTTGATATTTTGTAACAACCACTGACACATAGTGATCCTTGCTGGTCCATCATTCTCATAAATTGCGTGAGCCCGTCGAAAATGGTAAGGGTGCAATCCATGAGAGTGTAAAGTTATCCATACGAACATTGAATATTCGTGCTGCCATTCTTGTACTTCGCCGAGGATCCCGCTCGAAGAACTCGATGATATCTTCAATATCTGAAGAGTCATCTAGACGTCCTCGGCCTTGTGCATGTGACGGCGTTCGAAACTGTCCGTGGCCGAGTAAGCGCTGGGTCGCAGCCATAATGGTCGGGGTGGACGGAACTTGGGGATTATTGACGGCCTCTGTGGCGTAGCGGTAGTGCGTTCGACTGCTACGACAGGAGGCGCGGGTTCGATTCCCGCTCAGTGCAAATATTTGTATGCATGAATATGTCTATTTGCATTGGTCTGGGTGTTTCTATGTATAATAATCATGTATTTACAAAAAAAAAGTATATAAGTATGTTTATCCGCATTCTGGAACCCATAGGTAACACAAGCTAGTTAAACTATGCTTACTTTGGGTCTAGAAAGCGCTGTGTAGAATGTCGTAGAATATTTATATTTATATTATATTCTATTGATTCCTCGTAGCCGTAACCCATACACGTGATCCGGCCGAGAGTACAATCGCCTAGCCTCTTCCAGATTGTAATTAGCAATGGCATACAGCTGCACCATTGCCAAATACTCAATGTTGGTAAATTCGTACTGACGATTCATTTTTGGATCTCGTGATGAACGAAATTGCAAGTATACCGCGGCTATAATAACCCTTGTGTTGTGTTCCCGGCGGTAAGTAGGGTAGCCAGAGCTCACTGGAGGGCATTTGTGCTGTCAGCGGGGAGACCAAGGGTTTTAGTAATCGTCACCGACTTGTGTGGGCGTGAAATGTTGGCGTGGCGGTCAGGGAGACCCGGTGAAACGGCTATCCGCTGGCCGCCCGCAGGCTTGAACGGTTCCCGAACTTGGGGACTACATAATCTCCGCCCCAGGAGGCTGAACCAGCTGCCTGTGTAAAGTGCCTGGTACTGTAGTCGTGCCGGAGGAGGAGACCGAAGTTGACCTGGCTACAGTATTCGGGAGGGGACCGGGGGTCCTTCCGCCCGCCTCGCCAGCCAGTCACACAACCCTTACTCGTCGGTGGTGGCATAAAGTTCTGCTTTGTCTCCTGCGCTGTCAGCACAGAATCTCTCTTAACCTTCTCCCCCTTCTTGGTCGGCTATGTTCGGGCGTAGCGAGCGGACGTGCGCACGGAGCTCGCGCGCTCTGTGCTTATTGCCTCAAGCGCCGCGCCGACGCAATATTTTTATAAGATTACCTACCCACATCAGTAAGTTACGCTCATATTATGGGCGCGGAGACTAATGGAGGCCTTTTAGGCCTTCCCAAAAACAGTGAAACTAGTGAAATGGACACAGACAGTGTAATTGTGAATAATAATAAAAAGAACATTGAATATAAATTAACCAGTGTAAGTGAACTTGCCCCGGACAATGAAGGGCAATACGCAGTTGCTTGTTGTTACTGCGCGAAAACTAATGTTATTAAAAAATTTCATGAATGGCAGGGACTGCAAACCAAGATTAAACAGTTAACTTGTAGATTATGTAACAAGAGAAGTGCCGTGAAATGTTTCATAAAAACTTCAGTAAATATTACAAACGGACACTTAGTAAACAGTGTAAACGAAATTAATATATATTCGTGCAATATAAATTTCTGCAAAATTAATAAAATAGACTGCCGCAAGTGCAACAGACAATTAAATGTTAAGTACATGCCAATTATAGGAATTGAAAGTGAAGAAAACGTGACCTGTGAATGTGGCACAGTGAACAAAATAGTATCGAAATATAGAGAGGTACCCAGAACCCAAAGTACAAGGGCTGAGCCATCGCGGTATGGGTCGGGCCGTCCCACTCATCGGACACCGCATCCCGCCTTTGATGACGCGATTGATGCGACGACGCCCGGTGGCGGCGTGACCGCTATCGCCGCGGGAACGAAAGCGTATGAATCCACCGTTGTTACGCGAGCTCGTGATATCGCCTCAACCGCCCGCGCTTGCGACCTCATTACTATCTCAACGTGTCTGCGCGCCGACTCCGCAACTCAGCTCGGTCGCGCGACGGCGCAGATGCGCTCCGCCAGTCCGACCATCGCCTCGGCGTGACAGCCTGGCATAACAGCAAGCAACTGCTTCTCAGTACTCTCCACAGAAGAGGAGCACAAAGACGTATTGGAAGAGGAAAAAGACCACGCCCCCGTTATTTTTACCTCACCCAAACCCAAGAAGAGAAAGAGAGATGCCCTCACCCCAAACTCAACAGCGACCCAGAGACAACCGACAGTTGTCGCGTCATCCACTCACATTCCCGATATAATCATAACAGACATCAAGAAAATCAACAACCCGGAATACCTTAATAAAATCAGAAAATTAACCACAGAGCATGGAGCAAGACATGCCTTGGCTAGCAACAAAAGAACTATCACGATCCGCGTATACACCGCGGATATGAGGAAAATAATTATAGAAGAATTGAGAAAACTTGACGACGGGCTCCGGTTTGTGGCACGCGTCCCTAAAGCCCAGCAGATCCATCAGACAAAGGTTGTGCTCATCACGAACATTTATGATGAGACTCACGAGGCTTGCCTAGAGGAAATGGAAAGGTGCATCGGGGTAAGACCGATCAAAATGAGAACAATTAAAGGTAACTTACAACTGTTTATTTTTGATGGTGCCCACTCATACGATGAAATTGCCACGCTTATGAAGACAACAAAGCATGCTTACTTCGGGGCCTTCAGCATGAAGCCGCAAGCATACAAAGATGACCCCAAGAGAGTAGTACAATGTAAGAAATGTTTCCTCTTCACACATGCGACATCGGCATGCCACGGTGAGAAGAAACTTCCCACCTCCACGATCCAAAACGAAGAAGGTATAGATATCGAAATATGCACAGCTTGTAAAAAACCGGGTCATGGTGCCAACCAAGCTAAATGCGAGAAATTTCAGAAGGCAGTGAACCGTCAATTGGCACAACATGAAGAAAAAGAAAGGAAAAAAAGAGACACAGCACTGAGATACCGTCAGGAAAGCGTCTCGTACGTGAATATAACCAATAATAGTATATAATCCACTTCACAATTTCCACCGTTACCCAAACAAGCACCTCAATCACAATCACAAATACAGCCCCAGCCACCAACGCAACTAAAAAAAACACATCAAACAAAGAAAATAGCATGGAACCCCTAGGACAAGAGCTACAAACAACCATGAAACAGATATTACACCAGCTACAGTTACAACACGAAATCCTTGTAAAAATTCTCAACAAATAATCCGAGACATCAATATCTTATGCTGCGCATACTGCATCTCAATGCACAAGGATTGAAAGGTAAATTTCTCGAGCTAAAATCTTAAGCTGACCGTCATAAACCACATATAATCGTAGTCAATGTATGTAATGCGAGGAATACGTTGGAGTCAGACCGACGTAACTCCAGGTACTGAAGACAGAGACCGCCTCATCGAAGGTGTCGCTATCAACCTCATTTACAATCATCTGACCGGAGATTACCTTAAAATTAAAGGGATATATATACCGCAAAGATCACAATACATCGACGCCGCAGCCCTTAACGATGAGCTAGAAGACATCATAACCGAAACCCCAAATATCACCATAGGGGATCTCAAGCTTAAAATGACCGCGCTAAACCAGAGGAAAGACGAAGGAGCGGGTATACTTGTCCGCGACCTCTGTAACTCCGACGTCTGCACCATCCACCACACGGGCCTACCTTCGCGACCTAACAGTGCGGGCTATGGCATCCTTGATGCAGCCATCTTCTCACACGATGCGCAAGCTTTCGACACAATATCATGCCGACAAATAACATCGGTTGGCTCCGATCATATGCCCTGGCTACTGGACTTGAGCATAGTGGTAGACAGAGAGAAAACACTGGTAAGAAATACCCGCGCTATTGCTAACAACGAAGGAATCAGAAAACAATTCCAACAAACTCTATGGGATAAAACCACACATCTACCAAAGAAACTCACAGCCGACGCAGAATGCGAGGAATATATACTACACCTGGAAAAAGCCATCACAGAAACCTTGGATGAGTATGCGCCACTACATGAAACAAACAGAAAAGATCAACTTCCAGAAGAGATAAATGAATTAATCTACAAAAGAAACCAAGCAAAAAATAGAGCGTGGCGACTACGTTTCAATCAGGACAGAATAACGGAATTAAGAAGAACCTACAATCGTTTAAAACACCAGGTCCAACAATCGCAAAAAACGAAAAATGGACCCAGATCATAAACGATACACAGAACAATAGAGCCCAGATGTGGCGAATCCAACGCAACCTGAAGGTTCCAGTACAGAGACTCCCCTACATTGAGGATTGCGGAAGCGAGAAAGAAACGATAGACGCCCTGGTCGACGCAGCAATCGTCACAGAAGCTGAGATAAACAACAAAGATAGGAGCACAGAGAAGACCACACCGTTCCAGCCTCTCGACCCCACCTCCATAGAGGAAATTGAATTAGCGCTTAGATGTTTCAAAAATAAGAAGGTGCCTGGTCCGGACAAAATCAAAGCGGACTCCCTTAAACTCGGAGGCGACTCTTTTCTCATCAAGTACAAAGTGATAGCTGACTACCTGTTACTGACAGATTATTATCCCAACAAATGGAAAATTGGGGAGTGCATCTTCTTACATAAAGCAGGCAAGAATCTAGGGACGCCAAATCGTATCGACCTATTACTCTCTTAAACATCATGGGTAAACTACATGAACGCCTGCTTTTATCGCGCCTGCGACAGACGGCCGACAGTCTCCAACCTCCGTTCCAACATGGCTTTACCAAGAACAGAGGAACAGGTACACAGATTCTTCGCACCGGCAAGTTTATCACTGATGCGCTGGAAGCGAGGGAAAGTGTGGATATGGTTCTGACGGATCTCTCCAAAGCCTTCGACTCAATTAACCACGAAGGTCTGATGAAGAAGCTCCAAACAGCTGACGTCCCGAACAACATTATCAAACTAATTGAGAACTATCTAAGCGGCCGCAAAACCTACGGACGATTTAGAACCACCAACGGTGACGAAAAGGCAGTGCCACACGGGGTCCCCCAGGGCTCTATCCTGGGTCCAGTCATTTTCAATCTATACGTACATGACGTTTGGGACCAGCGAGACCGGATACGCGGACTCAAGCTCTCCCAATATGCCGATGATCTGTGCATCCTCAATAGGTCTCCCGACCCGAACGGTGCAACAAACCGCGTGGGCTGGGCCGCTGACACTATTATCGACTACTACCGTAGGTGGGGGCTCAAATGCAACGTAGAGAAAACAGAGTGCGCAATGTTCACTCACAAGAGGAACTATCGCAGAACCGTTCGGATCAAAGACGAGGTGATCGAATATAAAACTAGCATAAAATATCTGGGCGTACACTTAGACAAGACCATGACCATGGGCAAACAGACGGATTACGTCGTGCAGAAGGCGCGACGAGCACGAGGCGCGCTAGCCCCTATCATAGGCTGGCACGCCAAGACGGACATAACCGTGAAACTTGCTGTCATTCAGGCCTGCCTACTTCCTATACTGGATTATGGCGTGGTACAATTGCTCTCACGGTATAGTAAAAGCAACTTACTAAAAATAGAACGCCACTACCGAATAGCTCTCAAGATCAGCGGTCAATTCCCAAGACGCCTAGAAATCCTAGGGATCCATGGCACCTTCGTGCACAAGATTTAAACGAGGACATGCTGCGCCGACTCCGCGAAATGGACATCGAGGACCTAGAGACTCCTGGTGAGGCCTACCTCGGATACGGACAGTATAACCCCCTCCTAACTAATACTAGACTTGGTGAAGTCGACTATGTACCAAAAACGACAGGAGTCGGCTGCTCAGCAAGCGATCAACCACTCCACGTCCCCATAGATTGTAATTAGTGCCGTAAATAGGATAGGATAATAAAGAACAACATTATGCATTTATATAAATTCATACTGTACATCCTTACAAGCATAGCACACACTACACGTTACTGATATAGATCTCTTTAGACAAACATAGGTAGACTGTAATTAGCTGACACACCCACAGGCCGAATACACCATCGAGCTGTGGACATAATGTAACATATGAACCAGGGAAATAAACATCTTCTATTCAATTCTATTCCTTCTCCCCCACCAACCCTTCTCAAAATGGCCAAAGATAAAAAGAAAAATATTTCGACAGCGGCATCCTCGTCCACATTAGGTACAAGTGGACTGGGGTGTGTGTTGGGTAACCTCCTCGAGTGTCGCTCCGATTCCGATCCCGCTGCAGTCCGGGGGGAACGGAATCGGAGCGGCCGGTACACCCTTGGCGGCGGTCAATGGCTTCCCCTTCACCCCTTCATAGGGTTGGCATTGATCGTCGGCCAATACCCAACGTGGCGGGAACACATCGCTCTCCGTACTCCTCTGCTTTCAGAGGAGACAGGATGAGCGATGCTGTTAGTGGTGAGATGGCCCAGGGTCAGTCGGGGTGCGAGGGATATGCTCTATGGGTAACCTTACACCCCGGCGTCTGAAGACCCGAGACGGCGTGCGGTTTTAGTCGGTGCAAGCCCGACAGCCCGACATAACCGCCCCCGCTGGCCGGCGGGGGGGTATCCGAAGGGATTTCCGCACGATAAAAAAAAAAAAAAAAAAAGGTACAAGTGGACTTTTGCAACATCAGGGGATTACATACCAACGTCAACGCGGTCCACCAACACCTTGAAACCGCTCAGCCGACCTTGTTTTTCCTTACGGAGACACACATCTCATCCCCTGCCGATAACGCCTACCTTTTTTTTTTTTTTTTTTTTTTTATCGTGCGGAAATCCCTTCGGATACCCCCCCGCCGGCCAGCGGGGGCGGTTATGTCGGGCTTGCACCGACTAAAACCGCACGCCGTCTCGGGTCTTCAGACGCCGGGGTGTAAGGTTACCCATAAAGCATATCCCTCGCACCCCGGCTGACCCTGGGCCATCTCACCACTAACAGCATCGCTCATCCTGTCTCCTCTGAAAGCAGAGGAGTACGGAGAGCGATGTGTTCCCGCCACGTTGGGTATTGGCCGACGATCAATGCCAACCCTATGAAGGGGTGAAGGGGAAGTCATTGACCGCCGCCCAGGGTGTACCGGCCGCTCCGATTCCGCTCCCCCCAGACTGCAGCGGGATCGGAATCGGAGCGACACTCGAGGAGGTTACCCAACACACACCCCCGATAACGCCTACCTAATGTACCCTGGGTACAAACTCGAGCACAACGTTTTGAGGCGTGCCGGGGTATGCTGTTACGTCCGGGATGATATTTGTTGCCGCCGTCTTAAGGGCCTTGAAGACAGGAACCTGTCTATTTTGTGGGTACGTATAGATCACGGTGGCCACACCCGTATCTATGCGTGCCTATACAGGTCTCATAGCGGTGACTTGGGAACGACCCAACTGTTTGAGTACCTGCAGCGGTCGGCAGACAAGGCAATTGAGCAGTACCCCACCGCGGACTTAGTGTTCTTGGGGGACTTCAACGCTCATCACATTGAGTGGCTCGAGCACTGATTTTGCGGGAAGGGCTGCTCACAAATTTGCCCTGACCTATGGGTTCTCGCAAGTGGTTCACTCTATCACTAGAATACCAGATATCGAGACCCATAGAAGCTCTCTACTGGACCTTCTGCTGACTAAGCGTCCGGATGAATACTCCATAACTGTGGAAGCACCACTTGTTAAGTCAGACCACTGCCTCGTCCGGGCGCAAGTGCCTCTCGCACGGCCACAACCACCTCGGCCTTCCGAATGGCGGCATGTTTGGCACTATAAGTCGGCAGACTGGGATGGATTGCAAGAATTCTTCGCTTCGTACCCGTGGAGGCGGCTCTGCTTCACTTCAGAAGATCCTAGCTCCTGTACAACAGTAGTTACTGAGGCGATTCTAGCGGGCATGGAATGCTACATTCATGCGCACTACTAAATAAGTAAAATATCAATTCATTGGTTTACGATAAAAGGCTTCTCCATCTATACGAACATATTTAACATGGTCTCCCTTTTATAGCGAATTACTAATGAACATCGAAAAGTAATTTATTTTTAAGATACCGAATATATAAAATGTGAATCTGTGCATATTAGTCAGTCATAAGTTTTTTTTTAAATAAATTTTCAAATAAAATGCGTTTATTTACTAAACTCACGCAGTTTCCTTTCTCCATGAATACTACAAATTCAAACACACTACTAAATGTTTTTGAAGTTGAATATCAAAATTGACTAATTACTTCGTTGGAAATTCACGCTCTTATGTATGGCTCTCAATGTATGTACACATACATTGAGAGCCACATGTATTGTATATTCTTTAATATCAATAGTACTCGACTCAGATTTTTAATAAGCACGGTCAATGTTATAAGTTTGAAGTGTTTGTGTGTGTATCTGTTTGTGGCATCGAGCATCGTAGCTGTAAAACGGATGAACCGATTTTGATGCGTTTTTCTTGTTCGTAAGCGGATATGATTGAGATGGTTCCTAGTTGTAAATAAATGATCGGGGGTTTTTAATTCTTAAATTATTTACTATCATGAAATACTTAATCCACCTAATTCATCATCATTCTCGTCGTCGTCGCTCCGAGTTTGCACTTTGGAGTTCGAGGTTTGCTTATTGTTTTTGATTGGTATGTCGGCTTTAATGGGAGTGAAAGCCGTCTGACCTCTCGACTCCGAGAGGAAAGCCTCCTCCAAAGCCTCGTCCGTCAGACAGCATGTGCACCGTCTTACAGTTGAGGTTGGCTTGGGCTCCGAAGATCATAGTGGAGCCCCATATACACCCACATATTTCATATGCCTCTGTGGCGTAGCGGTAGTGCATTCGACTGCTACGTCAGGGGGCGCGGGTTCGATTCCCGCTCAGTGCAAATATTTGTATGCATGAATATGTCTATTTGCATTGGTCTGGGTGTTTCTATGTATCATATGTATGTATTTACAAAAAAAAATGTATATAAGTATGTTTATCCGCATTCTGGAACCAATAACACAAGCTAGTTAAACTATGCTTACTTTGGGTCTAGAAAGCGCTGTGTAGAATGTCGTAGAATATTTATTTATAAAAAAAAAATCGTCATCATCGCAGCGTTAGTCCCGGTTGCGTCCAAAGCTTGTACTTTGTAGCTCCACTCTCCTACTCCTTCTCTTGATTTGGCTTAATACGACTTTTATAGTAGCGACTGCCGTCTGACATCTCGACCCCGAGAGGAAAGCCTGCACCAGAGCCTTGTCCGTCAGTCAGAGCATATATACCAGCCAGCAGGTGAGGTTGACTTGGATCCCAAAGATCTTGGTCACCACCCGCACTCACGAATTTGTAATGTAACTTATTCAACAACATGTTTCACATAGATACTGCACTCTATACCATAAATAATTTATTTGATTAATCACAATATTCACAAAACATATTTGATCCCATAAAAGCCATGGTAAGCTACTTCTTTTGTTCACAAACAATCTGAGTGGACGGTTTCGAATATTTGACGAAAGTGCGTGTCTGTCGAGTCGCGTGTCTGTCTAGTTACGTTTCTGACGAGTTACGTGTCTGACGAACTGCATATCTGTGAGTTCCGTTTCCGACTATACCACTGTGTTTTTTTTAACTGGGACAGTATGGGGAAATCCGAAACCATAGAAGATACAGGGAAACGGCCTTAGGAACCATTTAGGTATTCTTTTATTGTGAAAAAAAATTTGATATAGAAATTTTTTTGGTCAAGCGTGAGTTGTCCACAGAAATGACTTATTTTGAAAAAAAAAAATTTTTGATGCGGATCGACTCAGTTTCATACAGGGAATATTTCATTGAAAAAAAATTTAATGAAATTTTTCTCATGCAATTTTTGTACTTAATACAAATTTTTACCAACTTTAATAAAACTATTAACGCAACAAATGTTCAATATAATCTCCCTCTTGCTGAATACAGATACGAGCACGTTTTAGTACACCTCTTGTTGCCTTAGCCAAGGACATGTGATTAATGTTATTCAAGTGATAAAGGACTGCCTCTTTTAATTCTTGTACAGTATTGTATCGAGATTCATACACTCGACCCTTCAGGTGGCCCCATATAAAAAAGTCCATCGGCGTCATGTCGGGTGAACGTGGTGGCCATTTAATAGGACCATGTTTTTCAAAATGACTCATTTCTGTGGACAACTCACGCTTGTCCAAAAAAATTTCTATATCAATATTTTTTTCACAAAAAAAGAATAAATGGTTCCTGAGGCCATTTCCCTATATCTTCTATGGTTTCGGATTTCCCCATACTGTCCCGGCTAAAAAAAACACACTGTATAGTTTAGAGTCTATCCTAGAGAGATAACGAAATGTGTATTTGATCACTTGCGATTCTGACGAGATGCGACGAATCTGTTTAGATTTAGGAGCCACTTTTACATTGACATAACGTTGAATATATATTACAAATTTCAGAAATTGGCCTACAACATTATCTGCTTTCCTACTATAAATTAAGGGGGTGAGTTTCCATTTAAAATCTAAAGTGGCCCCTCAATCCAAACGGATATACCACTTTTATGTTCTTATATCTTTGGAATATTATAAGTGTTATACTCAGTCGCGCCACTGTTTGTACTACAAATTCGAGTATATAATTTCAAGATATCAAAAGTGGCTCCTCAATCCAAACGGACGTATGTGACTGAGTAGGTAAATCAAACAAAATACGATTCATAAGCACCTTTTTAATAGACTGTCAAAAAGTGTCACCTAAATATTATTATATAAATAAAATTAATATCTCAACTCTATATTTTGCACCAGTTATCTTACATAATGGTATTTATCAGTGCTAACACTTGCAGCCAACCTGCAAGTGTATTGGGGCGAGTAGGAAATTGAATTTACTCAATAACACAAATAAATAAGGCTAAGATTTCAGGTTATGGATCACATAATATTAATTAAATACATTCGCTCTTGTACTCAACGATCATACAAAAATTTAGACGACGCGGTTTCATACTATGATTTATCTCTTGAGGCTTCCAAATGCCGCGAACGGGTGGCGCCGCGCCGCGGTAGATTCTCAATTTGATATTAATAATGGACAATGTACACGGTATAAAAATACTATGTATATATTTCCACTGTTAACGTCAGGGGTGGCGGCGCGTGGTGCCTACAGGTAGGCGCTGGTGTCCTGGTACTCGTCGTCGCTGTCGTCTGAGCCGTCGTCTGTCAGCTGGCGCTGTACGGACGCTTCCGAGACCCCAACGCGTTCAGAGCTCGATGCATCTGTAGCAGCAATAAACGAAACTCCATTATAACCGCTGGCAAATATCTTGAGCAAAGGTGGAAACATCGTGCATGTGCACTGATACGGACCAATTAAAAACAACAAAACATACAATAAAAGGATTGACCGACCAATGACGCGAGCCCTTTGAGCCCGTGATTGGTTGAATCTAATCTTTGATTGGTTAATTGGCACGCCTCAACCGTCGCGCCCCGCACTACGAGACAAAGATACCTAAAAAGAAGCTTTCTGCGCAGCTAGTGTAGCTACATTGCTAAGAAGTTATTATATAGTCAGTCATTATAACAACGTATTCATGACTTTTCACGGGGTCTTAGCATATTTAATTGGATATTTTTGATCTACAGGGGCCCGCGGGAGGGGATCCGAAGGGATTTCCGCACGGAAAAAAGGTATATATTACCGGTATAAAAATATCCTACTTTTGTCCAGGCCATATTCTATAATCTGTATGCTAAATTTCACTCAAATCCTTCCATACAATTTTGAGTGATTAATCAAGAAACAGACCTCCCTCGATGATGGATACGGTAGGCAGATATAGAAACTTCTAATCTAAACAAGATAAACTCGTCATGCTTGAGCTCATTTGATTTGTCTGGTTATGCACTTACTAGAAAGCTAAGTATTTTTATAGTAATAATTTATTTGTACTCAAATCAGTAACACCTACCAGTACTTTTGACTGTAGGTGGCTGTGTATACAGACTACAGCGGTAGTGAGAGCTCTGCAGTGTTATAATAAAGCATTCGTTTCCCTGTCTCTGTAACGTGTTATATGAAGTGCTTTATAATATTAAGAAACACCATTCATTATCTAAATGTATTCACTAGTGCAATCACTTCCTTATGTAGTCGTTAGACTATGAATATCAAAATTAAATGTTGCATCATTGTTTTGTGTATCTACTATACTTACTATCTATTTCTGAAACGTTTATAGAACTCTAAACATCAGTCTACAACATTACATACATAAATAAAAGTCGAATCAAACTCATGATGAATATTGACGAGCTCAAGGCGCTACCCAATTGGCCACGTGTACTTCTATTATCTATACAATCTGTGTAACTATTTCTCTACGAAGTGGGTGGGTCGATTTCGACGGGATTTTCACTGGCAGATAGCTGATGTTATAAGGTATGATAGGCTACTTTTATTTTATAAAAATAATTCGACGTTGAGTCTCACTTAAACAAGAGATTAATAAGATAGAAAGAAAGATTGACAACAGAGGTTGCACTCCAGCTTTGGACGAATTAATTGATAGTTTCATTATCGATTTAAAAAAGGTAGACCAACAACCAATAAGTAATGTTAAAAAAGCTTGGATCTATGACAATTATTTAACCTCGCGTCTTAATTGGCCGTTTCTTATATATGATATAAACCAGAGCCTCCTCAAAAAACTAGATGCGAGTGTCACGAAGACACTGAAGTCGTGGCTAGGGCTAGCTCAGTCGGCCGACCCGTCGGCACTATATAGATCCGCGAATAATTTTGGAATGACGCTTAAGAAGCCATCAGAACTCTATAAACACCTAAGAGTAACTAAAATGCACGTCTTATCGGAATCTAAAGACGAAATAGTAAAAGTCCTTCCAAAAGATAAAAATGCATCGAAGCTCGAATCACGCCTCCAGTTCCATAAAAGATTCATGATAGGCTCGCAGACTGGTAGAGTAGGTCTAGGTAATATTCAGAGACAAACAGATAAAGAAATAGCAAAATCTTTTCTTCAAGCAGACGAAAACAACACCTACAAGGTGCACGCAATGAACCTAGAAATGCAAAACGAATGGTTGACCCTAGGTGAATTTTGTATTCCCATAGCCTTAAAATGGCGTACCATAATATACGACTGGTCACCGGCCTTACTTAAATTTTACCTAAATGCATTCCAGTTGACCCTCCCCGACCAAAGCAATCTGGTCAGATGGGGAAAAGCCACAGATAAAACATGTAACTCATGTGGTGAAGCAACTGGTACGGCTAGGCACCTACTAGTGGGTTGTAAAACGCTATTAGACCGGGGTCATTATTCGCGCCGTCATGATAAGGTATTAGAAATCATACGTGAGGCTGTAAGTTTGGCGGTAGCTAGAGCGAAAAAAGGATTAACCACAAACCAAAGAAATGACATTGCGTTTGTAAAGGAAGGCTGCTCAAAGAAATCACCTCAAAAGCCATATTCAATTTTGATAGCTGCCGTTGACTGGACAATACTCGTAGACACGTATGAGAAGCACTATAGGATACCGGAGGATGTCTGTGCCTCATCATCCAGACCTGATATATTCCTTTTTTCACGATCGCATAAGCGTGCAGTGCTTGTAGAACTCACAGTACCGTGGGAAACTAATATACCTAAAGACCACGCTATAAAGACAAACAAATACTTTGATTTGACTAACGAGTTAACCAAAAACGGCTACGTGGTTAAACTCTATGCCGTAGAAGTAGGAGCCAGGGGAATTCCAGCTAAATCCCTGTACAACTTACTTAAAGACCTCGGATTGCCAAGAGCTTCAGTAAGCTCTTTATTAAAACGTATATCAAAAGCGGCATTGTTAGGATCGTACCAAATTTGGATAGGTAGGGGGGGGAACACTACTGACGATGGAGGTGAGCGCTGATGCATCACAAGGTGGCCACCCTAAACCTACATCTGGGTCGCAAGTCCCAGTCGCCGTCATGGTGTTCCTCTCTGTACCACGCTATGGACCCGGCGACCGCACGGTGAATCCATGGAGTGCTGAGAATCGGATCTCTTAATTCCACATCCAGCTAGAGACAATTCACTGTCACGATTCTTTTCCTAAAGAAACAATATGAAAATATTCTGTCCATCTATATCGAGCTAATGTTATTGTTATGTTTATAAGAATAGATAAAGAAATTTACACTGCTTCATGATAGCTAGTTTTAAGGTTATAGCGCCACTTGCAAAGAAAAAAGGTGTATCTGGATTGTTTAGATTAAGACTAACTTGAAATCAATAAAAACTGAGTTGCCTAATGTCTTTTTTCTTTGCCGTTGTCGCACATGAGAGTTTAACTTTCAAACACTGCTAATCTACGTGTAAACCAACAGCAACAAGTACAACATGAAGTCGGTTAAAAATTATGTTTACTATTATGATTTTGTTGATTCCCGGAAACATAATTATATATTTTTTGTTGGCAATATTAAATGTCCTGTGGCTAATACAAGCAGTGCAATAGTTACCCAGTTACCTGCGTGCGGCTCATATAGCGTGGCGTAGCGGCGCGACTTTGGGGGCGGCGGAGATGATGATCCTCTGTGACGATAAAATTCATATTGTTAATTCGTGTACTAATAAATAATCTTTTTTTAAGTTACGAAGCTTAATTTGAAAAAAAAAAAAAATTATGACTTCCCAATTTAAATTTAAAAAAAAAATTGAAATAATAATATGCATTAATTCGCGTACTAAAAAAAACAATGTTTTTAAAGTATTTTAAGTTTACTTTGATAATAATTGGTGACGTACCCTAATTTAAATTTTTTAAAAAGGATAGATGTGTATCGTAAATTATTTCTCTGTGAGTTTAAAATTTATACATAATTAAGTATATTAGTTGCTCGTAGTTGACTGTTGACTAGTATTGGGTTCCTTGTAACAACGACAGACATTTTACATATTTAGACTTTTTGTGGTTTTCACTCTCAAGATACCAAACCAAAGAACAAATATACGAAAGTGATTTCTAATATAAGAACAATATTTAATATTATTATGCTACACATAAGAACCTCCAGATAAAAATGAAGAAATGAAATTGTGTAGTCATATTCACCTGTGTGTCGGCGAGTATGAGTCTCCATTCTCGCTAGGGGGTGGTGATCCTCTAGGTGAGGGGGGTTGACTAAGTGCCTGCATGAGGCGGCCCTTTGACTCGTTCCACATGTTGGACAGGCGCCCGTCGGGACCGAACAGCAGTAAGAATGCGCCGATTAATTCTCGAGACTTTTCCTCCCATTTTGCTAGAATATCTACTCGCTTTTCACCTATGTCCGTCATTACCTGAAACAGTTTTAGAAAGTTGGCTATTTCAGTGCTAAAAAAAACAAAATATACTCTACACAAAACTATTTCTATGTTTGTACAGGGGAGGCCCTGGATGTGTTCCGTAGTATAGATGTGTTTCGTATAGGTAAATACTCGAACTTTTTGTTTTGCAAGAAGTTTATTGAGCTGGTAACGGGTCGCTCAGTACTAAACTAAAGATAAGCTGTTTTGACCATGTTCATAAAATAATATTCGCTGATACCAATATTTTCGTTAGCAACATAAATTTTATTCATGATATTAGTTCATGTAAACAGTTTCAATAATATTTTTATCCACATCTAACGTACCTACTCTCAATCAAAATATAACCAACTATACCAGATTCTGGCATATATCTTAACTTTTCAAAGACAGAATATAAAAAAGTTCCCGCAGGGGGAACGCACAGGTAGATTTCGTGAAGCAATTAATATTATTTTTTAACATGTTTATTTTTTTTTTCTCGAAAACGGTAACTTTTACGGAAAAACTTTGCAGACATTTATTTTAGATTTAAAAATGGCCTATCGATTAAAAATGTTTGCTACAGCAAGAATGTTCACCGGTTAGAAGTTATGATTTTTTTCCCGAAACATTTTGGTTTCCCCCCTCCACTTTTAGTTAAAGTTTTAATCTTATAGGTTTTTAATTAAAAGTTGTTGGTATTCCTGTATACTATGGGATAAAATTAGAACGGTTCGAATATCTTTCATGGAACGTGAAATTTTGAGGAAAAACTGATTTCACAAAAAGTGAGGCCCTACCGTCCCCTTAGGCCGGATTCCACCCGTTCACGAACTTAAACTAAGTTTACACCCAAGCAATTTTTGACCGCAGTTTGAAAGCGATCGGGGCAAAAATGCGACCGTGAGAGTGCCGCAAATTTTGGGAAGTGGAACCATACATACATAAATTGACCAGTGGTAATTTCGGACTCAGGGGGTCATAACTAGACCTCCTATGAAGAATTTTTTTTAAAATTCGACAGTAGTCAAGAAACCAATAGGTAGATCGATTCCTAAAAAAAAAACAAAAAGAAATCCACGTTGAGTCTCACTTAGACGACAGATCAATGCCCGAGCATTGGGTAGAAATTGAATTAGCAGGTAGTGAGATCAAAATTGAAAATAGAAAAGATATAAATAGAAAATTATGCTTATAATAATATAATAATTATATAGTCATTTTCCGTGAAGCGATAGAATAGAAATTATAAAAAATCTATACCTTTTTGCCTTTATCTTTGAGTTCGTCCATCTTGTTCTGTAGTCGGAACTTCTTTTCGTTTAGAAAAGATACGTTTAGTTCTTTCGCAGAGTAGCCACGCGCTAGATTCCGACGCACGTAGATGTCATAATCTCTTACTATCCGCGCAACGATATCCGATGTTGACACACCTGGAACATTGTAAATGATAAATACTTTGGGACAAATTACAGTTCAGTATATAGGTAAGCAGAATAACATACTTATTATAGCTACATTTGTTTTTGTATGTACATAGATATTATACACAGAAACACCTCGTATCTGTCTATGGCATCTTAGTACTCAAACAGTTCGACCGATTATAATGCAGTTTTCTGTATTTGAAAGCTGACGCTATCGAGTCAGCTCGATTTGAAATATTACTAGGTATAGGGTATTAAAGTTTAATGGACAACCAACATATTTTACTTTTCATTTTTAAAGGTTTTTTGTTACGAGGTTTATATGAATTTATATATATTTAAATAAAATATAAGTTTAATACCAGAGATTTTAAGTACTGGTTATTTTAAGTTCATTTATTTACCTACACTGAACGATGCTAATTTATAACGCCCGTTGACCCGAATTCATATCGGTATAATAATGTGAACAGCTATGAGGACCTTGTTGATTTATTTTTACCTACTAACGACATATTACACCTGTTGATTGACCTGGTTCAGGTAGGGTGGTAAGACGGCAGTCGCTCCGAAAAAAAAAACAAAAGAAACCAAATAATTGAGCTGTAGTTGAGTCTTGCAACGGTGTGTAGCTTAGGACCGAGTTCAAGTCCCGTTTTGTTGTCAGAGTACTCACTACAAAATTTCAATAATTTACATTAATTTGTCTCTGATGATGATGATTTTTGATAAAAACGTTGCATATCAAATGTTAGCACGTAGCGGCACGCAGTGGGGGCGCCTGCATGCGTGCGCACCACCGCACTGCGCTGTTTTGTGCAAATACATAGAGCAGCGTATGTATTTGCATGATACAGCACGCAGTGGCGGGCCCCGCATAAGTGCGTACGCATGAGGCAGCGGACGGCCTTAATGGACAAACAGTATTTTTACATTTATTCCATCTACAAGCAAGGCCAACGTCATCAAAAACTAGTTACCTTCTGTTCTCTGAGTAGCGACGAACATGTCTTTAGCTTTAATCAGCGCATACGTGTCCTCACAGTCTTCAGTCGTATAGGGAATGTCGTCGTGCGCTAGGAAGTCTATTTTATGTTTCTCTAAGAACTCTTCGCTGTACTCCCAAGGTGCATCACATACTACCTGTAACAAGATAATTTTGGCTTATTAATCTAAAAATAATTCATTTATTGTGTAAGTAAAAGGTAGTAATAATTATGTATAACGCTTGAATGTGCGAATATAATGTAATATTTTGTGGTAAACATCATTATTATAATCTAGAGTGGTTCCCGGTTGCACTCAAGGCTTTCACCTTGGAGCCCGGGGTCCGCTTACTACTTCTTTTTTTGGTTTTGGTTATAGTGTTTTGATGGGATCGACTGCCGTCTGACTTCCCAACCGCGAGCGAGAGAAAACCCTGCCACAGAGCCTCGTCCTGCAATCAGCAGTTGCACTCTTAGTGAGTACCCAAACAACATAATTTTAAAATAAAGGTATTTTAGGTAGATTTCGATGAAATCGATCTACCTATTGGTTTCTTGACTACTGTCGAATTTTAAAAAAAATTCTTCATAGGAGGTCTAGTTATGACCCCCTGAGTCCGAAATGACCACCGGTCAAAAAGTTTATATATATATATATATATATATAAGTATTAGAGTTAACGGGATATTTACCATGTGGTTCTAAGAATGTCCGATATTTCGGCACTGTTGCAAGCGCCATGATCACGGAGGAACTGAAGAGGCGGTTAACGGTGAACGAGTTTAAGAGTAAATATATCGATCTACCCTCTTTCGTGCTCGTCTCTGACGCGCAACACCACTACCACTGGTCTCACTACACACTCGAACTCGATCACGATCGCGACACACGACGCTTACCGTATCTACTCGCGAATTGGTTTTGGCTTGTTCCCGGTTATTTTTGCACAGACGGACCACTGGATGCCAGACGTTCGGCAATTGAAACCCATCCTCACGATTGAAATTTCTGTGCTTTTTGATTTCTATCGCTTCCCTAACCAATCTTGGTATGTAGTGGCGTTCTGTCGAGAGCATCTGAGGGTTATGTAACTCGATCCAGTATATAATATAATATATATATATATATATATATATATATATATATATATACTTTTTGACCGGTACATATATATATATATGTATGTATGGTGGCACTTCCCAAAATTTGCGGCACTCTCACGGTCGCATTTTTGCCCCGATCGCTTTCAAACTGCGGTCAAAAATTGCTTGGGTGTAAACTTAGTTTAAGTTCGTGAACGGGTGGAATCCGGCCTAAGGGGACGGTAGGGCCTCACTTTTTGTGAAATCAGTTTTTCTTCAAAATTTCACGTTCCATGAAAGATATTCGAACCGTTCTAATTTTATCCCATAGTATACGTGAATACCAACAACTTTTATTAATAAACCTATAAGATTAAAACTTTAACTAAAAGTGGAGGGGGGAAAAATCAAAATTTTTCGGGGAAAAAATCATAACTTCTAACCGGTGAACATTCTTGTTGTGGGAAACATTTTTAATCGATAGGCCATTTTTAAGTCTAAAATAAATGTCTGAAAAGTTTTTCGCTAAAAGTTACCGTTTTCGAGAAAAAAAAATTAAACATGTTAAAAATGTTACTGTGTTTACTTGTGTGTGTAAGTCCGTAGTTCTCTATATAAAATAATATTAATTGCTTCACGAAATCTAGCTGTGCATTCCTCCTGCGGGAACGGATTTTTTTCAATAACCCTTTGCATAGCACTTATCTTCTTTTTTCTGTACAATTATGGCATTTGGACTTTAGCTATAACCTTCAGTGCAAGCGCAACTTCCTCGTTCATTATCGCCTCTATTATCATAATCACACTTACAAGTTAAATCACTCATCTGACGTGAACACTTTTTGTCTAATTAATAGGATGCATAATTATATTTTTATATAGGTATAGATAGTAGATAAGATAACATAGGAGTTACGAAATTACCAATCCATTGCACTACGTTGTGACCACATGATATTAAGACTGGTAGACAGGGGCTTTATTCACTTCTCGTGATACAAGCCCAACCTGCCTCCGAACATGCGTGTCTGGTATAGAAGTGTAACATTCTAATAGGTTGTTTACACAACTGTCCAAAAACGGTATGTTATGTTTTCAGGGTTAATATTATGTATATGAGTTTCTTTATTCCACCGTAACTTTAAAATGTCCGATCAGATTTGGATGAATGGAGTATTGTTAGTCATTTCGAATGATGCCGGTTGGTTTTTTGGCAGGGGGTTCTGTTTTTTATTTAAATTTGAAAAATTACCTATAGCTTGCTAATTAGAAGTGTACAGAAAAACCTTGAGGTTCTCCCTATCGATCGTTCCTATCTAATCAATGGCTCGATGAGCAACAATTGTGTACTACTTACTAGACGACACCAGGCGTCTCTCATTTACCGTTTTCGTAAATATTGCATTATCTTCAGGGTTTAATCAATGAAAAATTAAGTTAAACCTCAAACTTCGTAATAGAACAATATAATAATAACAAAATACATAACAGACTTCGCCGATTGCCTAATACATAAGTTATTTACGCAGTTTATAAAAACAAAAATCAATCCCAAACAGACAGACTATTAAAAGTTCCTTTCAAAATCTTACAACACGATTAGGCCCATATTAACCAAATCGGAAAATGGTCAGGCAGCGGGTGGATGTGCGGGTGAGGACCAACTAAAATAAATAGTACAAAAACGCGCTCAAGACGTCCTTTCGAGACAAGTAAGGTATGTACTATGTAGGTAGGTAAAATAAAAAATTTGCGTCATCAATCTAACGATAGTCTGCCATAAATATTTTAACATTTAGGTAGACCATTAATTTTTATGACATCATTAACTCGTAGTAGCTATTCAAGGTATAATAAACCAGAGTTTAGATTAGAGTAAGAACTTGCAGCAATTTATTGCGCAAGTATATCCAGATCCGTTTACAATAGCCGCAATTTTGCTATAACAATTCGCGACTGCAACTGAACTGAACTCGAGTGATTGTGTGACAGTAATTGCAAGACCGTTTAAATTACACATACATAATATTATCTGGCATGTAAGGTTTATTGTCTTACTAAAAAGATACCCAAGTATATTATTGTTGTTTATTGCTCTTATGTTACCAGTGATCGTCAGTTAACCGCCAGTGAATGTTGGCACAACGACAATTTCATCTTTCAAAATATGTTCATTTACTTCACTTGAACTTTGGTCACTTTAACGTTGTTATTCCCCCCTTAGCTTTTGGTCATTTCTATCATCAGCAATATCAGTAGTCTTCAATAGCTAAAGTCTGCAGCCAGATATTTTTTGTACTTTGATGCTATCATAGTCCTAGCTTGAGCTAAATAAAAGGTAAGTTTTCGATAGAAGTCATAAAACAACGTTCGCACCTCGCCTTAGGCGCCATCAACAGAGCACACAAGTGTTCGTGATCACAGGTCATGTGACGAGTTAGAATTGTCAGGTCAATAAAACAACTGACGTTCTCAATCTTAATTGGTCGCTATTCTAACAATAGTCTCATTTATCATAGCTTACGCGTATCTTTTTCTACTCCAAGTTGTTTATTGTGATCCTTACATTCTTAACTCACACAAACAATAAAGTGGCTTCGAAAAGTTTTCGTCTTTGTATCATCATCATCATCTGCCAACCCTTATTATCCCATATCAGCGCAAGACGTGCTTTTTTTTCCATAATTCTTTGACTTCAAGTCATCACCATATGTCTGCCTTCATCATCTCTCACACGGTCCATCCATCTTCTGTGAGGCCATCCAATTTCTCTTAATGCCTTCTTTACGACATTACTACGAAACCTGCGCATCCACATGTCCGAACCAGGCCCTCTAATGTACCTACTTATCCCTAATCTTATCTGTTCTTGTAATGAATTCGACAAAATCGCATGAATTTACATACTTATTTGTATTTATATGCGACACGTTTTATGAGCAACCAGTGGCCGTGAACTCGCTAAGTAAATGTCTTTGTAAATGTAAATGGAGACACTTTCAATCTCATTTTTTTTACCATTATATTACGGTGTTCAGTATGTGTTAACTGCTAACCGTCATGAGGTTCGCCTTGGCTTCTAACTTTAATATATTTTGTAATGCCCAAACTACGACGTGTTGGCAGTTCAAAGTCGACTTGGAGACTAGCGCAATCTATATAAGGTGTCACAAAATTAGGTCTCTGAATTTGGTGAGATGACTTGGTATCGACAAAATATGTATTTGAAACAAAAAAAAAAATCGGGTAAAATAAAAAAAATATAAAAAAAAACATATAAAAATAAAAAACATAAAAATGAAAAAAAAAAACACCACCAGCGACCAGCGTCACGTGACGCGACGAGCACACGTAACGCTGGTCGCGATTTAGGTATTTCCCACACACCCGCTTGGAGAATACTGCGAGGAGGACTGCACGCCTACCACGTGCGTCACGGGCTCGTCGCGTCACGTGACGTATTTTTTAATTTTTTTAATTTTTTTACCCGATATTTTTTTTTGTTTTAAATACATATTTTGTCGATACCAAGTCATCTCACCAAATTCAGAGACCTAATTTTGTGACACCTTATATATCGGGTTATATACTAGGCTCATTCATTGACTTTGTATGATTGTGTATATAGGCACAGACTAGCCACACTTTTTTCTTGTCCCCCGCACGAAAAAAGCCTATAGAGTTCCTGAACTCTTTAAGCCATAACCATGTCAAATCAAAAGCTAAGTATTGTAGTACACTAGGGTCACCGACTGAACGTCTGACAACCCTAATATTTGTATTCGTAAGTTCAGTGAAACAGTGTGTTTACCTCATCGACGTATCTGCAATGTCTGACAGCTTCGTACCTTTCTTCTTCCGTCATGACTGTGCGCCCTTTGCGGTTGTGCGTGAGTTCATCGCTGCATACTGGAACAACAAGCATTTATTATTCACGGTGTATATTTACAAACGGTAACCTAATAAGGAAAATTACAAGTATATAAAGTGTAGATATAATAGTCTACCTGCTAATTAAAAAGCTTTGCCTACAAATCCTCAACACAGGGTTGTACAGTCGAGCTTTCTTAGTTAAAAGTTATGTATTTCGATCGAAACATCTATCATTAACAAGTATTATTCACCTCAAACAACAACGGTGTAAGAATCCATACTTACAATATTATAAATGCGAAAGTAACTCTGTCTGTCTCTAACGCTTTCATGCCTAAACCACTGAACCGATTTCGATGAAATTTGGAACAGAGATGGACTAGAGCTTGTAAAAGGAAATATGCTACTTTTTGTCGTGAAAAAAAGGCTTACGGGGTTTAAATAGGGGATGAAATTTTTTATGAAAGTTCGTCATTTTCGAAGATATCGCCATGAAACTTGGTATTACTACATGCACTTGCTAATAAATAAATATGCTATAGTGTTTCTGAAATTTCGTTTTGTGGGGGGATAAAAAAAGGGGACGATACTTCGTATGGACGCCCACGCCCGATAACCGACAGCCACGCGGGCGGAGCCGCCGACAACGGCTATTGTGTCCATAAAAGAAACAAAATAAATATCCAATACCATTCAGGGATATCATTAATGTTTGCAAGCGTTCACGGGCTACGATAACCACTTTTTATCAAGTGGGTTGGTTTATAAAAATCGTAAAACTTCAGTCATAAGATTCCACTGCGGGATTGCATTGGATATGGCAAATGCTTTTGGATATATTAAAAAGGGATATTATTAGGATATGAGATGCCATACTCCCCCGTTTCTAAGAGGAGGAACATAGTCCATTTTAAAGATCCTTATTATGAGCACAGTGTCACCGCTCAAGTGATAATCTCTGGGCAGGTGACATATATCTTGACTGTTTGCTAATTTGATCTTTCACGATATGAATCAATCGCTATTTTGACCACTGGCGATATGAAACTATCGCTCTGTTGACAATTCTAGATAATATGGAGCAATCGCGATTTTGGTGGTTTTTCAGTCACTTGACCGATTGCAGATTTGAGCTATCATAATATCTAAATCTGTTGGCAATCAAGCTGAGCTACCTGGACCAGTCTTGCATAGCTGATATTCTCGTCTACTTAAGTGTTAAAGCCAGTTATCAAAATTCGTACCAACTACGGTAATGATTAATAATGTTAGGTACAATCATTTTAAAATATTGTTTAATAAAGATAGTACACTAATTACTTCAAAAATTCGTTTCAGATAACTATCTAAGTTACACAATGAGGCGACATGCGTCACAAAATTATCGCAGGCGGTGATTATACTATGAAAGAGAGTAATGATTATGATGGTTTTCCAATCTGTATTGTTTACGTTCCACACGTGCGAATACGTAATCATCGTACGACAAACATTCACCAATAGAGTGCTTGTATTTCTCGTTAGTCTCACCACAGATAAAATAGTTTATTCCATATTATCACTAATTGAGAAATTATATAGCGAGACTGCGGTATAACGTCACGGCTCAGTACACCTGTAGACATAGTTTCATTGTTGTTGTACGTCAGCAATAATAATAATAAATAATAAATAAATAAATATTCTACAACATTCTACACAGCGCTTTCTAGACTCAAAATAAGCATAGTTTAACTAGCTTGTGTTATGGGTTCCAGAATGCGGATAAACATACTTATATACTTTTTTTTGTAAATACAAACATATTATACATAGAAACACCCAGACCTATGCAAATAGACATTCATGCATATAAATATTTGCACTGAGCGGGAATCGAACCCGCGCCCCGTGTCGTAACAGTCGAATGCACTACCGCTACGCCACAGAGGCCGTCAGAATAAATAATATATGTATATTGTGTGTGGTCCTGGCGCAGATGAGTCTTAGTGCAATAATTTTAGTTGCGAGTGTTGTGACGTGTAATGTAGAATTGCCGCGGACACTTATCCACAGATTGGTCTACAATATTTTATAAGCCAGATTTCTTTTTCCTAAGATGTCACGGATCTCATGGCTTATGGAGAAAGCTAGTGAAGTATGTAAGGACAACGACAGAAGCCTGCAGCTCTGCCTACCTCGAAGGATAAGGTGTGATTATAAATGCAGTATAATACAATTATCGTACAGTACTGTTATCCTGTAATATACAAATTCAACGTTGAGTCTCAGATGAAAGAGCTCACCCGCTATTAGCGTTATCAGCGCGCTATTGCCCAATCCGGCTGGTCGAGGCCAACGCTCTGTACGAGCAGCCCCCGGACATACCCGAAATGAGTTCTCTCGTCTAAGTGAGACTTGAGTACACGACATTGAATTTGTATATTACAGAATACTATTGCTACTATATACATATATATCACCGTTCACATGGCACTTTATAATTAAAAATATATATTGTATATATATATGTTACTAGCTAATGCCGCCCGCGCGGAGGTCGGTTATGGTTTTTGGTCATATCTCCTGTTCTTCTTAACCAATAGCAATTAAACATACCTTTTTTTTTTTATCGTGCGGAAATCCCTTCGGATCCCCCGCCGGGCAGCGGGGGCGGTTATGTCGGGCTTGCACCGACTAAAACCGCACGCCGTCTCGGGTCTTCAGACGCCGGGGTGTAAGGTTACCCATAGAGCATATCCCCCGCACCCCGGCTGACCCTGGGCCATCTCACCACTAACAGCATCGCTCATCCTGTCTCCTCTGAAAGCAGAGGAGTACGGAGAGCGATGTGTTCCCGCCACGTTGGGTATTGGCCGACGATCAATGCCAACCCTATGAAGGGGTGAAGGGGAAGCCATTGACCGCCGCCCAGGGTGTACCGGCCGCTCCGATTCCGTTCCCCCCGGACTGCAGCGGGATCGGAATCGGAGCGACACTCGAGGAGGTTACCCAATACACACCTCAGCAATTAAACATACCTACGGCAGATTTTAAGTCTGACCAAAACCTTTCTAATAGAAAAAAAAATCGCATCAAACTCCGTTGTCGTTTTTGTGTCCATCGCGAACAAACAGAAAAGAATTCCATAAAAAATATGTGTTCAGAATCGTTCATTTAACATAACACAAGTATGTTGATACCCAAGTTATGTATGAATGAAAGAAGGAAAGTTAAAGACATCTTGAGCCATTAATTTTACTCTTCCTTATTACTGTAAGGGAG